>JAMKFB010000245.1:576612-791653 GCA_036247105.1 Cirrhinus mrigala | reverse complement strand
TTTTTAAACCTCTGAATAATGAACAACTATTATTAACACTGAGGATGAACATAAACAAAGGCGATATGACATTTGAATTAATGTACAGAATATAAATATAAATATTATAGAGATGTTGTTAAAATCAAGTACATGTATAATTGCATTTAAATGAGAGCGATGTATGCATTATATAATATTAGACCTTAATAATTATAAAAACAAGGTATAAAATTAAATAATAAATGCGCGTCTTACGTCGTTCATGTCGAACGTCTTGAACATGGTCTTGACGTACTCGTTCGACGTTTCTGACAGATTCTTCAGGCCGAAGAACTTCTTGAACTCGTAGAAGGTGAGCTGGCCGGACGGGCACTCGGTCATGAACTTCCGGTACCACTGATGAGATTCGCACGCGCTCAGCTCCTCCAGAGTCGTACCGGGCGCGTTCCCCATGCTGCTGATGCTGCTGATGCTACCGCCGTGCTACCGGAGGAGGTCCGCGAGAGATCGCCACACGAACCTGCACTGAAACACGAGCTCAGCGCGCGGAACAGCCTGAGCGAGTCCCGACCAATCCCGAGCGATGGGGCCGGGATCACCGCTGACGTCACATGCCGAGCTGTTGTTTTGAGCAAATTACTGCGAATTAACGCTCACCTGCTGAATGTGTAAACAATAACACACTGACCTGCGCGTACCTATCTATCTATCTATCTATCTATCTATCTATCTATCTATCTATCTATCTATCTATCTAGGGCTGTCAGGTCTATGTAACAAAACGAGCCAATACCAGGAACTCAAAATATTACACTCCCATACCTAAAATATATATTTTACCGTCACTGTTTAGCGTTATACATACTTTATTTATTTATTTATTTATTTATTTTCCATCAAGGATGACCCCTTCCTTTAAAGCCAATTCTAAGATAACTGATTCTGAGCATGGATGTCAAACTCTGTGTTCATTTAGCACAGCTGATTTTGCTAGAAGGCTGCCAATGGAAAACCAAATCACGCACATGCTTTCTTCATTCATATAGCTAAAAATATCAATATGCTGTGAATAAGAATATATGATTGTACACAGTACTCAGTACTTGACCTCCACGATCGATACTATTAGAGACAAAATTGTCACCATGCAGCCATCAATTACAGTATCACCTCAGTTAGAGTGCTATAGGTCTCTTGGGGAACAATTCCACTCATTCTCTACTATAGGAGAGGAAGAATTGTATAAACTTGTTAAATCATCTAAACCAACAACTTGTATGCTAGACCCTATTCCATCTAGGCTACTAGAAGACTTGCTTCCAGATGTCATAGGTCCTCTTCTGAATATTATTAATTCATCATATCATATCATCACATCACATCATATCATTAGGATATGTTCCCAAAACTTTCAAACTGGCTGCTATTAAGCCTCTCATTAAAAAATCACAACTTGACCCCAACAAATTAATTAATTACAGACCAATCTCGAATCTCCCATTTCTGTCAAAGATATTAGAAAGGTTGTATCCTCACAATTATCTTCCTTCCTACAGAAAAATGATATCTGCGAGGATTTCCAGTCAGTTTAGACTGTACCATAGTACTGAGACTGCTCTTATTAGAGTTACAAATGATCTGCTCTTGTCATCCGATCGTGGTTGTATCTCTCTGTTAGTGCTACTGGATCTTAGTGCTGCATTCGATACAGTTGACCACAACATAAATAAAGGTACTCCTTTAGAGTCTGTTGGCAAGTTACTTCTGTTTGTAGCATAATGAAATCTATTTTATCTTTTAGTTTGTTTTTGTTTTTAGAAAAAAAAACATTTATTCTTAACACATCCAATACATTTCCTACACGTCTTTCTGTTTGTGTATGCAGTCAAAAGACATCCATTTTGTCTGTTGAACAAAACCCAATAACAGCAATTCTTGTCTCTTGTTCTATTAGCAGAGACAGAGGAATCTGTGAAATATCAAAAAGCAGGAGAACAAAAGAGCAGAGTTTATTGAATTATCTTTATTGAATAATCATAATCCCTAGTCTTAATCAAGACTATACAACAATAGCAAGGACTACAAAAGCAAAGAAAGTAAGAATATAAAATAATAACATAAATGATTAAATGGATAAAATGTATAATAAAAGATTATATGATTAGACTTTTTCTCAGTCACTTTGGTGCATTTCTCGAATCATGCATTTCTCAAAACAATTTGTACAAATTACCTGCAAAAGCCTGTAACTTACTGAAAACCTTTAGTTCATCTCTCAAAAGTAAGTATTTATATCAGTGCCATCAGAATGAAAAGTCTTTGTGTCATTGTTCACAAACAAGACAGTCAAATAGTCATGGTGTCAATATAAAAGTGAACTCTATTACCTGATGTAAACTATGGCAATAGTTTAGATGACAGTTACTGTATTGAAAATGCAGAAGGCTGCACTTCTTATGTATGCCAAATATCCATTTCAAAAGCACACATTTAAACATTACTGTATGTGGGATATTGATTGAAAGAGACTGGATAGGATTCACAGTTACACTTTCACTAGTGGTCTGACAGACAAAACAACAACAACAACAACAAAACCATTACAACGTCATTGTGATATAGAATAGAAAAAGAAATATGGCCATACAAAGGCAAAAATACAAAATCAGAAAGGCAAACACGGGCAGAACTTTTTTTTTTTTTTTTTTGCATGCAGCACTATATGAGGAATTTCAGAGAACTGATTTATAATTCTTTTTATTAGTGAAAGTCAAGATTCACCTGCACAATGCATGGCAATTTTACAAAAAGGCTAATAGAAATGTATAGAAAATATGCTTGACAGTTTATCAGTCAAGTAGATTAACCATTTTGCATTTAATGACTTATACGATGAACTGATGACTATGTTTCGAGGGGTAAGACTATATTATATAAAGTATAATACATTTTTAGCAACATGACATTACTGATAATGCAGGAAACCACAAATGTACATAATCAATTGCATGAATGTACCCAAACAATCACAACTTGTTCAAAACAATGAGAAACTACTATTATGATGTGCACAAGTGACTAGATGATGGGGAGGTTGAACAAGTAGTTTTGAGAATTTCATTTCTGATCTGAGAAATGCAACAAAGTGACTGAGAAAAACTGTCAGTTGAATCATTAAATGAAAATGATTATATGATTAAATGATTAGAAATGAATAACAAAAACTGTTCTGAACTTAGGATGCTGTTAACACAGGTCTTTACTACAGTTTAACTTCCAGCACCAAGGGCCATATAATTATTGAACATGCATACTACAGATTTGATCTTACAGTGTGCGTACGCTAAAATCCACACCAACGATTACAATTAATAATAACAACAAAATAATTAAAAGAATAATAAAATGATTAAATGATAAATGATTACAAATTAATGAATGAAGAATAACACAATTAAAACAACACAAATATATGGTTGCTCTCTTGAAGCAAAACACATCCTTAGATCCTTAAATATGATAATGTATGCTGGCATAATGTATATTTGGCATGCTGTCCGAGGGAAAGGCTCTGAGGTTGGAATTTGGCCCATAGAGGTCATAGAGGGTGTGAGAAAGTATAAGTAATACAGAGCTTGACCGCTTGACTGAGAAGGCTCTTGCAACATCTGACGGGAGGTTGAACTCAATTGTTCACATCATCGGATGAGTAACTGACAGCCAAAACAGTGGAGCTCTCACGGGCGAAATTTAGGATAGAGTTTGGCTAAGTGCGTTTGGTCAGCAGGGTTCAACCAGCAATTCAAAAGGCTGAGAAAACCAAAAAAAAAAGCCACAATAAACATTATGTAAAGCGTGCAAATAATATTGATGGAGTGGTAGCCAGAAACGAAGTACAGTTGGTGATTGTCAATTGGAATAGGTTGCCTAGTATCCAGGTTGGTGAGATGGGTCCTTTGACTGCTTTTAATAAGAAGGCTGTTAGTTGTTAATGTTGGAGGAAGACTTGCCATAGGTTTATTTATGGAAGAACTGAATGCTACTTAGCCTTAGGACCTGGTTTGGAGAGCTTTAACATGGTTGAGGAAAGATATAAATGACGTGATGCGCTTTGAACGATTTAAACGAGTAAATCATGGGATAATTTGCATTTTTGGGTAAACTATCCTTTAAAGATTGCCTTTAATGCAGGGGAGCGAGAGCAGCCTTTAAAGATTTAAGAAAACTTTTGTGATGTAAGTCGAGAAAAAAAAAAAAATATTGCAAAATGATGACATTTTCAATTAACTGATGTTATGCGACTAAACTATTTTCTCCTCTTGCAATAAGTCATGATGACAGAAGTTGACAGGTTTACATATAATCGCAGACTAGCCATTATTTTTAATTGAAGCAAATACAAGCGTATACCTTTAGCGAAGCAGCGCAGAGAGTCGCTTCTAAAATGTGCCATGGCACGGCTGCTATAAACACAAGCATTGATTACAGTGGCTGCGATCAGCTCTGGTGGCTGTGTCTGAGCCATAATGCGCCACAGATGTGTGCAGTATCCAAGCATTAATGGCAAGGAATGCCTCATATACTTAATATATGAGGTGTTTCTTGGAGGTTAGAATGATCATGTGATTTTTTACGTACGCCAGGTAACCTGTAAAAGCGAAAAAAAAAAACCCTGTTTCCTTTGTAGTTCCTTTGCATAATATTCCTTATTTGATTTGCCTTGCCTGAAAAACCACCTCATTTGTGCATTGAAACTTTTTTGCGATATATGGGAGTTCTTGTGAAATCAGTATGTTTCATTTGGGTATGTCTTCAAACTTTTGCATTTACTACAAAAGACAAGTGCCTGTTATTTGGTGCATCAATATGTTTAAAGATATTTCACATAACACTACATGACCATTTATCTTTTAGCTCCTTTTTTAATGTGTTCACTTTATTTAGCTCTTCTTCAAGCCTTCCTTTGAACTCCTCAATATGCTTATTTTTTCTCTCTTCGAAATCATTCAATTCCTCTTGTTGTTTTTTGGCTTCTTCTTCATGTATCTTTTTCATCTTCTGTATTTCCTCTGCATGTTTCTGTTTCACTTCATCACACTCTTTTTCTTCTCTTTCTATTATTTCTCTCTCCTCTCTTCTCTTGATCTCCTCTTCTTGCTCTTGTTTCAAATCTTTCATCATTTTCTCCCATCTCTTTCTCTTCTCCACTCGTCTTTCCTTATCTTCTTGTTTTTTTTTCTCCCACTCCTCTTCCCTCTCTTGCTGCAGCTGCTCATATTGTCTTTCTATTTCATTTATCTTTTCTTCATATTCTCTGCCTTTTTCTTGTCTCTCACTTCCCTGTTGCTGTAATTCTGCTATAATACTTTCTTCATTTTTCATCTTTTCTTGATCTTGTTTACATTCTTCTCTCTTTCTATCTTTGTCTTGGTGTTTTTCATACTGTAATATCTCGTTTTCAAACTCTTGTTTTATCTCCTCTATTCTTTGATCATATTCAGCTCTTTGCTGTTTCTCCTCTTCTGATCGTTTCTGATCCTCCTCCGTCTCTTGTTTCTTCTGCTCTGATTTTTCTTTCTCCTCAAACTCTCTCCTGAGTGTTTCCTCTTGTTCTCTGAACAACTTCTTCAGCCTCTCTCTTTCTTCATCTATCTTTTGTTTCTTCTCCTCCAGTCTCATTCTCATGCGTTGGTCTTCCATGTCATATTTAGCTTCTAATTCTTCAATTTGAACCAGATTTTTTCTTTTATTCTCTTCTATCATTTCCATTCTCTGTTCAATGGAGATCGCTGCCTCCTCAAACATCTCATTAGTGAAATATTGGCCCTTCTTCATCTCTTCTATCATTTCTAGCAGCTTAGTAACCTGTGTCCGATCTTCTTTTTTTGTGTTATTAAATACCAGGAATCTTTTTCCACATTCCTTGATCAATTTCTTGAGTTCAGCATTTTTGCTTTTTTCTACATACTGATCTATGGTTTGTTTTTTCAGATTATCTCCGCTAGTAAAGAGAACAATGCAGAAATCTGCTGCTTTTGGGCCAAAGATCATCTTGATCATGTCTAAAGTGTCTTTCTCCTCTTGGATGATGCTTTCCAAGCTTAACACAATAATAAACACATGTGGTCCAGGTGCTGACAGTGAAATACATTTCACTATTTCTTCCACCACTAGCCCATTTTCCAGTGACGTGTCAAAGAGTCCTGGAGTATCAATAACAGCAACTGATCGACCATCAACTTCACCAATTCCTTTCTTACAAACAGTGGTCACCAACTGTGAACTGTCTTCATTTTGAAACTCGTCATTTCCAAGGATAGTGTTTCCTGTGGCTGATTTTCCACTTCCTGTCCTTCCAAACAGCAAGATTCTCAAACATTCTGGAGCTGATGATGAATCTTCATCATCTAAAAAAAATGACAATAATAATGTTTAGAGACCGACAGCAATTTATACATTTTAGGGATGGGACAATAAATCAATTCGTGGATCGATCCTGAGATCTTCCGAATGCATCGCCATTCTCTTTGGAATCGATTCTGAGCTTAGATTTTAACAGCAGATGGCGCTCTAATCTAGTTTTTATCCGCACACTCAAATGCTCATGAAGAAGAGTGCTGAAGAGAATCATGTAATCAGAGTCATGTAATTTCACCTCGGCTCAGAATGTTTTTATGACGCAAGATTATTGTTAACACAGCCCACTGTGAACACCCTTGTAATTCGCTTCAACCTTTTCAAATTGTATAAATGATTATTTTAGGCTCAAGTGCATGTAAGGATTTGGAAACGAGCAGAGCACGGCTGTTTCTAAAGCAAGCAGTGCCATCTGCTGTTCAAAACTAAGCTCAGAATCGATTTGAGAAAAAAATCGCGATGTGTTCGGAAAATCTCGAATCGATGCTGAATCACTTCTCGATTCGGGTTGCAGCGATTTATCGTCCCATCCCTAATAAATTTAGGACCCTGAGCAACAAGTGTTGAACTTAAAAGATAAACTATTTGCAACAGTTCATCTACATTAAGCAATGTTTGTTTGAGGTTTAAACTTTTACAAAGTTAGGAGAAATATCAACTTATAAAAATGTGTAATCATAACAGCCGTGTGAGTTTGGCTGGTATAAATAACTCAGTTTCTACTGTTTTATAGACATTCTATGCATTTATAGATATTCTGAACTCTGTTGGGGTTAGACAACAAGTGTCAGGACCTACTCATTGTCAAAATAATACTCTAGATCACAGGTTTTCAAACTGGGGTCCGTGATGCAAAGCCAGGGGGTCCATATTTTCCGGACTACAACTCGCATTTTTTAATCTTCTGAAATGTGCTATGATTTAAATTCCAAAGTGAATATATATATATATATATATATATATATATATATATATATATATATATATATATATATATATATATATATATATATATGATCTGGTCAGAAAAATACCCCCATTGTCACAATCTCTAGCTGGAGTGCCCAGAATGCTGAATGCTCCCCCAGAGGGTGCTCCATCTCACACCTTTGCCATTCATTCTGGACTCCATTTCCCATAACCCCTGCCTAGGAACTAATCATCAGACTCCACCCATTTCCATCAGGAGAGCTATTTAAGTTGGACATTCTCACCCGCATATTGCTGAGTATTGTTTGTATGTTACTGCATTCCTAGCCATTCCTAGTTTCCATGTTTCCTTGCCTGTGTTTTAATCCTTGGACTATTTAATTTTTTTTTTTTTTTTGCGATTGTTTATGCATTACTCTTTTGTCTTTGCCTTGGATGATATTGTTTGCTGGTGTTTGACCGGATCCTCCACCCCATTGCCACTGTTACACCCATAGTGTTTGCTGATGTAGAAAACCAGTTTCACTGGTCTGACAACTCAAGTGAATTATGATAAGGTACCACACCATCTTGCTCTGATCAAAGGGACCTGAACATACCTGATGCCTTAATTATGACTTCATGAATCAAACTTCATTAAACACAAACTTCCAAAAAGGATCTGAATGCACAAGTTTGCAAATATTAAGCAGGTTTTAAGTATCTCATAATTTCTGTGACAATAGCAGGGTATTGTTTACACGCTTCATTACACACATTCATTTGATAATTAACTGGTTATTGTTTTGACTTACTGTTTTCATGCTGAACCTCAGGAGTTCCTGTATAAAGTTCATTCATTTTGTTCTCCTCTTCTTCTCTTTGTCTTTCCTGTTGTTTCTGCTTTTCCCATTCCTCTCGTTCTCTCCTCATCTCCTTTCGTATCTTTCTCTCTTGATCCTCTATGTCTTTAATGTCTCTTTTATATTGTTCATCTCTCTCTCTAAATTCCGCTTCTTTTTTCTTTCTCTCTTCATTATGATTCTGTCTTTCTTTCTCCATCATCATCTTGATTTTTCCTTTCTCTTCTACATATTTCAGCTGAAGTTCTTCTCTTTCTTTCAGTCTTCTTTCTCTCTCTTGTTCAAGTGTCTGATAATACTTATCCCTCATTGCCTGTTCTTTCTCTCTTCTTTTCTCATCTTCCTCTTCTCTTCTTTGTCTTTCTTGTTGTTTCTGTTTCTCCCATTCCTTTCGTTCTCTTTCCATCTCCTCTCGCATCTTTCTCTCTTGTTCTTGTCTTTCTTTTATCTCCATTTTATATCGTTCTGCTCTCTCTCTAAATTCGTCTTCTCTTCTCTTACTGTGTTGTTTTACTTCCTTCATTACAGTCTTCATCTTCTCTATTTCTTCTTCATGTTTTATCAAGAGCATCTTCTTTTCTTTCGCTTGTATTTCCCTTTCCATCTCTCTGAACATCTTACATGAGTAGTAACTCCCTCCGTTTGCTTTCACCATGTTGTCTATCTTCTGCAGTAGATCAGTCACCTGTGTTTGGTCTCCAGTCTCTTTATTATTGAACACATGGAATCTGTTTCCACATGATTCAATCAGCTGATTCAAAGCAGATCCAGGTTTTCCCAAACACTGATCAATAGTTTTGTCATTCAGATCATCTCCTCTGGTGAAGAGCACTATTGTGAATATTAAAGAGTTTTCACCAAATGTCTCTTGAATGATCTTCACTGATTTTGCTTCTTCTGGTGTGAATCGTTGTCCTAAATTAAGCACAACGATGAACACATGTGGTCCAGGCAGCATCATGTGGATGCAGTGAGTGATTTCTTTCTGGATTTTTTCATTACTGAGTTCAGTATCAAATAGCCCTGGAGTGTCGATCACAGTAATGTGTCTGCCGTTGATTTCAGCTCTCTCTCTTTTACACTCTTTAGTAACAGACTCTTGAGATGTTTCTGCTTTAAATGCTTTTCTTCCTAAGATGGTGTTTCCAGTTGAACTCTTCCCAGCTCCAGTTTTTCCCAGTAGCACAATCCTCAGATCATCTTCTCTTTTTCTTGAATCTAAAGACAGATCAAATAAAAAATTGAAAAACAATATATTGAATTTCAGTTCAAGACTTTCAAGGTCTTTATCAGGTATTGTGCATCGTCATATACAGCTGTGATTAGTGATGTAAATAATTTTCCTACATGAAAGAAAATTAAACTAATTTGGTGGATCTTGACAACAACTTCAATATTAAAACTGTTTATTTTGTCTTATATCATAAGGTGTCATCTTTTATTTTTGTGCGCTCATTATCTGAGCGAGCTGCTGGTGATGAATGAAGAGCAGCGCATTGTTCGAGTTATTGCCAGAGGAATATTTGGACAATTTATTAGGGGTTTAGACATGTAGTTTAGTGAACGTGAAAGGAGCGGGGCCACTTTTACTAAAATGACTTTAACGCTTGAATGAACTTGGTACAAATATGTAAGAGCTCAATCTGAGGTCATACAGTCATGTGAAAAAAGGTCGGACACCCTATTGAATTTCATGGTTTTCTGTATCAGGACATAATAAAAAATTATCTGGTCCTTGGCAGGTCTTAAAATTTGGAAAATAAATCCTCAGATAAACATCATCACATGACATATTACACTGTGTCATTATTCATTTAAGAAAAATAAAGCCAAGATGGAAAAGTCATGTGTGACAAAGTTAGGATACCCTATGAGTCAACTGCCTGTAGATCCACTTTTAGCAGCAATAACTTGAAGTATTCATTTTCTGTGTGACTTTATCAGTCTCTCACATCATTCTGGAGGAATCTGGACCACTCTTCTTTTCAATGTGGCTCCAGTTTATTGAGGTTTGTGGGCATTTGCTTATGCACAGCTCTCACCACAGCATTTGAGTGAGGATGAGCTCTGGACTTTGACTGGGCTGTTGCAACACCTTGATTCTTTTCTTTTCAGCCATTCTGTTGTAGATTTGTTGGTGTGCTTGGGATCATTGTCCTGTTGCATGACCCAATTTTGGCCCAACTTTAGATGTCGGACAGATGCCCTCATATTTGACTCTAGAATACTTATATACAAATATACAGAGGAGTTCATGGCCAACTCAATGACTGTGAGGTGCTCAGGTCCTGTGGCTACAAAACAAGCCCAAAATGATCAGCCCTCCTCCAGCATGCTTGTCTTTTGGTATGAGGTGTTTGTGCTGATATGCTCTTTAGGTTTTCACCAAACTTGGCACTGTGATTTATGGCCAAACATCTCCACTTCGGTCTCATCTGTTCAAAGGACATTATTCTAGAAGACTTGTGTTTTGTTCAGATGCAACTTTGCAGACCTAAACTGTGCTGCAATGTTTTTTTTTTTAGATAGAAGAGGCTTTCTTCTGCCAAGCCCTCCAAACATGCCATTTTTGTCCCATATTTTTCTAATGGTATTGTCATGAACTTTATCATTTAACATGTTAACTGAGGCCTGTAGAGTCTGAGGTGTAGTTCTTGGGTTGTCTGCCATTTCTCTGAGCTTTACACGGTCTGATCTTGGGGTGAATTTTCTGGGATGTCCACTCCTGGAAGGAGAGGTGTCTGTTTTAAATGTCTTCCACTTGTGAATAAACTTAAAATTGTTTGGAAATGGCCGTATTACTCTTCTCAGATTGATGGCAGCAACAACTGCTTCTCTAAGATGATTTCTGATGTCTTATCTACTTGGCATTGTGTTAACACACACCTGAAAGCTCCAGACCAGCAAACTGCCAAAGCTTATGCTTTCATAGAGGCACTCAGACTTGCTGATGATCAGTTAATCAAAGGTATTTGATTAGCAGTGCTTGACTGTTATTTACCTCTTAATTCCAATGTTAACAGTAAGGGTGTCCTAACTTTGTCACACACAGCTTTTCCATTTTGGCTTCATTTTTGTTCAGTAAATAATGACACAGTGCAATTTGTCATGTGTTGTTGTTCATCTGAGGTTTTATTCTCGAAAATTTTAAGACCAGCCAAGGACCAGTTTTTTTTTTTAATGATGTCCTGATACACAAAACCATGGAATTCAATAGGGTGTCCAAACTTTTTCACATGACTGTATGAACCAAATCATGGAGTTTGGCCTTACGGTGGTGCTAACAGGCAAAGCAAAATGAAAATGGCTACAACCAATAGTGGGCCACTTTGAGAGTAATTTGAAAGAAACTGACCATGCAACATTTCACACATACACAAGATATTCATATCATATGTTAGATCTCCTTATCCTGAGCAACTAGGCCTTAAGAACCATTGCGGTCAATCAAATCATTAGTTAAATATTTGAGATTATTTAAAAATAATACTTTTGTAAGTTTTAAATGCAAAGTTTTAAGAGAAGCTGCTCATTTCATAGCCAATGAGTGGAGCTTGACATCACCCTAACCCCTCCCATAAACCTAACATGAACAAACTCCTCCCAAGCCCCACTCATTTAAACCACAGAGGTGATGCTGGACTAGGTCAAGCGATCCCAATTAAATCATTAAAATTAATGGGTTAAAGGTTTAGAATAACATGACAATAAAGAGCTGCATTGTCAAAAACAGCCCAAAGTAGCGCAATGACCATATCCCAAATATCAAAACTCAAAATATGTCATTTCCATTCCTAAAATGACATTGATCATAAACACAGCTCAACGGCTTCCAACCAGTGACTCTCCTTCACAAAACTTAACATCTAGCGCAGTTTTATCATAAGTAGAATGCAAAATGTTTCAAAACATCTCAGTCAAATCCAAAGTTCTGGCCTGAAACTCTAGAGTGCACAGTCAGATAGATCGAACTCCATCTGACATAATGACATCATCACATGGCACAGATGACTGGTTCTCTCCTGTATCACCAGCCACTAAGCTCGCTGCTGTACATTCAAGTACATGACTAGCGTTTGCTGTAGCAGTTGCAGCATGCTTCAGAAACCCTCCACCTTCCCCAGCTCCACCTGTATAGATCTGCTATGAGGTGATTCATGTATGCTATATGGGGGTAATTTCATCTATGTTATATGTGGAGCTGCAGTATTTCTTACATGCTCACAGCAGCATGTTGTGAATATATTGCCAGTAGCAAGTCTCAGTACTTGCTTTGGCACAGCAGCAGCAGCAGATCTATTCTGCCAAGACCAAAGAAGTTAACATTGTCATGTACATTACCATGCCAATCCCTCTCATTTCATGACAGAAATGTAATTTATGCAGTATTTTAAACCTTTAGCCCAACCCATGGCAAAAGTTTAAAAGCAGCCCAAATCTCAAATGTGTTAACTTTATCATGAAATATCTCGAATCTCAAATACGTGTAAGTAAATGCATTTCGTACCTTTATAGATTATGTTTGTTCATAGATAATGGGCGATGGGCAAAGTACCCTAACAGTGTAATCTATTAACTACGCATAAAAACCTGTCTTTTTACTTAAGCACCAGATATAGGTGCCATGCCATAAAATGTTTTTTTTATATGACTGGCTCTGTATTTAACATGAATTTAATAAAAACATTTTAAGTTACTAATAACACTTTCAGTGTACAGAAAGACAGCAAAGAACACATACATTATCAAAGAACATTCCACTGACTTTAGTCTAGCCAGAGTTCAAGTACTCTCAAAAACTCCCATTAAAATTACTGAAGCTGCTTACACTGTGAAATGAATATCTTACTTACATTGTACGCACATCTGCACTTAGTTTATTCTGATGAGAGAATTTGCTAGAGAGCAGAATTCAGTCAGCGAGTGGGTGCAGTACATAAAACACAGGTGTTTCAGCAATGACTCATCTGAACACCTCTGACTGGTCATTGCATTCATAAGCTCAACATAATAATGTGTGATTGGTTATAATGTGCAGCACTGTAAAAACATCTGTCTCTGGCTCAGCTCCAGCCAGCGAACGCAGATTTGAATTTAGCACCTGGTGATGTGCCGCACTGAACGTTCTAATCACCCTGGTAATCACGCATTTAAAATCCACTTGGCTCAAAAATCTGATGGGGCATGTGCACTCTTGGTTTGAATGGACATGACACTTCTGGCTGCAGGAGTCAGATTTGACTGATGACAGGTGGAGAGTAAGGAGACATGACTGACAAGACTGTACTGGGGGATTTTCTGCTCACTAGATCCTGAATTCATTGACAAATATCTGATCTTGTAAGATGTGGTTCTTGATTGAGTGTGCATGATCTCAGAAAGTGAAAGTGAACAGTGATTTCAATACCCTGCATATTGATAGAGTAAAAATTATGTACAACATGAGAATGCATGACACAAACGTTGCAGGAGGGTACTGTAATGGTAAGAAATTCAGTGGGAGCGGTGAGAGAGGGATTAAAAAACAAAACAGTCCCACGCAGGGCTCTACATGTCACCATTTTTTGTTGTTGTTTCATTTAACCAGTCTAAAGATTGTAAAGGTTGGTGTGTTTATAAGTATTTGGGCTGAACTGTTCATATGGCGCCGCGGATGGCTGCCTCTGTGCTTAGCTCTCCAGTTGTTTTAGTGTTTTTGTTCGTTTTTCCTGTTTTTAGTTTTGCTAACACGATCAGTTTTACCAGGGATGAACTGCTGAACATTCGGCAGAACACACCACAAAATCTCCTACCGGTTTTTGATTATTCGGACGTTTTGCTGAACATTGTAGCTGGCGGAGTAGCAGCGCTGATCAGACGCTTTCGGACGCGCAGGAGGGGAAAACGCGCCGGCGCGCTCGTTAAGCTTCGTCAGCCTGGATTTAGGATGTCACTGCCGGGCATACATCTGGCGAATCTCCGCTCTCTACCCAACAAAACGGACGAACTCCTTCTGCTCTCCCGGACAAACAAGGATTTTTCACATTCTGCTTCTCTGTGTTTCACGGAAACCTGGCTGAACGCGGCTATACCGGACAGCGCGATTCATCTACCGGGATATCAGCTGTTCAGAGGAGACCGCGACACGGAATCAACGGGGAAATCGCGTGGCGGCGGGACGTGTTTTTACATCAATGAGAGGTGGTGTACAGATGTGACAGTGATAAAGAAGATGTGCTGTTCTGATCTAGAAGCGCTTTTCATAAACTGTAAGCCGTTCTATTCGCCGCGAGAGTTTTGCTCGTTTATTCTCGTGAGCGTGTACATTCCACCGCGAGCGCACTTAAGCCTGGCGTTGCAGAAACTCGCCGATCAGATCACAGAGACAGAACAACACCACCCGGACTCTGTTTTAATCATTCTTGGGGATTTTAATAAAGCAAATCTCTCACGTGAACTGCCAAAATACAGACAGCAGTTACATGTCGTACCAGAGACAGTAATATATTGGACCACTGTTACACCACAATTAAAGGAGCATATCACTCTGTCCCACGGGCAGCTTTGGGACTCTCTGATCACTGTCTGGTCCATCTTATACCAACCTACAGGCAAAAACTTAAATCTGCTAAACCTGTAGTTAAGACTGTAAAAAGATGGACCAACGAAACAGAACAGGTCTTATAATCCTGTTTCTATTTGACTGATTGGAGTGTTTTTTAAGCTATCTACCTATCTGGACGAGCTCACAGAGACTGTTACTTCAGTCTGATCCAAGGAATGATCCAAGTTCAGTGTGGAAAGGCCTGAAAACCATCACAAACTACAGGACACCACCCCCATGCACTGAGGCGACTCAACGACTTGCTGAAGACCTGAATGAGTTTTATTGTAGATTTGAAACCCCCGCTCTGATGATCTCTTCACACAACCATTACTACCTCCAGCAACCCCCCTCTTCCCCCCTCCTTCACTTCAAATCAGCGAAGATCAGGTGCGCCAGGTCTTCAGGAAGAACAAAAGAAGAAAGGCACCAGGCCCAGACGGTGTGACACCAGCCTGTCTGAAAACCTGCGCTGACGAATTGGCCCCCATCTTTTCACAGATCTTCAACAGGTCTCTGGAGCTGTGTGAAGTCCCTGACTGCCTAAAACGCTCAACCATTATTCCTGTTCCAAAGAAATCCAAGATAACAGGACTTAACGACTACAGACCTGTGGCGCTAACATCTGTCGTCATGAAGTCGTTTGAAAAACTGGTTCTGGCTTATCTGAAGGACATCACCGGACCCTTACTGGACCCCCTGCAGTTTGCTTACCGAGCAAACAGGTCAGTGGATGATGCAGTGAACATTGGCTTGTACTTCATCCTGCAGCATCTGGACAGGCCAGGGACTTATGTGAGGATCCTGTTTGTGGACTTCAGTTCGGCCTTCAACACCATTATTCCTTCACTCCTCCACACCAAACTAAACCAACTTTCTGTTCCTAGCTCTATCTGTCAATGGATCACCAGCTTTCTGACAGATAGGCAACAGCTGGTGAGACTGGGGAAATTCACATCAAGCAGCCGCACCACCAACACTGGCGCCCCTCAGGGTTGTGTTCTCTCCCCACTGCTCTTCTCCCTCTACACCAATGACTGCACCTCTAAAGACCCCTCTGTCAAGCTCCTGAAGTTTGCTGACGACACCACGGTTATCGGCTTCATTCGAGACAGTGATGAGTCTGCCTACAGACAGGAGGTAAAAGAGCTGGCTGTCTGGTGCAGTCACAACAACCTGGAGCTGAACAAGCTTAAAATGGTAGAGATGATAGTGGACTTCAGGAGAAACACCCCTGCACTTTCCTGACTCACCATCATGGACAGCACTGTGGCTACAGTGGAGAAATTCAAGTTCCTGGGATGTTTCATCTCCCAGGACCTGAAGTGGGTCACTCACATCGACTCCATTGTTAAAAAGGCCCAACAAAGGTTGTACTTCCTTCGCCAGCTGAAGAAGTTTAACCTACCACAGGAGTTGCTGAGACAGTTCTACTCAGCCGTCATCGAGTCTGTTCTGTGCACATCAATAACTGTCTGGTTTGGCTCAGCTACAAAATCAGACATCAGAAGATTGCAGAGAACGGTCCGGACTGCTGAGAGGATTATTGGTGCTCCCCTGCCCACCCTTCAGGAACTATATACATCCAGAGTGAGGAAAAGAGCTCAGAAAATCACTCTGGACCCCTCGCACCCAAGCCATCCCCTCTTTGAACTCTTACCATCCGGCCGGCGCTACAGAGCCCCAAATATCAGGACTACCAGACGCATGAACAGTTTTTTCCCCCAGGCAATCCACCTTATGAACAGTTAAAATGTTCCTCCCATTGTGCAATAAAAAATTGTAGAATAATCTGACATCTACTGCTACCACCTCCACCCTAATACATCCCCTAACACATCCCTGCATTCCATCCTATCACATATAGCACAACTGTACATACCACCTAGTTATTTGTCAATTTATTTTTAACAATATAATTATTATATTCTATTTTATTTTTGGTCTATTTATATTCTATTTATGTTCTATGTGTATTTTTCTTATTCTCTTATTTTTATTGTCTGTGCGTTGTTGTCTCTGTGTACTGGAAGCTAATAACACTGAAACAAATTCCTTGTATGCGCAAGCATACTTGGCAATAAAGCTCTTTCTGATTCTGATTCTGATTCTGATAAATAAATCACAACAATCATGTGCTATGGGTTTTTGCTATTAATGCAGGCTGCAGCACAATTTTTTTTTACACTACCATTTGAAGCTTTTACTCTATCACATGCTTTCAGAAGCCCTATTGTCAATCATCTAGTGCACAGGTGTCAAACTCAGTTCCTGGAGGGCAGCAGCTCTGTTCCAACCCTGCTACAACACACATACCATTCAGTTTTCAAATAAGCCTAAATTACTTAAATAGCTGGATCAGGTGTGTTTGATTAGGGTTGAATATAAACTGTGCAGGGCTGTGGCTCTCCAGTAACAGAGTGTCACGAATCTGATCGGTGTCCCGCTGTCCGCTCACCACCAGATGTCACTCTCACCCCATTATCACACTCTGACTGTTGTACTACACCCCGGACTACATTCCCCATCAACCATTGCACTTCATCCGCGACCAATCAGCGGCGCTATAAAAGCCCCGGTCTTTCCCCTTGCAAACCACGGAGTATTGTGAGTTGTATTGTTGTTTTTCCATTGTTAGCGTTCCCTAGTTTCCTTGTTCCTAGTTCCCAGTGCTTTGTTCTCCCGCCTGGTTTTCTCGTTGTCGACTGTCTCGCCGCCTGCCTTTTTGGACTATCGCTTGTTATAAGGATTATTCTCTACGTCTCTCCTGTGCTATTCCTGTTTGCTCCTGTTTTGACCCTGCCTGTACGACCATGTCTTTGTCTCGTCCTAATAAAAGCTCGCAAGTGGATCCGCTCGCCTCTCGTCCTTTACTCCGTGTTACACAGAGAATCTAGGGGATTAGAGAATATTGTGTTTCATCATGTGCTAATCATATTATGTCATCTGAATTTTGCATATAATGTTAGTGGTTTATCTCACAAGTTGGGAAAAGTGTTTAACCATTCATATTTTCTGATCATTACCTTGTGGCTGAAATAATGTCTCTAATGTATGGATTCTCCTCTTCATTTCTTCAAATTTCAGCAGTTTTTCCATCTGTGCTTCAAACAATGTTTCTGTGGAGAAACAAATACCACTATTTTTCTCAAACATCTGCTCCAGTTTCTCGATCAACACAGACACTTGTGTGTTCAGGCCAATAAAATGTTGTCGTCCTCCAAAACTCTCAATGACAGACTGTGTTTCTTCATTCAGTTTTTCTGCCTGATGCTCTGAATTCTGCTTTATGAGGATCATGATGTGTTTGTTGATTCTTGAGCTGAATATCCTCTGGATCTTCTCTATTTCTGCTTTGTCTTCATTATTAAGTGGAGCATCAGGAATGATGATGATGAAAACATGAACTCCAGGATGACAAAGAGACACACAGCGGTGAGTCTGACGCATCACTTCCTCCTCTGAGAGCCGAGTGAGAACTGGAAGCTCCACCAGACTGATCAGACGTCCATGAAGCTCCACGTCTCTCCTCACACACTCTGAGCTGAGCACGGATCCTTTCTCACTCTGGTTCAGGATTAGGGTTGATGTGAAGGATTTTAATCCTTCATTCCCACACAAAACCAGGTTCAGCTTCACACCCTCTGCAAGAAGAATAAACTAGTTTAACAATAAGATTCAGTGTAAAAGCTACATAAATGCAGCATTCACATTAAAACTAAATTATTGTAATCATGACTGTACTGTAATTTGGAGCAAGTGTTTATAACTGTGCCGTTCACACAGAACCTTTTTTTACACACAGTATCCAGCTCAGTGTTTTGCTGTTTGGGATCACACATTTTTTTCCCATCATTATTGCAAATGATTCAACAATTTTATTTACAAAAAAAAGTTAAAGATTATATTTGAAGCATTCCAATGCCCATTTCCAAGTGTAACTGTACAAATGACAAATAAATGCTTTTTGGCTCTTGACTATAAAAAGGTGTTTATTCGTGTGGTTCCACTAGTATAGATGTAGTGTAAATAACCTGGAATAACATTACTGTATTCTCACAAAGATACATTATTCAGAGAAATAAATGAATCCACTCACCCATTGACTTAATCTTCTCCTGTAATTCTTTGATTTCATTGTCTCTCACTCTCAGTTTCTCCTCTAGTTCATGTCTGACTCTCTTCTCTGGAGCTCTCAAATACATCTGAAGAGAATAGGGTTCAGGCTTAAGGGAGGCTATACCATCTAGAATCTTCGAGATCTGTTCAGAGTTTTTACTGTCCTTTAAGCCCATCACAAAGTACCAACTCCCATAGAACTTCACAACATGCTGAGATTCTGTGGATAAAACAAAATCTGACACACTTTTGTCAACGTGGTCAGTAGTGAAAAGAACCATAAAGTTCGTTTGTGAGTAAAATATTCTTTTAATCTTCTCCATTTCTGCTCTGTCTTCACTAGTAAGTGGAGTAACAGGAGTAACAAGGATGAAAGCATGAACTCCAGGTTGACAGTTCGACACACAGCGGTGAGTCTGACGCATCACTTCCTCCTCTGAGAGCTGAGTGAGAGCTGGAAGCTCTATTACAGTGATCTGTCGTCCATGAATCGTTCCCTCTCTCTTCTGACACACTTTACTCATCTCTTCCCGAGGTTTACTCGTTACCCCTCTAAACATTTTAGACACTGAGTTCTTGAGTGTTGAATTACTTCCACACAGCACGATGTTCAGCTTTGATTTTCCAGAAGTAGCCACTATAAACATTATTAGAGACCATAGACTCAGGTTAGCTTTGGAACAAATATATACTTCCTACAACATCAACAATTCTTCATCTTTCTTACTGTAATTTCCTGTCTCTACTACACTGTAACTATTAAAGCACAAAATAGTAGTTTATGATCATATTCTTAGAGCTATTACCCAGAAAAAAAGACTTTGACAAACCTCCTCCATCACTTGCTGTTTTTGTGCTCTGATGGGTTTTTCTACCCCATATTTGGTCAGAATTTTCTGGATCTTCATCCACTGATGTTCCATCATCCTCATACATGTTACAGATGAGAAATTCTTCATGTTCTTCCTTGAGCATCTTCTCTGTAGATCTCAACATCTGAAAGTACCATCCTGGATTTCTTGTATCAAACTGAAAATGTCTTTCGCCATACTCCTTTATTAAATCACGAATAGCGTTATTCCATATCATAGAAGTCAGTTTGTATCCGCGTGTCTCTTCATCAGTAGTCAGCACTATAGTGTGTTTAATGGCCTGTTTACTGAAGAGGTTCAGCACAGTTTTCACTCTCTGTCTGTCGGTTTCACTGAAGTCCTTATACTGTAGTACGAGTATGATCACATGAGGTCCTGGTGCAGACAGAGACACACACTCTCTCACTCTTTGTTTTATCTGTTGATGTGAAAGATCTGGCTGGAGCAGGAGAGTGTTGATGACTGTGATCTTTCTCTCACTGAGCTGCTTTGAAAAACCTGAAGGAGCTTCACTGTCAAACGCTTCTCTACCATCGATGAAATTTTCCACTTGGTTGTTTTCTGATCCATTCTTTCCCACCAGAACAATCCTCAGATCACTCTCTGAAAAAAGAGCAGAGGGACACACACACAGAGTTTTGTCATGTTTCATGGGGTCTTTCTAAAGACAATGATTTTTAGACTGTACAAACTGTATATATTCTTTCCTTTAACCATAAATCTGCCCTTAAACACATTTACAAATCCTTCTGCAGTTTTACATATTCCAAAAAATATCTAGTATGATATGTAAGATGTTTTTGGTCTTGATGACAAATAAATAAATAAATAAATAAATAAATAAAAATTAAATAAATAAATAAATAAATAAATAAATAAATTAATTAATTAATTATAAATTAAGAATCAGAATGAGCTTTATTGTAAAGTATGCTTACACAAACAGAAGGTTCCAGTGCACATACATAATGACAGCAACAAGACACAGATGACAAAAATAGTGGATAATACAAAACAAACAAACAAACAAAAAAAGACACTATACAGTGGTACTTGAAATTCCCTTCTGAATTTTCTATATTTCTGCATAAATATGACCCAAAACATAATCAGATTTTCACACAAGTCCTGAAAGAAGAAAGGGAACCCAATCAAACAAATGAGACAATAAGAGGTTAAAAGCAAAGATTCACAAAGTTTTGCCACTCATTTTTCCCAATAAATAAATGGCATAGAATTTATAAAATATAAGAACATTATACAACCATTAGTTTCACTGTGGACATCTTCAGTTGTAGTTTTACCAAAAAAGGATGGAAGGTCAAGATTGTGTTGACTATCGGAATTAGAATGTCAAGACTCATCTGTATGCATACCAAATACCTCAGATTCACAAGGAAGTACACAAGGAGAACACAAGAAATGAACTGGTGATAACAGTAATTGGTATCTACAACTGGAGATGCCCATGGTGAAACTGTATAATTTTCTTTTGTATTTCTGCATCTACAGTCAATTGTACAGTCATCTAAGTCAATTGTGAGTCAAGCAGGGATGTGCATCTCCATAACTACATTAAAGATACATATGAAGCAGCTACTGATGTGATGCAATAAGATTCACCCCATTACGATGCAGTACGATCCAATTTTGATGCACTTCAATGCAATACAATGCAATGGAAAAAAAAAAAAAAAAAAAAATATATATATATATATATATATCATGATGCTATGCAATTCAGTATGGTACAGATATTAGGGATGTGCCCGAATCCAATACTGTATTCTGAACAGAAATGACATCTAATATGGAACCCCTAAAGTGAATAAATATTAGGTGTGAGGGAAAAATATATTTCAATGGTTTCTCTCGCAATTATATCGTTGGATAATTATACTGTTATATAAATTGCGGGCATCAGGGAGCCGCTATTAATATGCGGGGCATTGTAATCGCTTTTCAATGTGCGCTCCCTTTTTACTTTCACTTTCGATATTCACTATCACATGTAGGGTAGAGTGAGGGAAAAACGCCTCTATTTAGGACTGTTATTTTGTTTTGTGAAACAAAAGTTAATTGTGTCCAGAATAGTTATCATAGTTTTAATGACAATGACATTAATTATAAATTCCGTATGAAAAAAGTCCAGAGATTTCATGTTATTAGATATTTGCCCTACAGGTGGGGGAAAATACCCCCATGGGTGGGGTAAAATGCCCCCCCAGTCTGACAAAGCAATTTGCTTTATAAATTTACAGCAAAATCAGAGTACAGGCAGTTGTAGCTTAAAATTAAAAAGAATATAATCAATAGTTATGAATTATAAAGTTATAATAGCTTATTTCAAAAATATTGTTAGCTGATGATAACTGGCCAGCTAACTAGCTACCTGATGCAAACCTGAGGCCATTTTTATTAAATATATATACACTACCGTTCAAAAGTTTGGGGTCAGTACATTAATACTTTTATTCACCAAGGATGTATTAAGTTAATAATTAAAAGTTTATTAAAAGTTAATAATAAATAATTTACATTGTTATAAAAAAATATATATTTTGAATAAACACTGTACTTTTTAAACTTGTTATTCATGAAAGAATCCTGAAAAAAAAAAAAAATCACAGGTTCCAAAAAATATTTGGCAGCACAACTGTTGATATTATCCAACATTGATCATTCTAATAATAAATCAGCATATTAGAATGATTTCTGAAGGATCATGTGACACTTAAGACTGGAGTAACAGCTGATAAAAATTCAGCTTTTCATCACAGGAATAAATTCTATTTTAAAGTATGTTAAATTAAAAAACATTATTTTATATTGTAAAAACATTTTGCAATATTACTGTTTATTTCTGTATTTTTAATCAAATAAATGCAGCCTTGATGAGCATAAGAGACTACTTTAAAGACTATTACAAGTCTTACTGACCCCAAACTTTTGAACGGTAGTGTATACAGGCCCGGTTCTACGGGGGTGCTTGAGGGTGCTAAGCACCCCCAAACAAAAGCAAAAGCACCCTCAGATAAAATTATTAATAGCGTATTAATTTTTAAATTAATGAACACGCAGACAGATGCACACACATACATAAATTCGCCAAATTAATACGTACACACAAGCTTATAAATAATTATCTTATTTTCATCATGCTTTTAATGCCTCGGCATTTGATTGGTTGTGAGCATTCTCAGTTTGCGATCATGAAGCGTAAGTGACGTGTGACGCTGTCTCTTTATTCATTCAATGTGCGTCCAGCTCAGGAAATTCGTTAGCTAACTTTTTACAGTACTTAAAAAAATCGCATTATGGACATAAGGAATTGGCTAAAGAAAGCCCAGAAATCTTCAGACCAAGATGTTCATCAATTAATCTGTCAAATAACTCCACCTGCCGATGACAGCGACAGCGTACCCCGCCCTACAACCTCACTCGCACCGCATGACACCCCTGCAAACCCGGGCGACAGACCCCAGCAAGTGCCGCGGCCGATGGCGCCAAGCGACTTAGGTGACGAAGAGCCCTTACAGGTGATGACATGTGAACTGCTCCTAGATGAGCATGCAGTAATAACCTTCACAGTGTATTCTTGATGTTAGATGGCATTTGTTGAAACTACAATTACGATACTAGTGTAGACGATTTATATTACTCAGTCCTATTTGGTGGTACCTGTCACGAACCTGGTCGGTGTCCCGTTGTCTACTCACCACCAGATGTCACTCTCGCTCCACCCACTCACTCTGACTGTCGCTTTGCATCTCGGACTGCATCTCCCATCCTCCACCGCTCTGATTGCGTCAGCCCCCGTGACCAATCAGGCATCCTATAAAACCCCGGTCCTCCTCAGTTGCACTTCCTGGATTGTTGTATCGTTGTATCGTTGTGGTATTGTTGTATTCCTAGTTCTTGTTCCAAGTTCCTGGTTTTTGATCTCCCGCCTGGTTTTCTCGTTTACGTCTGTCTAGCCGCCTGCCTTGTGGATTATCGCTCTGGTTTATCGGATCATTCTCTTCGACTGCCTGTGACACACCTGTCTGCTCCTGTCTCGACCCTGCCTGCTCGACCCTGTATCTGTCTTGTTTGTTTAATAAAGCTTGCACATGGATCCGCTCGCCTCTCGTCATTCACTCCTGGTAACAGAACAATCCAGCACAACAGGATCCAGCAGCTTCACCCCCGGACATTCAGATTCAGACACAGACAGGATTTTATTCAGGATAAAACAAGGATCACGTTCTCTCGACCAGCACATCCGTGAGTTTCTATCCATCGCTAACCTTTCCACCCTCCCGGACTGTATAATTTTTGAAATATTTTGTGATGGCGTTAATGAGCCTCTAAAGACTAGACTCAGACGCGAGGGTCCGCGCTCATCTCTGGCTGCTTCCTTGAATTTTGCATTATTGTGTGTGGGCTCGCTGTGTACTGTGGGGGTCGCGAAGGGGGAACGCGACAACGCGGACACGGCAGCCCCGCGCCCCGCTCGCAGATTGGTGGTTACGCCGGATCACGACGCCAAAACCAAGTTCTCCGCCTGGATCGCTCGCGAGATGGCGGCCGTGTTGGAGCGCGCCCAAGTTACGATGGCGTCAGCTGAGCCCGTGCACCAGATGGCGGCCGCGCCGGCGTGCGCTCACAAGATGGCGGCGACAGCGGAGCCCGTTCACAAGAGGGCGGTGAAAACAGAGCTTCGTCACGTCACAGCTGCCATATCAGAGCCATATAAGGTTGCAGATGCGTTTCCTGAGTCAAGTCAAGCTGCAGATGTGTTTCCTGAGTCGAGTCAAGTCACTGCAGCCACCCCTGAGTCAAGTCAAGCTACAGCTGCTGTTTCTGCGTCAAGTCAAGTCAGAACTACTCTTGCCTCTGTCTCAAGTCAAATTACAGCCATCTTTCCAGAGCCACTGCACAAGATGGCTGCCACGCCAGAGCCACTGCACAAGATGGCTGCCACGCCAGAGCCACTGCACAAGATGGCTGCCACGCCAGAGCCACTGCACAAGATGGCCGCCAAGCCACAGCCTGCTCAGGCCATCTCGGTCAAGCCACAGCCTGTTCACGTTGTGTTTTCTGCTCCTGAGTCTGCACCCATCATGGCCGGCCTTCCTGAAGCAGTTCCTGTGTCAAGCAAAGTCTCAGCCGTGGTTCCAGAGTCAAGTCACGTCCCGTCTGACATCCCAAGATCGCGGCCTATCATGATGGCCCACTTGCTGGATTCACCCCTCATGGCTGTATGGGCAGTTAAAATGGCACTCCTCCACGCCGCGGCTGCTACCCCAGGGTCAAGTCAAGCTCCAGGGTCAAGTCAAGCTTCCAAGTCCGGTCAAGCAACAGAGTCAAGTCAAACCAAAGCTGCTGTTCTCCATGAGTCAAGCCAAGACACGGCTGTTGTTCTCCACGAGTCAAGTCAAATCACAACTGTTCCCCACGAGTCAAGCCAAATCACAACTGTTCCTCACGAGTCTAGTCCTGTTACAGCAGATCTCCATGAGCCAAGCCAAGCTGCTGCTGTTTTTTCCAGAGTCAAGTCAAGCTTCAGCCACTGCTCCAGAGTCCAGTCAAGCTGCCGAGTCCAGTCAAGCTGCCGAGTCCAGCGACGCCAAGGATGTTGTCCCTGAATCAGGTCATGTTGTAGCGGATTTCCATGAACCAAGCCCTGTTACAACTGGTCGTCACAAACCGAGTCAAGTTATGGCTGATCTTCAGGAGCCAAGTCAATTCATTACTGATCTCCACGAAGCAGGTCAAGTCACAGTTGGTCACCACGAACCAAATCATATCCTGCCCGACGGCTCAGAGCCCCATCACGCCTTGTCTGACCGCTCAGAGTCAAGTCATGTCTCGTCTGATCGCCCAGAGTCAACCCACGTCCCGCCTGATGGCCCAGAACCTCTCCATGTTACTTCAGACCTCTCAGTGCCTCGTCATGTTTCGTCTGACCTTCCAGAGCCGTGCCATGCCTCGTCAGATATCCCACGATCACGGCCCATCATGGTAACCAGTGTACTGGACCCACCACAACCTCCCGCTGCTGCTCTTCCGCTAATGGCGGTTGCCATCTGGTGTGTGTGGGCTGCTCACTGTGCCCCTGAGGTCACGTCTGTTCACAGATCAACCCCTGAGGCCACATCTGTTCACCAGTCTGCTCCAGAGCTCCCGTCTAATCTCAAGCCTGCTCCAGAGTCCCTCTCTGATCTCAAGCCTGCTCCAGAGTCCCTCTCTGATCTCAAGCCTGCTGCAGAGGCCTCGTCTGGTCTCCAGCCAGCCCCAGAACTCCCCTCTGATCTCAAGCCTGCTGCAGAACTTTCGTCTGGTCTCCAGCCTGACCCAGAGCTCCCCTCTGATCACAGGCCTGCTTCAGAGGTCCCGTCGGGTCTCAAGTCTGCTCCCGAAGCCTTCCCCATCGGAGAAGCTGCGCCAATGCCTCCAGAGGTGTCGGCGTCGGCCGTAGAACCTCTTATGGAGGGGGCGTTAACTGCTAAACTCTCTGCTTCTCCCTTTTTCCTGTCTGCATCCTCTGTCACTGTTCTCCCCAGGTCCCCGTCCAAGACGCAGCCTCCTGTTCCGCCCCGGAGGGCTGTTGCGCCTCCCATTCCGCCCCGGAGGGCGGCTCCGCCTCCTGTTCCGCCCCGGAGGGCTGCTCCGCCTCCTGTTCCGCCCCGGAGGGCTGCGGTACCTCCTGCTCCGCCTCCTGTTCCGCCCCGGAGGGCTGCGGTACCTCCTGCTCCGCCTCCTGTTCCGCCCCGGAGGGCTGCTGCGCCTTCTTCCCCTACTCTGTCTGCCTCCTCTGTCCCTGCTTTCCCCAGGTCCCAGACCGTGACGCAGATTCCTGTTTCTCCCTGGAGGGCTCCTGCGCCTCCTGCTCTGCCTCCGGCTCCGCCCTGGAGGGCTCCTGCGCCTCCTGCTCTGCCTCCAGCTCCGCCCTGGAGGGCTCCTGCGCCTGCTGCTCTGCCTCCGGCTCCGCCCTGGAGGGCTCCTGCGCCTCCTGCTCTGCCTCCTGCTCTGCCTCCGGCTCCGCCCTGGAGGGCTCCTGCGCCTCCTGCTCTGCCTCCGGCTCCGCCCTGGAGGGCTCCTGCGCCTCCTGCTCTGCCTCCGGCTCCGCCCTGGAGGGCTCCTGCGCCTCCTGCTCCGCCTCTGGCCCCTCCCTGGAAGGCTCCTGCTCCACCTCCGCCCTGGAGGGCTCTTGCTCCGCCTCCGGCCCCACCCTGGAGGGTACCTGCTCTGTCGGTCCTGCCTCAATCTCTGGGCTTCCCTCATGGACCTGGTCCTCCAGCCCTCGCCCTGTTTCCCCCCCATCCCACCGCTCCCCTGGACTGTTGTTTCTTTCGAGCGTCTGGAAGCCGCTCCTTGGGGGGGGGCTATGTCACGAACCTGGTCGGTGTCCCATTGTCTACTCACCACCAGATGTCACTCTCGCTCCACCCACTCACTCTGACTGTCGCTTTGCATCTTGGACTGCATCTCCCATCCTCCACCGCTCTGATTGCGTCAGCCCCCGTGACCAATCAGGCATCCTATAAAACCCCAGTCCTCCTCAGTTGCACTTCCTGGATTGTTGTATCGTTGTATCGTTGTGGTATTGTTGTATTCCTTGTTCTTGTTCCAAGTTCCTGGTTTTTGATCTCCCGCCTGGTTTTCTCGTTTACGTCTGTCTAGCCGCCTGCCTTGTGGATTATCGCTCTGGTTTATCGGATCATTCTCTTCGACTGCCTGTGACACACCTGTCTGCTCCTGTCTCGACCCTGCCTGCTCGACCCTGTATCTGTCTTGTTTGTTTAATAAAGCTTGCACATGGATCCGCTCGCCTCTCGTCATTCACTCCTGGTAACAGTACCGTTTTCATACAGTTCCATGCATATTTTTTGTGAGCACCCTCACAATTTTCAGAAGCACCCTCAGTGATTTGGTTCTGGAACCGGGCCTGAGTGTATATTGTCACGGGTGCGGAGCAAGCGACAGACACAGTGGGAGTGACGTCAGGCCTCGGAGAGGCTTTTATTAAACAATAAACAGAAAGTGTCCAAAAAGGGGGAAAAGGTGTCCAAAATAAATGGGGAATCTGGTGTCCTCGACGTGAAGGGTTTCCTTGAAGGAGGGGCAGTGTTCAGAAGGGAAGGGTCCAGGTAAGGGGCGGAGTCCGGCGGCCGCACTTGCTCCCCGCCAGGGTCCGCGGCACGAGGGGTAGCGGCTTCCTTTAGCGGCTTCATCCATTCTTTAGCGGCGGCACTTCCTCAGGCGGGTGAGAAGGCCCGGCATCCTGGCCCGCAGCCATTTCCATGCGGCTCACGCTTGGACCGCGGGCACAGCAGCTCGTCCATCCTATCGGCGGTGCTCGTCCCTCAACCCACCCTTCCTGGACCCACGAGGACACCAGCGTGCATGCACGGGGAAGAGACCGGTCTCCTGAGGAGAGGCGCGCTCGGCATTTTAACAGCGGCGGTGATGAGGCTTCATTCACATCAGGTGTGCCTCATCACACGCCGCCAGACCTGGATGTTTCAGCGCCCCTCCTCCTCCTCCCACACGCCCACTCCCGTCGGGAGCCTGGTGAAGGGCGGCGATTACCGACGGGGTGAAGCTGATAGTTAGGAGGGAGGCAGCCGACTCGTCACAATATATATATATATATACACATGCAATTGAATTGAACATGCTTCAAATTGACACAGCTGCTTATAGCCACAGAATGTCTTCTGGAGGAAAAAACCCACATACAAGTGCATCTCAAAAAATTTGAATATCATGAAAAAGTTAATTTTTTGTTTTTAACTTATTTCAAAAACTGAAACTTTAATATATTCTATATTCGTTACATGTAAAACATTTCAAAAGTTTTTTTTTTTTTTTTTTTTTAATTTTGATGATTACAGCTTACAACTCATGAAAATCAAAAATCCAGTATCTCAAAATATTAGAATGTTTCCTAAGATCAATCAAAAAACGGATTTGCAAAACAGAAAAGTTCAAGTTCTTTAAAGTATGTTAATTTATGCACTCAATACTTGGTCGGCAGCACAAATTACAGCAAATTACTTGCTTCTAGCACAAATGACAGCATGAGTAAGGAGTGGCGTGGAAGTGATCAGCCTGTGGCACTGCAGAGGCACTATTGAACCTTCAGCTCATCTGTATATTGTTGGATTGACTGTTTCTCATCTTATTCTTGAAAATATCCCATAGATTCTCACTGGGGTTCAGGTCAGGCATGTTGGCTGGCCAGTCAAGCACAGTAATATCATGGTCAGCAAACCACTTGGAAGTGTTTTTTGCACTGTGGACAGGTGCTAAAGTCCTGCTGGAAAAGAAAATCAGTATCTCCAATCAATCTAGTATATGTGAAAGTTTGAGTTTTTGAAATAAGTTACAAACAAAAAAAATGAACTTTTTCACTATGTTCTAATTTTCCGAGATGCACCTGTACATACAGAGAGAGAGAGGGAGAGAAGAACAGATGGTTTAGCATTATACATTCATTTAATGTTTGTGTACTGATAAACTGACTGATAGATAATAAAGGGCTCTCTGCTCTTTCTGCCTCTGCTATGCTCCTCTCATCCCCCTTAATAATGTACAGCAATGTACACATTATTGTTGCTCATCTCTGCCTCACCTTTCTGAAACACATCGATTTTTACAAAGCTCATAGTTCTGAAAAGTGAGGTGTTCTCTGATTGGCCAGCGTTGTGATTGGCTGAATACCTCAAGCGTGTGACGAAAATGTTAAGCCCCTTTACCATATTGTGATGCCGTGTAGATCTGCATTTGTGATCAAAGAAACGACAAACAATAACACTACACTGCTCAAAACTCGCGTTTGAATACCCAGTAGCAAATTCTTTACATATGAAAACGTACTTACAGGCTGTGAGTCAGAAGTGCCAGAATGTCCTTACAAAGTTGGAATTGCCCCACTTTATATGTGCACAGCCGGCATTGTACTCTCCCAGGTTCAGGAAACAGTCCCCAGTAAAATGTGCTGCACATACTTGAATATTTGCGTTGTACTGTTTTGGAACAGTTTTGTAAATATAACGTAATCACTGATTTCTAGTTGTGTCCTCATTTGGAAAGCTAAGTTACACCTTGCTTTATGTATACATTTGGGTGGTATTATGTAAATCTTCCCACACCGTGATGTGGATTTGTGGGGGTGTGTTTGAATGAGCCATTTTAGGAAGGTTTGGAGTCTTAACTTTTATAATAAATATCTCTTTGGGTTTGAGACTTTAATCTTTGCAACTTTACAGATCTTTTTTATGCACAAATAGCTTGTAACACTCCAAAGACCAAGAAAAACATGAAATCGCATCATATGACCCCCTTAATATGCATACAGAGATGTTTAGGGGTCTTTACATTGTTCAAGATAAGCATAGAGTTGAGGGACTGGAGAGGGGGTTCACTGAATTTGGTCTGGAATGGTCTGTCTGGACCCAGATGTGTAGCAGGACAAAAAATAAAAAAAATTAAAATGCCAGATACATATTGTACATACAAATACCTACATACATAGTGATCTATAGCCTACATAAAAATAACAACAATAAAATAAACACTATAAATAAAGAAAAACTTATTTGAAGTTGTGCAGAGGTCCCATGATATTTTAAATAATTTGCATCGAGAAAGTAAAAGAGTAAAGCAGACTAAAGAGTAAAGCAGTGTATTGACAATTTCTACAAGTATATGATCTTTCGCATAAGTTCCTAGTTACTTCCTGTTATTTAATGCCACTTCTAAACATTAATGTAAGAGCACAATAAAATATCACTTAATGCATTAAACAAAGTAAACCACTGCAGTTGGTTAATATTTCATGAAGAAACTGAAGAAACTTTGCTGCAGAAAATAAAATAAAAAAAAAATTCCATTTGATTCTTACCTGAATATGACTCCATCGCAACAGCAAAATGTTGAAATCAAAAGCGAAAGAAAAATGCTGTAAGGTGAGAGCTAACCCATGTGTCCCGCCCAGAGGTTGAAAAAAAAGTGCAAAAAATAAAGTTAGTTCCTTATTCACACAGATGATGTGATGGTGTTAGTCCTTCATCAATAAGATTCTGAACACTACCCATACATTTTAATACTAAAAACATTTAACAATATAAACAGGTTTTTCAGTCATTGTTCTATTTGCAAAGAATTATTGGTCAACATTAAACAATATACATATAGCCTACATAAAAATATTAACAATAAAATAAACACTATAAATAAAGAAAAACTTTTCTGAAGATGTGCAGATGTCACATGATATTTTAAATCATTTGCACTGAGAAAGTAACAGAGTAAAGCAGACTAAACAACAAATATGATGTGACAGTTTTTACAAGTATATGACACATAGCCTTTCTCGTAATTTCCTAGTTACTTCCTGTTATGTAATGCAACTTATAAACATTAATGTAAGAGCGCAATGAAATATCACGAAATGCATTAAACAAAGTAAGCCACTGCAGTTGCTTAATATTTCTTGAATAAACTTTGCTGCAAAAATATTTTTTTTCCATTTGATTCTTACCCGAATATGACTGGGGTAAGATGACATTGCAACAGCAAAATGTTGAAATCAAAAGCAAAAGAAAAATGCTGTAAGATGAGAGCTGACTCATGTGTCCCGCCCAGAGGTTGAAAAAAGAACTGACCAATGCAAAAAAATACATTTAGTTCCTCATTCACACAAACGATGTGATGGTGTTAGTCCTTCATCAATGAGATTCTGAACACTAACCATACATTTTAATAATAAAACAACAAAACCATTTAACAATATAAACAGGTTTTTCAGCTATTGTTCTGTTTGCAAAGAAATATTGTTCAACATTAAACAATATATTTTATTATACTTTAACCCTCTGGTTGTGTTTGGATTCCTGTCACACTTGTGGTGTTCCCGGTCAAAAATGACCGGACTCCAAACAATTGCTTATAAATCTGTAAATATGTTATATTATCACTAAAGATTGAATTCGTTCTTTTTGTCAACTTGTTTTCTTTCATTTAGGACTGGTTTTGTGTTTCTACTTGCATTCGAATAATCGTAGGCCTCATTTATGTGAAAGTAGGCAAAACTGTACAAAATTGCAGAAAGTCACTTGTGGTGTTCCCGGTCAAAAATAACTGGACTCCAAACATTTGCTTATAAATCTGTCATCATGCTATATTATCACTAAATATTGGATTCAATTTTTTGTCAACTTGTTTTCTTTTATTTAGGACTGGTTTTGTGTTTCTGTTTGCATCTGATTAATCGTAGGCCTCATTTATCTGAAAGTAGGCAAAACTGTACAAAACTGCACAAAGTTACTGCACTACATAAAGTTACAAAATGGCCGGCCATTGAAAGTGAATGGGAAAGAATGAAAGTAAGAGAAACAACTAGTGTTCAGGAGCATTTTTTGCTTGCAAACATAAAGGCCTTGGACCTGTGCATGTGTAGATGCATGTATATTCACACAAACTATCGTGAGTATTATATTTATTTCATCCTTCATCGTGCAATATGCTTTTATGATAACTCTCACTGTGATAAACCTCTCACACACTCACACACTCAAACTGCCTTGTCTTTAGCTTAGGTTTTGAGGCTTTCATGTTCTCACAGAGTAGACGAAAGTTTACAAATAAATGCTTTAGCACAGAGAGAGATTCAGCTTGTTGTTTCATGATATTGTCTCAGTTTGACAGTGTCAGTGTGCAGGATGATGTTCCATGGAATGTTATAATGCAAACAATTTTAATGTGTTCTTTCTTGTACGTCATGATGGTCAGATTTAACAGGAACAGCATAGGTGTTACTTTGTGCCCCTTTTCAGAAAATAAAATCATTTCAAAATAAAGATCCTGTTTTTGTGATCTTCCCCATTCACTTTCAATGCCTGGCCATTTTTGATGAGTGTAACTTTGTGCAATTTTGTACAAAATAAAAGCATTTAAAAGCAAACTTCCCGATTAAACATTAAAGCACACTAGTGTGAGAAACAGTGCAAATTTTCATAAATTTTTATCTCATATTGTGAAAATTATTCATAAAAAAATATTTTTTTCACTCAGAAAATGAGGTGCCTGCTCTCAGAAAAATGAGGCCTACAATTAATCAGATGCAAATAGAAACACAAAACTAGTCCTAAATGAAAGAAAACAAGCTGACGAAAAGAATGAATCCAATATTTGGTGATAATATAGCATAATGAGAGATTTATGAGCAGTTGTTTGGAGTCTGATCATTTTTGACCTGGAACACCACAAGTGTGACTAAGTGAAATAAAACCCACAAAAAATTACGAAAAATCTAAAAAAAATTCTGAGATGTACTTATACCCTGTGTGAACAAAGTCAGTAAGTTTGAGTCCAATGCGATAATGTTAACTAGTATTTTCGGAAAAAAGAAAATCTTTTCTGGGTCAATTTGACATGAACACAACCAGTTAAAGGAGAAGTCCACTTCCAAAACAACAATTTACAAATAATTTACTGACCGCCTTGTCATCCAAGATGTTCATGTCTTTCTGTCTTCAGTCATAAAGAAATTATAGTTTTTGAGGAAAACATTTCAGGATTTTTCTTCATATAATGGACTGATATGGTGCCCCGATTTTGAACTTCTAAAATGTAGTTTAAATGCAGCTTCAAAGGCTCTAAATGATTCCAGCCGATGAAGAAGGGTCTTATCTAGCTAAACAATTGGTAATTTTTTTCAGAAAATAAAATTTTTTATACTTTTTAAGCACAAAAGCTTGCATAGCACAGACTCTCGGATGCGCGTCCACAGGTCATTCTTGAACGAATCTGTAAAGTGACTTGCGAAGAACGAGTCGTCTCGAGCAGTGATTCGCTCAGCCGCGCATGTGCAACATCCTATTAGGTTCTGTACTGGAATTAATTCACCTGTTTCGAGTCTTCGGTTTTTCGAGTCGTTTGTTCATCTTATGGGGCTGTCATGTGATGCTGATTTTGCTAAAATGAACAAAATGACTCTAAAAAAGATTTGTTCATTTTGCTGAACGAGACTCAAAGGTCCGAGTCGGTAAAATGATCCGAACTTCCCATCACTACCACGAATCACGTCTAAGTTCATCGTCTGTGTACTCCGGCTCAAAAAGGAGTATAGAGTATGGCGAAAAACTCTTATTTTCTCCTACAACTTCAGAATCGTCCGATATGTTGTACCTTTATGTTTGTAAACAGTGTTTTACTTACTTGCACTTTCTTAGTCTTTGCACGTTCACTTTGTAAACACTGAGTCTGTAGATCCGCCTACGTTCCGTGTGACCTTACTGAACATCACTGTGGGCACTTCTCACTGTACTCCTGGATCCAAAATGATTGACAACAACCATGCATGTCACTTCTGCAGTCTGTGACACCATCTGTGAGATAAAGGGTCACTCTTTTCAAAGCTTTTGCCGGCTCTGAGACACTTGCATGGTATTTCTCCTGCTATTTTTCTAGCAAACAATTCACTCATCACTAAATTAAAACTTAAAGTAAAGACCTGAATATTTCAGGAGCCTTGTCACAAATCCATTGTTTTTGAATGTCAGTGCTACTTCTGCTATATTTTCACACTTAAAACAATAATTTGGTATTCCTCTTCTACCACTGTCCCTTTTTTATGCTAAGAAATAAGTCAACTGTCAGTTCTCTCCCAAGTGGTTTAATCTCTGCAGGCATTAACACTTTCAGTTGTCAGGAAATTGCTTCTCTTTAAAAGTTTTGGTTAAGTATTAACTTAATACTTACCGGTTGATCAAAAATAGCCTTAAACCTACACTTTTCTTTTCTTTTTCTAAATTTAGTAACTTTCAAGAGGGTGTACTCATTTTTGTAACACAACATGTTATCTTATTTCGCTGAATAATTTTGACATTCTTCTTTGGTAACTGACCAAGCAGGCTTGTTAGAACATTATATCTCCAAAGAACTCTAACATGTCTTCTAAGTAAAAAGTATTTGCTGAATTTGTTCAGTTTTAGAGGGGGTGTACGCATTTATTATGTGATCCTGGACAAAACCATGACTGGGTCCATTTTTGGAAATTGAGATTTATACATAATCTGAAAGCTGAATAAATAAACTTTCATTGATGTATAGTTTGTTAGGATAGGACAATATTTGGCCGAGACACAACTATTTAAAATTGTTCAAATGAAGTTCTTAACAATGCATATTACTAATAAAAAATTAAGTTTTGATATGTTTACAGTAGGAAATTTACACATTTCTTCTTGCTTTGACACAAAATGCATACAGTTAACAAAAAAAAAAAAAAAAGCTGTCAAAGCTAGGCCACGGGATGTCATAAACCACGGGCTATCACCAGCTAAGGCTGGTGAACGAGTACAGCCAGATCTCAGCCTACATACAGCCTACATAAGTTGCTAGCATTTTTTGCTAATTTCATTATAACTGCCCTGAAACGTTTTGAGTACCATCAGGGCATGGTGCTGAAGACACATACCAAGTTTTGTAAAGATATGTCAATGCGTTCATAATCTATCTGTCTGTCTGAATATCCATGTATTTTCTGTTTTAAAGTTACATGATTTGGTTCAGTCTGTGGTCATTATAATAAACTTCTATAAAACAGTAGAAATCTAGAGCATGTCCTCATTTGATTACAAAATTGCAACCAATAACTTTGTTTTTGTATGTGTTACTGTACGTTTTACTATATCTATATAGTCAGTGCGCTGGGTAATTTAGCCAAAGTGGGATGACAAAGATTGCTTCAAACAGAACATATTTTTCATACATTTAACATTATTACTGCAATATTTGATGTACAAATACATCATAAATATAATCTGATAACAATTTAGAACATTGTTTTATTTATAACAGATTTAACATTATTTTGTATAAATCCTATGTCACTTGACCTTTGAGAGAACTTGGAGGCACATGATTTTCATGACCACATTTACAACATAATTTCCAGACAAGTGATTTCAATAACTTGCTTGAATACCACACCAATCATGTTCATGTCAATGTTGTAAAAGAAGAGAAAAATAAGCTTAGGTGTGTGTGTATATATATAATACATATATAGATATATATATTCATCAGAATAATTAAATAAGAAACCACATCTTCCGTATTTAAAAATGAAAGGACGCAAAAGGTTTCATAGGTACTTCTGTCAACTATATATAACATTTTCCCCCCACAAACTCTGAGGGCATGTTACAGATGAACTTTAGTCTTTAAGCATTTTTGTTTCAAGTTTTCTTTCAAGGTGTTTGTGCTGAAATGGCGTCAAGTTCAGGTAAGAATTACTTTAGATACACATTAGATACGCAGCAATGTTTCCTCAGTGATTTAGGAAGTATTTTTGAAACATACTGAACAAAAAGCAATAGATTACTTCGTTTAGTTTATTAAATGATATTTCACTGTTATTACATTTAGGTTTAAAAGTGGCTCAGGAAGAAACTACACTAAAACAAATCCACAAAAATAGGGAACAATGTACTTTATTAATTTGAAGGAATTTTCCGTATTTATATTTTCCAGGTGTTCCCCGGTAGTTCGATTTTTAACAATGCATTGCATTATATTTTACCGTTAACAGAATTACCTATAAAAATTAATGGATGATGTCCACATAATGAGCTGCCAGTACTTGTTATCTTACGTATATATTTCTACAATATACATAAAATGCTACATCTCACAAACATTTTTATACATATAAAACCTTTCAATACACATCAAATCTGTTATCTAGGCCAGGATATCACCATTTTATTATATTCTTAGAATTTTATATAGATTTCATTTGTTTGTTTTTATTTAGTAAACACATTTCTGTTTAGTTTTATATAGCCTATTTCTTAAGTTAAGTTTAGCAGAATTGACATGAAACTTCCAGAGTGCAAATCAAAGCAAGACATTTTAATTTCAGCTTATGTAAACATATAGATGCAAACTCACATCTCCCTGAACAAATGTATACAATACATCAATGTGTATTTATATAATTTGAATGAATTATTAATTTAAAAGCTTTTAAAATGTCATATTTGAAAGTGCTAGATTGAATGATAAATGTATGTGATATTTAATATGAAAATAAATGTGTATTAGTTGTGTTTTTATTTTATTTAACCATAATCATGATATTTTAACTGTCGTGACATGCTCATTTTATACCTGCAAACAACAACAGCACTAAAATGATAACTGTTAAGGCCCGGTTTCAAATCACGAGTGTGCTTCTCTAATTAGTAAGTGTGCTCTAGCCTTAACTTGAATGTGAGTAAATTTTCAATTTTGGGCAAACTATGGGCGAAAAAAAAAAATACTGGCCCCATATGTACTTTTTAAACAGTAGCATATATAGTTACAAATGATTTCTCTTTGGAATAAATGCTGTTCTTTTTGAATTTTTCTAATTTTTATTTATCAAAGAATCACAAAAAAAGTATCACAGGTTATAAACAAATATTAAGCTGCACAACTGTTTCCAACATTGATAATAAATCAGCATACTAGAATGATTCTGAAGGCTCACATGACATTAAACACTGGAGTAATGATGCTAAACATTCAGCTTTGCATCAAAGGAATGAATTATACAGTAATCAACATTTGAAGTGGATCAAAAAGTTCAAAATTTCTCCTAGAAATAAGACAACAACAGGTATTGTTTTGGTTTTAGGACAACTTTGATGAAAGGTTTTGATGCACTTCAAATGTTACTATTTCAAAGTATTATAAAACAGAAAAACGTTATTTTAAATTGTAATTGTATTTCATGATATTTTCATGATTTTTTAAAAAATAAATGCATCCTTAATGAGCATAAGAGACTTAAAAACACAAAATAAAATCATACTGATCCGAAACTTTTGAATGGCAGTGAACACACACGCGCGCACAGACGCACAGTCTATAATTTTAAAGCTGCTAATTGTAACAATCAGAAACTAGGTGGATTCAAATGAGTATAGCAGTTTAAAAATAAAATAACACACACACACACTAGGGATGGGAAGATCGACAACTAGTGTCGACACACGTTTCGAGTTTTCAACACGCTAGTGTTTTGAAACAGTGTTCCTAAGCCTTGTTCGAAATGAGGCTGTCACTTGATCTATGAAAACGTTACCTCACTGACACGTCACACCAGGCTCAAATACAAAGTGTGTGGATCGCGCTGTCCCATACCCGCTATTAATTTAGTGCAATGTTATAATTATATCAGCCATCATGCATGTATGTAGTTTTTTTACGTGGCGTATCGTTGTTAAAGTACTACTAAAAAAACAGTATGAACTCCTAGTTAAAAACCTAGTTCATTCAACATTAATTTCTTACATGGATTATAAAAGTTTATTACATAATTTAATCCATTCACCCACACTTCCACTACCACATATTATTTTGTTATTCCTTTGCCTAACATTCTATATTGTATACCTTCCTTAATCAAAGTAACACACCCTACACCATTACCCTCCCCACGATCTCTTCTCTCACCAACATATCCTTTTATGACAAAATCAACCTTGGGTTTAAGCCACGACTCTTGTACACATATCAAATCAGGTTTAATTAACTAATAACACTTTTAAATTCCAATCCATTGGCCACAAGACTTCTCGCATTCCATTGCAAAATTAAAATCGTCCCACCTATCCAAACCAAGCTTCCTGACTTAACTGGGATTCATTCACCAGCCCATCCCTGATTTTTACCCATGATATATCCTTTAATCCTAAGAATCTCTCTGCTGCTCTGACTATAATTTGAATCTTAATTGTTTTCTTTTCTGTCTGGGCGGTGCAATTTACTACCTCAGCTATGAATAACAAAAAATTTACTTTGCTCACAATCATTGAATCCTCTTTGATCCTACCTTCCACCTCTGAAGTAACCTCTTTCCTATTCTCCTTGTGCAAGTCTTTTCCTTTCTCTTTATTCCTTGCATCAACCACTTTAACAGCTTCTGCATATGTTATATTCTTCTTAGCTTCTTATTCTGTACTTCAATAGCTCTTTTCCTCACCTCACATCCCCCAAACGCAACACTGTGATCTCCTCCACAGTTGCAACACTTAATCCCTGCTCCTTCACATTTCCCATAATCATGTCAAGATGATCGTGAAGAAGGTACTGTATGAAATGATAGTTCAGCATATCCCAAAGCTTGCCTGCTCTTCTACTACACACTCAAAGGTGTAAACTTTTTCCTTCCCAAAAGATTACATAGGCGTAGTATAAGTAAGACAGCAGTTCAATGCCGTCAGGCTTGAATGTGATTGGTTATCAAGGCACATGTGATCCAAACATTGTGAAGTCACAGCTTTTCAGTGAACGAATGCTTTTGTAAGTAATTTAAAATGGCTAAAACTCTCTCTTTCTCTGTCTGTATGTGTTTCTGTGATTTATTTTCTCTAGCAGCAGCAGGTAGACATAGTCCAGATCATGATCGTCCTAACAGTAAGTAAATTAAATCGCGTTTATGTGTGTCTTTTTATGAAACAATGTGGGTACATCTCTTGAATTATATAAAAGGTCTGTGCATAATATTTTTATTACACAAAATTTGTGACAGTTGTAGTATTAGTTCTGTAACGGTACATTGTTAGGAGGACTCAGAAGACTCGTAGATAAACATAAACATTCTGTAATAAAAGTAACAAAAGGGAAAATCCAACACAGAAGCAGGCAAACACACGTACAACAGTAGATGTACAAGTGGACCAGACGAAAGGAAACTGAACAGGCAGGAACTAATACGCAAGGGATAATTAACAAACACAGGTGCAGTGAATCTAATCAAACTAAACAAGGACAGGAAACATGACCATATATGGAAAAACAGGAACTGAAACAGGGCAAAACCAAGGAAAACAAGTCCAAAACCCTGAGTGACAAACACAAAAAAACAGCATAAAACTTGTACAACTATGTGCTTTAATGCAAGACTTTTGAAACAATTCAATTAACTTAATTAGGTTTATGTGAGAAACTGACCAACAACCCAAATTCGCAACCCAAAGTCAAGCTAAAAGTACTCAAAACATGTTCATATATTCACAGTGAAAAATTTCAGTAACATCAAATCCTTTTTTAAAAACTGTAAATTAGATGGATATATCAAATACAGATCCTACTGGAGCTGATCCCATACTGTAATCTAGACTATCCTAATGTGACTATTTTAATTATTGCTGTTGGCACTTGACACAAATTATGTGTTGTTGGAGAATGTAAAAATACAGTTTCTGTAGGGTATGTAAGGTTATGTTTAAGGGCAGTGCTTGGTTTAGAACATACAGTTTGTACATTCATCATTATATTTATGGAATATTAATTTGTATCTGTTTCAGTGAGTGATCTGAGGATTGTTCTGATAGGAAAGAATGGATCAGAAAACGACAGAGTGAGAAACACCATACAAAAAATAACAAAAGCATTTCACAGTGAAGATTCATCTTATTCACAGCAGCACAGTGTGAGAACCAGTGAAGAGATGGAGAAGAGACACATCAGAGTCATCAACACTCACCTGCTCCAGCCAAACCTCTCACATCAACAGTTAATTCAGGGAGTGAGAGAGTGTGTGTCTCTGTCTGCTCCAGGACCTCATGTGTTCATACTCGTACTGCAGTATAAAGACTTCAGAGAAAACGACAGACACAGAGTGAAATATGTGCTGAACCTCTTCAGTAAACAGGCCATTAAACACACTATAGTGCTGACTACTGATGAAGAGACACATGGATTAATTAATGTGCCCCATAAGGGCACAAATAATGCTATTCATGATTTAATAAAGGAGTGTGGAGGAGGACATCTACAGTTTGATATAGTAAACACAGGATTGCGCTCTGAGTTGTTCAGAAGGACAGAAGAGATACTCAAGAAAGAACATGGAGAATTTCTCATCTGTAACATGTATGAGGATGCAGGTGATGGATCATCAGTAGATGAAGATCTGAGTAGATCTGGAACTTCAGTCAGAGGAGACAACAAAGAGAAGGAGGATTCTGATCACAATGAGAGCACAAAAACATGACGTGATGGAGGAGGTTTGTCAAATTCTTTTTTTTTTTTTCTCTCAGGATAATACTTCTAAAAATTTGACCATGAACTACTTTTGTGTCTTTTTTTTGTTACTGCACAGTATAGTGAAGAAATATGAGAAGCTTTACTGTGTGACAAACTATTTTTTTTTAATACTATTACTAATCTGTTCAACTAAAGTGTAGTTCTGTGTGAACAAGTGGCTCTAAAGCACCACCAATCTTGCCACAGATCTTACATACATTAAGCCTTCTAAAGCCATAAAAAAGGCTTTATTTAGGCACAATAACTATGTTTTGTTGGGCAATATATTGCCCCAGAAAAAATCGTGAAACTATATTAGTGTCACCTTAAGACCATTTTATGCAACAGATTATATTTTAGCAGTAGTAATCAGCACTAGTGCAGTTACATTGTTAAAGTTGGTGGCAAGGTCTTTTTCAATCCCACCACCTCCCAAAGATTATAAGATTTAAGTAAATATTTTATTAATTGTATGGTTTAAAAAAAAAACGTCCGTTGTTGTGTCAATTTTCACCTGCTAAATTATTACCCCCTCTCTTTGAAATTGCTACATAATTACCTAATCCTAACCCCACACATAACCCTAAACCTACTAATACTAGGGGGGTAGTAATCCTGCGGAGGTCAACATTGAACATATGGAGCTGTAATCATAATTGCGTATGAAAAAGATTACAAGTGCTCGCTGTTTTACTGCCTCCACTGTTCATTTCTGTTGCAAACCCTGTTGAAAAAAACAGCATACACTCTTAAAAATAAAGTTGCTTTAAAAGGTTCTTCACAGTGATGCCACAGAAGAACCATTTCTGGTTCCACAAAGAACCATTCAGTCAAAAATTCTTCAAAGAAACATCTCTTTCTTACCTTTTTATAATCTGAAGAACCTTCTTTCACCACAAAGAACATTTTGTGAAACAGAAAGGTTCTTCAGATGTTAAAGGGTCTTTATAGAACCATTTAAACAAAAAAAAGTTCTTCTATGGCATCGCAAAGCACCTTTATTTTTAAGTGTATGCTGCTAAGGACCGGCATAAACCAGCAAAAGACCAGCTTAAACCAGCATCAAAACATACTTAACCAGCATCCCAGCATCAAAACATACCTTTCAGCATATGCTGTTTATTTTCACGAGGGAACTGCAGTGATATGTACTTATTGGTGTGTATTTTATATCCTGTGAAAAAGTTCCCGCAGGTACATTTTCGTTACGAGATCAGGTAGGTTGGAAAACTGTTATGTGAATGAATGTGAATGAAGGTAAAAATGAACACAGTACAAATCAAGATTGTAAAAAGTTTATTGAAGATTGAGAGTACAGCCATTTTTGAGTTGATCCCTGTGTCTGTGGTTAATTGAGTTCATTTATCCATGTTTATATTGTTTGACATGTTAATGTTGAGAAAAACAATAATATCAACATGCTCAGGTAAGAGTTGGCTCCTCATTCTGATAATAAGAACTCGCACAACAAAGAGAAACAAAGATAATGGTGTGTTAAGCTTAGAGCGCGTTGTGATTTCTTTTCTTAAACCACTCGAGGAAACTTAAGGAAGCATATGTCTCAATATCCTCAGATAAGCTCTCTTCTCAGCTCATTTGGGAAACAGCTGCATTTAGTTATAACTATAATGGATTCCCTGCAGTTACGGCCAACAAAGCAACATTTAGTCAAATTCAAATAGTGTTTTTATTTTTCAAATAATAATTACAGATTGAATATTTAACTATTTGTGCTCACCCCTTGTATTGCCCTATCTTTGCTTTTGTATACAGGCACTGTATAAAGCAGTACATAAATAACAACACTGTTAAATTAGTTATTCCTTTGACACAGATCCGGAGGGTGTGAAGCTGAATCTGGTTGTGTGTGGGAGTAACAGAGAATTAAAATCCTTCCTATCAAACCTGATCCTAAATCAGAGCGAGAGAAGTATAGAGTTCAGCTCAGAGTGTGCGAGGAGAGACGTGGAGCTTCATGGACGTCTGATCAGTCTGGTGGAGCTTCCAGCTCTGTTCAACACTCAGCTCTCAGAGGAGGAAGTGATGCGTCAGACTCACCGCTGTGTGTCTCTCTGTCATCCTGGAGTTCATGTTTTCATCATCATCATTCCTGATGCTCCAATTAGCAATGAAGACAAAACAGAAATAGAGCAGATCCAGAGGATATTCAGCTCAAGAATCAACAAACACATCATGATCCTCATAAAGCAGAATTCAGAGCATCAGACAGAAAAACTGAATGAAGAAACACAATCTGTCATTCAGAGTTTTGGAGGACGACATCAGTTCATTGGGCCAAACACACAAGTGTCTGTGTTGATGGAGAAACTGGAGCAGATGGTTGAGGAAAATAATGGTGTTTGTTTCTCCACAGAGACATTGATGGAGGCACAGATGGAAAAACTGCAGACATTTGAAGAATTGAAGAGGAGAATCCATTCATTAGAGATGTGGTTTCAGTCACAAGGTAATGATCAGAAAGTCTGTGTGTATTAACCTTTTTTATCACTGCTAACGTCTACACAGATTTGTGAGACAAAACAATAACATATGCAAATTTCAGAACAAATAATATGATCAACAAATGATGCTTCAGTATAAATTATGAATAATGTTCTCTGATGATGAAATATTGACAATCTTCACTTTTCTATTTTTTATTTGGTCTGTCTTCAGATTCAAGAGAACGAGAAGATGATCTGAGGATTGTGCTGCTGGGAAAAACTGGAGCTGGGAAGAGTTCAACTGGAAACACCATTTTAGGAAAAGAAGCATTTAAAGCAATAACATCTCATGAGTCTGTTACTAAAGAGTGTCTGAGAGAGACAGCTGAAATCAACGGCAGACACATTACTGTGATCGACACTCCAGGACTGTTTGATACTGAACTCAATAATGAGGAGATCCAGAGAGAAATCAGCAACTGCATCTCCATGATCCTGCCTGGACCACATGTGTTCATCACTGTGATCAGTGTAGCACAACGATTCACTCAAGAAGAAGCAACATCAGTGAAGATCATACAAAAGATGTTTGGTGAAAATTCTTTAAAATACACCATGGTGCTCTTCACCAGAGGAGATGATCTGAATAATGAAACCATTGAAGAGCTTCTTGGAAAACCTGGATCTGCTCTGAGTCAGCTGATTGAATCATGTGGAAACAGATTCCACGTGTTCAATAATAAAGAGACTGGAGACCAAACACAGGTGACTGATCTACTGCAGAAGATAGACAACATGGTGAAAGTAAATGGAGGGAGTTACTACTCATGTAAGATGTTCAGAGAGATGGAAAGAGAAAAACAAGAACAACAAAAGAACATACTGATGGAGAAAGTGGAGCAAGTGATCAGAGAAAAAGAAGAACTGATGAACAAACATAAAGAAGAGAAAAAGAAGATAAAGATGATGATGGAGGAAGAAAGACAGAATCATGAGAAAGAGAGAAAGAGAAGAGAAGATGAATGTATTGAGAGAGAAGAACGGTATAAAAGAGACATTAAAGAGAGAGAGGAAGAAGAGAAAAAGATACGAGAGGAGATTAAGAGAGAAAGAGAGGAGATGAAAAATGAACGCGAGAAATGGGAGAACAAGAAACAACAGGAAAGACAAAGAAGAGAAGAAGAGGAGGAGAGAAGGAGAAAGATTGAAAAGGAAACATGGAATGAATATTATGAGAAACTAAAACAAGAGAGAGAAAGAAGATACAGACAGAAAAATGATCTTCAGATCAAACATGAAGAAGAGAAAGAGAGAATGAAGATGATGATGGAAGAAGAAAGACAGAATTATGAGAAAGAGAGAAAGAGAAGAGAAGAGGAATATATTAAAAGAGATGAACAATATAAAAGAGACATTAAAGACAGAGAGGAACAAGAGAGAAAGATACGAGAGGAGATGAAGAGAGAACATAAAACAAGCCCTGATACAATGCTCACATAGCTTTTCATAGGTGTCTTTAGCTGAATTCCTTTTACTATCCTTGATATAAGAAATTGTTATTCTTTCCAAATGTTATAAATTACAAAAATATATACTTATGAATAGTATTCAACAAATATAACACCAAAAATATATGTACTTTTACAATTTTAGCTTAATCAGTGAGTTTCTATGGTGATTTGCGAATTTGCCCATAGTCATGCAATAGGTATGGTGGATGTCTAAGGGGCGGGGAGTGGGGGTGGGGTTGGGGTTGGAGGGGAGTTTATTTAAAAGGCCTATTTAACTAGTCAACAAAGGTATAAATGACCTGACACAAAAATTTTAGTCAAAAAGTCATATTCTATCGTTTCACTCAGCTGGGATCATTTAGAGCCCTTTGAAGATGCATTTAAACTACATTTTTGAAGTTCAAACTCGGGGCACCATTGAAGTCCATTATATGGACATAATTCCTGAAATGTTTTCCTCAAAGAACATAATTTCTTTATGACTGAAGAAAGAAAGACATGAACATCTTGGATGACAAGGGGGTGAGTACATTTTCTGTAAATTTTTGTTCTGAAAGTGAACTTCTCCTTTAAGCACAGAATCATTTTAACCATGTGATCATTCATTATATACTTATTTTCCTTGCCATTGTTTAGTCATATGTTTCTGTAGTTTCAAAGGATATTTGTCTTTATAAGTTAGAGATAAAAGAATTTCTCCATTTAAAGGTTTTTTTATCTTCGGATGATGTTGACAGGACGATGATGTGAACAATCATTTTCCATTGCTGTTGGGTTAAATATTACTGACATGAGACTTAGTCTAACAGTGATCACAGTGAGACTTATAAATCATAACTATTTACTTTAAATATTGTTTTCACTGATTTATTCATAACATTATTATATGTAACATGATTACTGTAATCTGAACATTATTCTGAAATTATGCTGTATTTTCACATATTCAGTCATTTTCTGCTTACTAACAAAAAAAAAAGTTTCTTAGTAACACAGATCATATGCTGCTGTTAGTCCTTCTTCACATTGACTTTGTCAAAACACTCTAACCACCAATAGTAATAGTTTGTATGCTACTGCATCTTTTAGGATACAGTGTAACTTTTGTTGTTGTGTATGATTGTTACGGCCTATAACCATTGTAAAGCTCGTTAAATTAAACACAATTACATAAAGAAGACAGGCCGAACATAAGAGTCACAACACCTAATGTGGATTTCAAGACCCCTCTACACCTGTTCTCGGAATAAAGTTCATTGGAATAAAGTTCATAAACACGTTCTCACTCCCAACTCGTCACATAATGACGCTTGGTCAGGACCAGTGTTGTAATAAATTACAATTTTGCATTACTCCCTGAAAAGTAACTAATTACGTTACTTTTTTATGGAGAGTAATGTATTACGTTTCTTTTGCATTACTTTTTATATCCGGGCAGGGCTTGCTTCTTTGTTTTTAATATAAAACAATTCTAATGTGAAGCCCTTTTACACCAAAAGTGAAATGAATTCACCTCAGTCTGAAAGAAAAGTACATTTATGCAGGAGATCACTCTTCAGCTTAAAAAAAATGAAGCACAAATGTTAGTTTATCTAAAGTAATTTTTGCTTATTAGTATGGTTGAACTGCAACATCGAAGGTCAGCAGCAAAGACACTGGTTAATAAAATGGGATTAAATATCCTATACATAAAGAATATTTGTGTTATTTAACATATTTAATTATTGCAGGGTTGCGTCATATTTTAAGTTTGTATTTCACTGTTTTTATTCATTTTGAGAAATACTGAATCTGTTTTTTGTGAGTGAGATGAATTAATGCATGTTCACATTTAGTCTAGAATACAGTAACATTATGTTCACTCCCAATTTCCCGAAAAAAGTAACTGTGTTGCTTATTTAAAAACATATTTTCTTAGAAATTCAGAAGTAATGTGTTACTTTAAAAAAGTAATATTATTATGTAACTCGCATTACTTGTAATGCGTTACCCTCAGCACTGGTCAGGACCCCTTTAGCGTCATTTTTTGATGTGCAGGGTCCTCCGTTGTTTTCAGTTGTGTCTTAATTTAATGGTTTGCATGCATTTTAAAAAAAAACAGAAATAATTTTATATAAATGTATACTTTCATTGGAGCACCTAACCCCACCTCTACCCTAAACCTACCCACTTCTGAACAAAATAAAACATTTAACTGGCAAATATAAATAGTCACAGGTAAGTATTGCAAAAGCTGACCACAAACAAGCAGTAGAAAATAATTACAAACAAGTCCTTTTGCATTCCAAGCCTTCTGAAGTCGTATGATATCTTTATGCAAAGAAGAGAGTAAAACATAATCACTCAGTTAACGCGCTCACATCTTAATCAAAAGATACTCCCATAGCATGGTGCAATCGGTCACGAGACACTCGAGTAAGGCTTCCTCTGGCAGCATTTTTTAGGTTTGTGCACAGACTGCAGGACACAGGATGAGTTTTACGGTGGACGGAGCTGGTGATCGCATCTATTCCTCTCACAAATCAATTGTTTTCCCTTGGAAGACTAAGAACATGAATTATTTTTGAATAAATAATGACTGTAGTTGTATCTGCCTGTTATATCTCGTGTTTTATTGACAAATGCTAGGTTTAGGGCAGAGGTCTCAAACTCAATTCCTGGAGGGCCACAACTCACAGCTGCTTGGAAGTTTCTACTAAACTCTGCAGAGCTGTGGCCCTCTAGGAATTGAGTTTGTGACCAATGGTTTAGGGGCAGGGGTTGGGTCATGTGCTCATAAATGTTTAAATAGTGTCATATAAATAAAACTTGTGACTGTTTGCATTGACAACTCACACCCCAAAATGCAGTAATGGCTATATTATTACCCAATATATAATTTAATCATGGCACTAAAATTCCCAGTAACTTTCGCGTCGGCAGAAAAAGGGGGTTCTCTGTGTGTTTGTGTGTGTGTGTGTGTGTGTATACATATATATATATATATATATATATATATATATATATATATAATAGTAAAATAGTAATTCTGATCATCATTCTGAGGTAAAACTGGACAATACGGTATGTTTTTTCACCTATTCTGTTTAAAACCACCAAGGGAAGCAGGTTGTAGAGATGACAACAATAAGCCGAATAATAAATCTATTAATTATGTCGTTAATTAAACCCACCATTTATCACTCAATAAAAAAATAAAAAATAAAAATAAATAAATAAAATCACATTGCTGGGTGTTTTTGAAAGTTTTGTTTGGTTTAACAGTTACCTTTGCGAGTATGACTCTTACTTAACGTGAAAAAGAAGAACTTGAAAAGGAACTTTGTATAATGGTTAGCATGAATAACACTTTATGTAACTTAATGCAAGTCTAGTGGGCAGCACATTTCAATAGTGGACAAAGGTTTGTTATATTTTGATGGAATCTTGGTGGACTAACATAAGCAAACTGTCAAATGGCATCAGATGAAGATGTCAGGACAACAGCCAGATATCTCTTAGAGGGCAAGAAGAAGACATTAAATACCAAGCCCGGGAAGGACTGGACTACTCATTGGTCAAATTCAGGCACGTGCACAGGTAGGGCCCTTTTTCCCCATACACTCGAAAGTGCCCTTTTTTTGATGGCGGTGTTTTTTTTTTTTCTTCAATAAATCAATGCTGTATTGGTCACCCTTTACGTTTGCCTGTTTTACAAGTATTTAGTTAGTTCAATGTCTCATGTTCTTATTGGTTGTTCAAGTCATGTGTCATGTTCTCATTGGTTGGTTTGTGTCATGTGACCCCCATTGTTTGGTGTAAGTAACCCTCATGTTACCTTTGTTCCTTGTTGTGTATTGAAGTGTAAACCTGCTGTTGGTGAGTCTATGTTTCTGTTCAAGTCTGTTTCATGCCATGCCATGCCAAGTTTTTTAATTTTAGCCAAGTCTGTCCATGCCAAGTCAAGTCATCAAGGCATTGTTGGAATACTGCTTGTTTGGATTTTTACATTTGGATTACAATAAAACTGTACTTGGGTTAATCAACTTCAGCTTGCCGCTTCTGCTGGATTAACTGTGCAAAAATAGCGCATTTGCACAAATTCGCTGGTCAAAAACCCTGAAACTGTGTTTGAGTTTGACTCAAAGTGATTGATTGATCCTTGTCACCTAAGTATATTTCTATATATATTTAGATTCCAAATTGCAAGCTCCTCATCAGAAAGAGATAAAGGTACCCTTCCAGAAGACATTCTTGTTTCTGAACCTCCGGCCTGCAAGGGTAAGACAATAGCAGATACACCATTCAGAGTCTTTCTTCAGTTTTCTAAAATGGGATGACATAGAAATAATACAAAAATATTTTTTTAACACAGTTTAAAAATATTGCACTGTTTAATGTACAAATACATCACAAACAAATTTGATAATTTAGAATATTGTTTTATTTATAAAAGAGTTATATCTAGCGCCGGCCCTGTACATCTGGGGGCCCTAAGGATCATTTTGTGACTTAGGAGTCCTCTTCACTACTCCTAATGTCTCACAGATTTAGGAGCTAGTTTTAGTGCTAACAAGTTTTCTGAAATACACTTAGAGCAAAAATTGAGGAGTCCTAAATTTAGGATTGACACGGCCATTACTTTTAAAATTTTCTCCTAAATCATCAAGTTATGAGCTACTTTTAGCCTTAAGATGTTTTGTGAATACGGGCCCTGAAGTATAATTATCCGTTGTTGTTCTTACTATAGCTATAAAAAACTCCCAGAAAATGCTACTCAAATTACATTAAATATTTTAGCATTTAAAAAAAGCCTGTAAACCTGAGATTATCATTGTTGTTAACTGAACAGTTGATGACAGCCATTGACTTCCATAGTGTGTGTTCAGCAGCAGAAAGAAAGTCATACAGGTTTGGAACAGCAGGAAGAGAGTAAATGATGACAGAACTTCATTTTTGTGTAAAGTATCCTTTTAAAGGAAAACTCCACTTCCAGAACAACAATTTACAAATAATTTACTCATTTTGATTAACAGACATCACAGCAGCTTGGTTATTAGGTTTATTGGCTGCTATTACTTTAAGAGCTGCCGCTGCTGAACGTGACACGGATCTGACCTGCATCATATTTTCTCATTACCTTATTACCTCATAACTCATTACCATTTCTGACACGCTTTAGGTCTTGACTTAAAGTCTGTACTAATGATCTGATGAGTTGAATTGGCTTGTTAGAGGAGGGGGATAGTGCTGGGCTGCTCTAGGACAGTTTTGAAAACTAAAAAAAAAAAAAAAAAAAAAAAAAAAAAAATATATATATATATATATATATATATATATAAATAAATAAATAAATAAATAAATAAATAAATAAATAAATAAATAAAATATTATTATTTTTATTATTATTATTATTATTATTTATACACTACCGTTCAAAAGTTTGGGGTCAGTAAGACTTGTAATAGTCTTTAAAGAAGTGTCTTATGCTCATCAAGGCTGCATTTATTTGATTAAAAATATTGAAAAAAAAACAGTAGTTCAAAATGTTTTTACAATATAACATAATGTTTTTTTTATTTTAACATACTTTAAAATAGAATTTATTCCTGTGATGAAAAGCTGAATTTTTATCAGCTGTTACTCCAGTCTTAAGTGTCACATGATCCTTCAGAAATCATTCTAATATGCGGATTTATTATTAGAATGATCAATGTTGGATAATATCAACAGTTGTGCTGCCAAATATTTTTTGGAACCTGTAATTTTTTTTTTTCAGGATTCTTTCATGAATAACAAGTTTAAAAAAGTACAGTGTTTATTCAAAATATAAATATTTTATAACATTAAAAATAAAATAAAATTATTTATTATTAACTTTTAAGAAACTTTTAATTATTAACTTAATACATCCTTGGTGAATAAAAGTATTAATTTCTTAAAAAAAGAAACAATAAAAATGTACTGACCCCAAACTTTTGAACGGTAGTGTATACATGTATATATGTATATATATATGTATATATATATATATATATATATATATATATATATATATATATATATATATATATATATATATATATATAATATCTAGATGTCAGATCCATGCAGCAGCTTTTAGATTAGATTTAGATTTAGATTAGCCTAAAGGCCAATCAATTTGATATTAGTTTTACTTTTTGTTTGTCATATAACTTTCACATAAAGATCTAGGCATGCTGTTTTAGTCTTTTAATTTCACTTTGACAAAATATTATGGGTGATTTGCTGCTCCATCAAATACGTTTTTGTTTGTAGGCTAGTTGTCTTGCTGGTGGCCTCTTAACAAATAATTCATAAATTTGCATAAAGTACTGTGTGGCAGGCAAGGAAGAGGAGTTGCAGATGAAATGGAAACATTCAAGACAATAACTTCAAAAGGGCAACTGAAATGCAACAGCTTCATGTGAAACAAAAAGACAGCACTAGACTGAACAAATTGAGAAATTAAATATAGAAATACAACATAATGAGGAAATAATCTAGACACAGGTTAAAGTAATCTGTAACTATGGAAGCAAAGTAGACAGGTCAACAAAGAAAACCGGAACATACAAACCAAATGTCCAAAAACAAAACTGAAACTAAGGCTAAATGTTATACCATGACTATATGTCCTTTGTTTTATTCATTGGCTTATTGAAATGTGAAATAACGGAGTCATTCACTATTATTTAATGTACACTTGCATTTCATCTGTTCTCATGTCAACATGCCACTTCCAGTGTCACAACCTAGAAACTTGTGTATCATCTAGAATGAATCTTAAAATGTAATTTATTGACATATAACTTTATTTCAAACAGATGAGTTAAATCAAGCAGAATGAATCCAAAGGCTCCACCTGGGGTGCATTTATCTGTCATGATGTCAATAATGGAGGCATGACCTGCACAGCCACTCTCTCTTACTACACAGTTTTGTCTTATTTTTTTAGCAGCGTCAATTTTACTTTCTCACACGGAAGTGGCCAAATGTTTAATAGGAAGCCACTACAGACGTGCAGTAAAGAATTAGTGCTGAAAAGGCGTGGGCACAGTTATTTTTGTGCCTGACCTTATTGAACATCTATTTGTATGGTTTTCCCTTTCAGAGACTAAATTTATGGGACGAAAGTATTAAAGGGCACCTACTATGCCCCTTTTAAAGGATGTAATATTAATCTTATGGCTCTCCTGAATGTGTCTGTGAAGTTTAAAATCCAAATACAATACAGATAGTTTATTATTACATGTTAAGAAGGGTGTTCCTGCACAACCGGAGGCTGCAGTTTCAGGCATTTCTAGGACTGCATTTCTAGGACCCTATAGTTTTTTTTTTTTTTTTTTTTTTTTTTTTTTTTTTAATTTATTGTACATATGCATGTATTAGCGTCTCATACTATTTAATAGTGCTTGCTGTTCAATTCTGAATATTATTTTTTTTAAAGAAATATGTAGTTGTTTAATTGTATACACTTAATTATTTTCCTAACAGACTCCTAACCCTTAACATACCCATTGGTAACCCGTTTGAAATATTTAACCTAATTTATTTCAATATATTCTATATATATTCTGGTGTTAAATTCAATTTTCTTTTAAAGAAAGACTTGTATTTTTGCAGACTTCAGTTCATTAGCCACAGCACAGCAATTCACGTCTGATGTGTGACACACAAAGTGCAATAAATGGTAAAACAACTGCGCTACAAATTACTGTTTATTAGTACATTAATAAATGTAATTTTATTTGAATACAAATGTTAGTTTATAACATTCAGCAGAACAATGATCTGTTTTGCACAGCTAAATGGAGATTGCTGACACGCCTCGAACATTAAAAAAAAAAAAAAAAAGATGGAAAGATTAAAAATGAATAGTTTTTGTTTTATGCTTAAATCAGATCTCCTCTAGATGGCGCTGTCACAAAAAATAGGGTCCTAGAAATGCGGTCCTGAAAGTGCAGCCTCCAGCTGTGCAGGAACATACTATTGGAGGAACATACTATTGTGGCTGTTTCAGGGGTGTTACATGAAAATGAACTGCAACTTCCCGCCCAACTCCAGAAGGGGGCAGAGACGTCTTTGTTTTGCATACGGCAATAAACAGTGAGGAGAAGCAACATGTGCGAGGGTGAGAGGACCGGTATTTTTAATGTACTTACATGGAATTATTATTATCTTAGCAAGAGTTGCTGAACAATGAATCAAAGCGTGCAATCTGTGATCGCGTGCAGTTGCTGACAATGGCAAAAGCGTGCAGTCGCTTGCTTATGCGTGCTGTACTGGTTTCACTTTCACTTTTGAAATTTATTATGTTTAGCAAGGAGGGGATAGGATGAATGCCTTCCACTTTGTCCTTCAGTTCAGTTTATAGGAAGGTTTAACCCATTTAAAGTTTTTTTTTTTTTTTTTTTTTTAATTCTGGTTGTGGCATTTATATGGAACATTTTCAGTCGAATTGGACTTTTAAACCAATTACAACACTCCATGTAAACACACCTAGTGAGTGACAGTGAGTAGAACATAACTGCTGTAGACTCTTAGATGATCTTACAAAACTTTTAGCTTCAGGTTTTCCTACTTAAATCCAATAAACAGTCAATGAACAAGATACCCTCTGTACCTTACTTATATTCGTAATCCATGAAAACTTGCACATGTAATTACTTTCCTTTATTTACAGGTATACAAAAATATGAACCTTACAAAATATATAGAAATAAACTCTTACAAACATTTGTAAAACCAAATTGCTAAATTGTGCATAGACTTACAGGAAATTCTGTGAAACTCCTACAAAGCCTCAACAGATATTTACACCAGAAACACTAACATCCTTAAATATTTTATGATGTGTTTCTGACACGACACTGCTTTCAACACAGTGACAGACAAAATGGCTGATATGGTAATATGCACCTGTCGGTCAATAGGGTGAACAGAGAGCAGAGAACAAATTATCAGCAACATTCCATTCAAATATCAATCCAGGATGAAGACTATGGAGAACCGAGGACTTATAAGAAAGAACCAAACAACTGGAACTAATGAGATGATTAATACAACACAGGTGAACACAAATTAAGCTGATTAACTAATAATAAGAACAGGAACCAAACCAAATAAGGGCAAACAGGAACTAGACAGGAAAATACAAGTGACATCGATTTATTAACATTTGCACTAGTAAAAGTATGTACACTATTATTTTTCCCCTCCCATTGGCACATTTATGGAATTTAGCTCTAATGCTAATTGGCCCTGTTTAGTAAATCTGGCACTTTATGTTATGAACATGTATACTGTATAAACACTGTTTTGTTGTATATATTGTCTGAAGTGTCTCGCTCTGCAGCGCACAGTCGCCGCTTTACCACCAAGGCAATTTGAGTGCTGGTTTGGAGCCAGAGCTTAGTTTTAAATCAGTTCTTTGTCTTTCGACATCCAAAGCACCAGCTCTGAACCAGGAAAAGTGGTTTGTAAGTAGCACTGAAAACATGGTCTAGAGGTAAGAACCACTGGCGGTATGCCAATGCATCTCGAGCAAGCCTGGTGTACTTGTGTTTGGTGCTGCCATGCTAGCATTGGTAGAAAGGATAAGACGTATTCAGTGACGTAAGACCTGGCTCTCTGGGGGCTCTCTGGCCCGTGGAAAAACAAACCAATTCTTAGAAGGCTTGCCAGTCGAACCAATTCAGAACCGGCACTAGAACTGGCTCTGAAATAGCATCCGGTTCATGTTGTTGGAAAAAGGGTCAAAAGTCACGTGTCAAAACAAATAACATGTGCCAACAGTGATTCCACCACTAGAGGCTGTTATTTTATCGTATAATGACAGTGGACCTCCAGCCACTCCAGCAGTGCAACCCGAAAAAACTATTGCCATGGATTTTTCCAATAGCGGATTGTTCGTGCAGTCAACTATCAGTGCAGATTAATTTGCAAAACCCATTAATTGGCCTCTATTCACTGTCATTTTTGGGGAAAAGCTACCACAACATTAAGAGCATAAAATGTTACATTTTTAATGAGAGATAAAATAAGCATGAAAATTTGGTTTATTCAGTAGTAAACTGTGACTTTTGAACTTTGGCCTTCTCATTCCCTACCCTCATGGGGGAAAAAAGTAAAACAGCCTAGTGTCATGGAATCACCAGGCTCCACCCTGACTCCCTCACTTTGTGCACCATCTCCAGAATTACAGTGTGATCACCATCACCCTGTCACCAACCTCTGCACTCATCAGCACCACCATAAAAGCCTGCCACACATACACACACATTGTCTGGTCTCAACTTGGACTGGCCCAAGCTTTGAACTATTGATTCACCTGTATACTTACCTCCGTGTTGATTCTCCTTGTTCTTCCCTCCAGTAATTTTGCTTTTCCCTCAAGCTTCTAAGTTTGTTCCTAAGGATTCCTGTAATATGAAGAAATATTCTCGTTATCAGCGACATTCAAGGTGTGTGTGTGTGTGTGTTTGCATTTGTCAATAAACCTTTGTTTGTGGTCACTCACAACATCCTTTTAGTGTGTGTTTTATTCACAAGAAGAGAATCAGTGGAGATGTGGAGGAGAGAAAGTTCAGTCATCAACAGATCTCACACAGTATTAGATAAAACAGGAAGTGAGAAAGTGTGTGTCTCTGTCTTGTTATGTCTTGAGACATATTGTGTACATGTCTTGCTTTGCTGCTTCTTTTTCTCTCTCTTTTGTCCCACCCTTTCATTCACAGAATTGGATCCTACCAAAGTGATCTCCAGCTCTGATTGGTGCTAATGGAACCAAGGAGAGGTAATAAAAGGATCTGCAGTACCTGAAGAGGGAGCTCTGCTCAGCTTGTGATTTCCTGTTGTTCAATTGCACATATGCTATTGTGTTTGCCACAGTGTCGTTGTTTTTAGCTTATCTGCTGATCTGCCTGCTGTGTAGAGTGTGAATTTTGGTTTAGAGTTGATAAGTTGTCTCATTTTCATTTAGTGTATTTTGCAAAATAATGTATATATTATTTTTCCACATTTGGAAGCTGTAGGGGGTGAATGTCATTTTCTTTTGTAAATATTGTTTTCTGCTGTTTTTAATTGTATAGGGGGTTAGAGTAATATATTGTATTTTTGTTTTGCTTTTCTTTTTTTAGGGAATTTAGTCTTTTCTGTTAGGAGCTATCTTGGTGTTTGTTGTTTTGGAGTTTGCTCACCCCTGAATTTGTGCTTTCACTACTGTAAATAAATGTCAAATTATCAAAGTTAACAGAGTGCGTTAAAAATGTAAAATATTGGATGACCAACAATTTTCTGCTATTAAAGTCAGATAAGACAGAGATATTACTTATTGGACCTAAAAACAATACACAGAATCTTTTGACTTACAATTTACAACTAGATGGATGTACTGTTACTTCCACTACAGTCAAAAGCCTGGGTGTTATATTAGACAGCAACTTGTCTTTTGAAAATCATATTTCTCATGTTACAAAAACAGCTTTCTTCCATCTTCGAAACATTGCCAAGCTGCGAAACATGTTACCTGTTTCTGATGCAGAAAAGCTAGTTCACGCATTCATGACCTCTAGACTGGACTATTGTAATGCACTACTAGGTGGTTGTCCTGCATCTTCAATAAACAAGCTACAGATAGTCCAAAATGCAGCTGCTAGAGTCCTTACCAGGTCAAGAAAATATGATCATATTACCCCAATTTTAAAGTCTCTGCACTGGCTACCTATTAGGTTCCGCATCAGCTACAAAATAGCACTTCTTACCTATAAGGCACTTAACGGTTTATCTCCTGCGTACCTAACTAGTCTTCTACCACGCTACAATCCATCACGCTCCCTAAGGTCACAAAACTCTGTTGGTAGTACCTAGGATAGCAAAGTCCACTAAAGGAGGTAGATCTTTTTCACATTTGGCACCCAAACTCTGGAACTGCCTTCCTGATAACGTTCGGGGTTCAGACACACTCTCTCTGTTTAAATCTAGATTAAAGACTCATCTTTTTAGCCAAGCATTCAAATAATGTATCTCATAAACTTTTTCTGCAGCTATATCTGATCAAATGTTCATTATTAATCTTTTAGCTCTGGTTTAACAAACCTTCCTTTTCTTAGTTTGAACAGCAGCTACGCTAATTATGTTCCTATTTGTTCTCTGTTTTTGCAACTAGGAATTCACAAGCTCCAGTGTGGATCCAGAACACTTAAGAAGAGATGATGCCAACCCCACAGAGGACTTCAGATGATGCCAACCCTGAAAACATACAGCACTACCGAATTCTGCTACTAATTTATAGTGTTCTTTGACTGTTTGATTACGTCATTAATCATTAATTGATTACGTCATTAATCATCTCTACCATATTACATCAATCTACTACTACATATATTGTAAAAATGTCAATTTGGTGTAAAGCTGCTTTGCAACGATATGTATCGTGAAAAGCGCTATACAAATAAATTTGAATTGAACTGAATTGAAATAAATGTATAAATGATCTTTGATTGTCAATTTTAGTTTATTTTACAGCCTTACCCTAGACAGGGTTGTAACAACTGGGGGCTCATCCAGGATCCTGCAAACAAGTTTGATTAGGTCTGAGTCATTGTGTTTGATTGGATATTTTCATTTGGTGTGGATAATGGAGTTGGATTTATCTTCATTTACTTGTGCAGGAAAGATGACTTGCTCCAGATTGCAGTTTTTTTTTTTTTTTTTTTGTGTTGCTGTGTCTTCTAATGCCTCTAAACAAATGCTAAAGGCTGAGTTGTACAACAGATTGGTGGAGATGGCAGATCTTGCCACCAGACAGTGGTGTTAAAAAGGGGATTGTTGCATCGGTCGTGGCTGATGTGGAGGCTCCCTCTGACATGAGTCTTCTTGCTGCTCACTATGATACCTTGTTGGCAATCAAGTTAAATGAACTTGAATTGCAGATAAAAAGGCAAGAGCGTGTGAACCAGCTGTTGTGTCTGCAGGAAATAGGGCTGGACTTTGCAAGATTACGTGGTCATGGCAGACCTAAGTGGTGTGTAGCAAGAAAAGTTTCTCAACTTTCAAAACTGTGTGAGTTGTTGTTATTAGATGACTTTAAAAGTTGTTTGCAAGACAACGTTGTGTGTCATCTAAGCGAACAAAAAGTCTCTTCTCTTTTGGAAGCTGCGGTGTTAGCCGGTATTCATGTTTTCTTTAATGAAACCCACCCAATGAAAAAACACAAGTCTGTTCATAATAATAGTGGTAAAAGCATGTTTGTTACTACTGTTTTGAGTCAGATCATCTTATAGCTAACTGTGAGGCCTGGAAACAGAGGAATCTGTTTGCTCAGTCCAGATGTGTTGGTGCTGCATCTGTTCACCCTGTCGGAAGTTCTCCCTCTTTTTCAACTCAGTATTCTGTCTACAGACCTTTTATGTTGTTTGGGTCAGTAGCACTCACTAAGAAATCAAAACTTAGGCAGATCACTGTACTGACAGTCACGGGAGCCAGCCAATCTCTTATGGTGGCTAGTGTCTTACCACTTTCAACGAAAAGGTTTACAGGGACTAAAGTGCCTGCTCACGGAGTTGAGTTAGTGTTTTGAGGTTCCACTGCATAATGTCTTCATAAAATCTAAACTGGTTACAGGACAGGTGCAAATATTTGTAGCAATAGCCAGCATTGTATTGGTCAAAATTATTGATTTTTATTTTATGCCATAAATCATTAGGAATTTAAGTAAAGAACATTTCTATGAAGATATTTAGTAAATTTCTTACTGAAAATATTTTAAAATGTATTTTTTGATTAGTAATATGCATTGTCAATAACTTCATTTGAACAACTTTAAACGCGATTTACTCAATATTTAATTTTTTTGCACTCTCAGATTCCAGATTTTCAAATAACTGTATGTCGGCCAAATCATAACATCATACATCAATGGAAAGTGTATTTATTAATCTCAATTTTGAAACTTTTGAAAAATTGACCCTTATGACTGGTTTTGTGGTCCTTGGTCACAAATAGTAAGGTGTACTTGCATACACACATTAACTGTCTCCCAAAGTGGAGTGCACAGACTCCGAAGTGCATATTTGAAGTGCGATTGCTTCACAGCGTCACAGCGTAAACTGTCCCAGTTCACGAGGCACCCTCTGAAGTGCGCATTCCAAGGCCGAATGCGTCACCATGGCACAACAAAGGCTACCGTAATTCGAAAGCGGCTTCAAATGCGGTCTCCGATTCCCAGGAAAATTAAGTGTACATCTGGTGGACACTTTGCACCCTGCCATATCCCAGAATCACTTGCGTGCAGATGACGTGGAATTTACAAGTTACAAAATAACTGTCAGTCTCCCTTGGTCTGGGGCTCCATGCAAGATCTCACCTCGTGGAGTTTCAATGGTCATGAGAACGGTGAGGAATCAGCCCAGAACTACACGAGAGGATCTTGTTAATTATCTCAAGGCAGCTGGGACCATAGTCACCAAGAAAACAATTGGTAACACACTATGCTGTGAAGGACTGAAATCCTGCAGCTGCCACAAGGTCCCCCTGCTCAAGAAAGGACATGTACAAGCCCGTCTGAAGTTTGCCAGTGAACATCTGAATGATTTAGAGGAGAACTGGGTGAAAGTGTTGTGGTCAGATGAGACAAAAATCAAGCTCTTTGGCATCAACTCAACTTGCTGTGTTTGGAGGAGGAGGAATGCTGCCTATGACCCCAAGAACACCATCCCCACCATCAAACATGGAGGTGGAAACATATGTTTTGGGGATGTTTTTCTGCTAAGGGGACAGGACAACTTAGGTGAGAACCTCCTTCCCTCAGCCAGGGCATTGAAAATGGGTCATGGATGGATTTTCCAGCATGACAATGACCCAAAACACACAGCCAATGCAACAAAGGAGTGGCTCAAGAAGAAGCACTAGTGGCCTAGCCAGTCTCCAGACCTTAATCCCGTAGAAAATCTGTGGAGGGAGCTGAAAGTTTGAGTTGCTAAATGTCAGCCTTGAAACCTACAAGAAACTACAAGAAATGTCTGACTTCTGTGATTGGCAACAAGGGTTTTGCCACTAAGTACTAAGTCTTGTTTTGCGAAGGGGACAAATACTTCTTTTACTCATTAAAATCAATCTCATCAAATCAATTTATAATTTATGCGTTTTATAATTTATGCGTGTTTGTTGTTATTTTGTCTCTCAGTGTTCAAATAAACGTGGTGTGTGTGTGTGTGTGTGTGTGTGTGTGTGTGTGTGTGTGTGTATGTATATACATACATACACACACACACACACACATATATATATAACATGTATATATAACAAGTTGTATATCATCCTTATGATTTTTAATGAAATAAGAATTTGGAATAATGAAAATTCGTTTGTTTCTGCTTATTGTATTTATCAGAACAATTAGAAACAGCATCTTTCCTATTTAATTTCTGGTATAAAGAGAGAAAATAAACGAAGGACACGGACCGAACTGTAATAATTGAATTCTTACGAAGTTGAATTCTTAATTCACTCAAATAAATATAAAATATTTTTTTTCAGCCTCTGTAGGCGGGACACAGATGAGAGTCTCTTGTCTTTCAGCGTTTTTCTTTCGATTTTGATGTCAAGGCGTTGGTGTTGAAATGGCGTCAGATTCAGGTAAGAATAAAATTGGATACAAAAATATGCAGCAGCTTCCAGAAATCTATGAAATATTATCGAACAGTAGGCAATGGTTTACTTATTTATGAAATGATTTTTCGCTGTGCTTTTGTCCATTTATGTTTAAAAGTGGCATTGAACACCAGGAAGAAACTAACGCTAAAGACTGCAGCTCACATACATTTTTATACATATATTGTAAAATGGCTTGAAGGAATTAGATCTTCTGGGTTTTGGCTTTTTATATCACTTTGGGCACAAATTCTGACTAAACCAAGCTAGGCTTTCATCATTTTTTTTTTTCATTTTTATTTCAAGGCGTTTGTGTTGAAATGGCATCAAGTTCAGGAATCAGATATGCAGCAACGTTTCCTCAGTGGGTATTTATTAAATATTAGCCAACAGTAGGCAATGGTCTATTTCGTTTAGTTTATTAAATGATTATTTCACTGCTCTCTTAAACACCAGGAAGAAACGAAAAGGATACATCTCACATACATTTTTATATAAAACTTTTCAATACACATCTAGACCAACGTTATTCTAGTTTTACAGTTTTCATTGTAATATCCTTTTCAAAGAGGCTAAAAATTTCAGTTTTCGTTTTGCAGTGCTTGTGGTGCGTACATTTTCCGTGTTAACATGTTTAGAGAATGAGGTTTGGCAATGCTTTCCCGCAACGGTACTGATGCAGACAGTGTTGCACAAGCTGAGTAAGTGACAGCTCACTGTTCGCTGTAAAAAAAAAAAAAAAAAAAAAAAAAACTGACACATTGACAAAAAGTTCTTTACGACCTGCAGTAATGCTTGCAACAAAGAAATGGCACGAGAGTTTTTAACATAAATACAGGCTAAGTTTAATTTGTTGCTACTTTCTTGAGCAACTTATTAAATACATTTTGAAGTAGAATACTCAAATAATAATAAAAATGAAGAAAATAAAGAGTTTGCCTATGTATACTACGCCCTTAAAAGAGTAGTTGACTTCAAGAACAAACAAAAAAAAAAAAAAAATACAGGTGTACTCACCAGGGGCGGATCTACCGGGGTACCCCAAAAATATCACAGGATAAAATATAAATGTAAGCAGTGTTTCACATGCTACATGACAGCGTAAGGCTAAATAAATAAATAAATAAGTATTTCAGTAAACTGTGCACGATGATTGCACGCGCACACAGCGCGCCCAGTTTAGTCGGCTTCAATAACAAATTATTCTTATGAACCCTTTCTTTTTGGGTCAAAAACACAAAGTAAAATCAGATAATTACTGCTTCTCTCGGCTTTTTTAGAAGTCCTCTGAGAAATATAATCTCCTCCGGATATGTCTGAGATTCATCGTGTAATTGTTCGGTGATCCGATTTTTCGACCGCTCACTCCACTCCACATCAAGGATATAGGCCTTTTTTCCATATCCGACGAAACAATAACGTGAAATCAATAAGAAGATTCCGATCACGGACAATGATAGGTAAGAATCTAGTTGTATTGCAGTTTTCCTCGATTGTTAACCCTTTCACTGGTGAGTTTAAAATATTCTATCTGACCCCCCAGAGTGAGTTTTTTTTAGGCGACCGTTATTTTAGAACGTTCACTTTATTGTTTCCATGGCGACGCGTCATGATTGACACCGCAGCCACTATTAGCGCTGTATGACAGACGTATCGCTTTTATTTCGTTTTTCCTTTTTTATTCAAAATATTCACACACTTGCTCACCATGTCTTCAACTATCTGATATTCCGATTCACGAATACGTGTAAGTGAGTATATTTTGCTGTTTTAAAACCTTTATAAATGATCTGGATCGTGATCTATATCGTGAGATGGGCGCCGCCATGTTTGTTCGCGCTGCCGTTCAGAGAGTCCTGTCAGCCGGATTTACAGCACGTAAATTCACCAGTTTCTCCCGAAATACATGCAAGTAAGTAGCTGGTGAAGTGGGAAAGGAATGGAGTGAATTATATCGTTACTTACACTATGTGTATCTGATATAAATCAAACACGTCGGCAAATTATACTCGAATGGATTGTTATTGCTGCTTCCATAGACATCAGTGTGTATTTTACAAACTCTAAATGTATTGTTTTACTAGTAATTATGTGTATTTAAATTCCTGAAACCTAAAATAAACGTTAAGTCGTTGAAAACACTGCTCAATTGTGATTATATGACAAGCGCAACAAGCGTCTCTCTCTGGCTCAGCGCCAGCCAACGCGCGAAAACACAGTTTGAATTTGGCAGTTGCGTGACGTCACCGAACGTTCTAAATCCCATATGTGGGACCGTACTCCCAGGGGCACAGAAAATAGAATCCCATATGTGGGACCGTACCGCTCAAAGGGTTAACATAATATAACTGATGTTAGTTGGCCCATTTTCCCGAAAGATTCATTCAGTTCTCAAACACACATTTCTCAAAAAGTTTAACAAAGAGTAAGTTAAAAATTAGGCAGTGCCCCAATCAGAATCTCTGCATCCTAACAATGGCGAGAGTTGAACGAATCAACACGGGTTTTATACTTATAGAGTGTAATTACGGAATACAGTACCAGTACATTAGATGACAGAGATTGATGGAAATTTCTCTATTATATATTTACAGTAAACTGTAGCATAAGTTGTATACCTTCAAATGCGTGACTGTCAAATTTAATTTGTAACTATTTTTTATGTCATGGACTGGGACCTGGGGAGAACAGGGACAGAAGAGGCAGACAGAACAGCAGGGAGAGAGGCAGGGAAAACAGTGGGTCTTATTAGCATGTCTTTGGCTGAGACAGGCGGGGCAGAGAGTTCAATGACGGCATCAATAGCCGTGACAGGACGGGCAGAGAGTTCATTCATGGCCTCCATGGCCGTGACAGGACAGCCAGAGAGTTCGCTGATGGCCTCCGTAGCCGTGACAGGACAGGCAGAGAGTTTGTAGGTGGACACCACCCCCTGAGGAGGTTCTGCAGCTGAAGCTGCCACCTCCGGGGGCACTGGCACAGACTCATGGTCAGACGAGGCCTCTGGAGGAGACTTGTGGTCGGACAAGACCTCTGGACCGCCATTAGAGCAGCAGCAGGTGGCAGGATTTCTATAATGATTGTGTTTGAGGCCGCTGAAGCCACTGGGATGCCTGCAACCCGCACAGACATCAGTGGTGGGTCCATCACACTGGCCATCATGATAGGTCGAGACTTAGATGCGATGGGACTCTGGACGACCAGCTGAGACGTGACTTGACTCTGGAACAACAGCAGTAACTTGACTTGGCTCATGAGGATCAGCTGTGAGTTTACCTGACTCAGGAACAACAGCAGTGACTTGACTTGACTCATGAAAATCAACGGTGACTTGACTTGACTTGTGAAGACCAGCTGTGAGTTGACCTGGCTCGTGAAGACCAGCTGTGGCTTGACTTGGCTCAGAAAAATCAGCTTTGACTTTTCTTGACTCTACTAATAAACAGTCCGGTAGATCAGAGTAATATGCGATGGCTAAAAACTTGAGTAAGCGATTGCGTGCCCTTTGCCTTTGCAAGCTTTAATGAAGGCAGGGTCACACAGGCAAGGGTCAAACACACCAATAAACAGTTGTAGCAAAGGAGAGACGATAATCAGTACCAGAGTCCGGGCAGAGTATCGGGGTATCAAGCTGTAATCATAATCCGTGTCCAGGCAGAAGGTCGGGGTATCAAGCAGTAATCGGAAATCCAAGGCAGTCAAGGTAAAGGGGAGAAAACGCTCAGAGTTGCAGCCGGGGCTAGACAAAACTTCGCGCCATATTGCCGCGAACCAGGTGCTTAAATAGCGGAGAAAACAAGGAACACCTGTGGTGGAAATCACCGAGGTGCGTGGGTGAAACGAGTCCGGGTGGGAACGTTAAAACTCCGGGGAAGGTTCCCGCTGATGACGGTCGGAGAGAGCCACGGAGGTCTGACTTATGACAGAGCCCCCCCCCTGCGAGCGGCTCCTGAAGCGAGTGGCCTGCTGGCGCCGGGGTCTTCCTCGAGGTCTGGGAGCTGGTCTTTCCGGGTGATCCTGGTGGAAAGCAGTGATGAGTGCCGGATCCAGGATGTCCTGGGCATTGACCCATGATCTTTCCTCTGGACCATAGCCCTCCCAGTCGATTAGGTATTGAAGCATACGCCCCCGGCGCCGAGAGTCCAGGATTTCGTGAACCTGGTAGGCCTCTTCACCGTTGATGATCAGGGGGGGAACCTCAGGTGTCGTGACCTCGTCCTGGTCCCTCTCTCCTCCCGGAGCATCAGCGGGCTTGAGCAAGGAAACATGAAAGGTGGGTGAGATCTTGTACTGAGCAGGTAAATCGAGACGGAATGAAACTGGTGTTATTTGTTTAGTGATTTGAAAAGGACCCACGTACCTCGGATTTAACTTCCTACAGGGTTGCCGCAGGCGGAGGTTCTTGGTGGATAACCAGACCCATTGTCCGGGCTCGTAGATTGGGGTCTGGCGCCGACGGCGGTCGGCCTGTTCTGTGAATCTTTGAACAGCCCGTTGCAAGTGCACATGTGCCTGATCCCAGGTTTCTTCGCTCCGACGAAGCCAATGATTCAGGGTTGGGAGGTTGGTAGGCTCCCCCGACCATGGGAACAGCGGAGGCTGAAACCCGAGCACACACTGGAAAGGTGTCATACCTGTGGCTGGCTTGCGGAGTGAGTTCTGGGCGTACTCTGCCCAGAGAAGGTACTGACTCCAGTCCTGTTGATTTCGGTGACAGTACGAGCGTAGAAACCTGGTGAGCTCTTGATTTAATCTTTCCGCCTGTCCATTCGCCTGGGGATGGTAACCGGAGGTTAAGCTGAGATTAATGTTCATCTTTTCACAGAAGGCGTTCCACAGGCGAGAGGTAAATTGTGGACCACGATCTGAAACAATGTCCTCTGGGATCCCGTAGAAGCGGAATACTTGTTCCATGAGAATTTCTGCGGTGTCCCATGCGGTGGGTAGTTTGGTGAGTGGGATGAGGCGGCAGGCCTTTGAAAAACGGTCAACGATGGTGAGTATGGTGGTGTAGTGGTTAGAGGCAGGTAGGTCTGTTATAAAGTCTATGGCGAGGTGTGACCATGGCTTTTGGGGCACAGGAAGTGGATGGAGAAGGCCGGCTGGTCTCTGGTGTGAGGTCTTGGTGATCTGGCAGGTGGGGCAGTGCTGCACGAAATGAATGACGTCGGTGGATACGGTGGGCCACCAGAAGCGATTACTCACTAACTCGGCAGTTGCGGTGATACCGGGGTGTCCGGAACTGGGACTGTCGTGGACCAGATGGAGCACTCGGGAACGTAAGGACTCTGGTACATATTCCTTGTCTTGAGGACAGTCTGGAGGTGCTGGTTCCAATGTCTGGGCCTCAGTTATCTCAGCCATAATATCCCAAAGTACAGGAGGCACAATGAGTGGAGGAGGGATGATGTACTCTGGGCTGCTGTTCGGGATGGGAGGATCAAACTGGCGAGATAGGGCATCGGCCTTGCCGTTCTTTGAGCCTGGACGGTATGAGATTCTGAAATTAAAACGAGTGAAAAAGAGTGCCCATCTGGCTTGTCTTGAATTGAGCCTCTTTGCTGATTGGATGTACTCAAGATTTCTATGGTCGGTTAGGACTAGGAACCGGTGTTTGGAGCCCTCGAGCCAGTGTCGCCACTCCTCCAAGGCACACTTCATGGCAAGAAGCTCGCGATCTCCCACTTCGTAATTTCGTTCAGCGGGGTTCAGTTTGCGTGAGAAGTAAGCACAAGGGAATAATTTGGGTGGACTGCCATGACGTTGTGAAAGAATAGCCCCAATTCCGCTGTTGGATGCATCAACCTCTACGGTGAATTCGAGTTCTGGGTCGGGGTGCCGAAGAATAGGTGCAGTGGTAAAACGGTTCTTCAAATCTTGGAAGGCTTGCTCACTCTGGGGAGTCCATCGTAGAATGTTCGGGCCCTTGCGTGTCATGGAGGTGAGTGGGGCTGCTACCTGACTGAAATTTCGGATAAACCGTCGATAGAAATTGGCAAATCCGAGGAAGCGTTGTAGGTCCTTGATGGTTTTGGGTCGTGGCCAGTTGAGTACGGAGGTTACCTTCTGATCATCCATAGTCACCCCCTCTGCACTGATGATGTACCTGAGGAATGAGATGCGTGTTTGATGAAACTCACATTTTTGGAGCTTTGCGTAGAGCTGGTGTTGAATGAGGCGCTTCAAGACTGCTTGAACGTGTTGAACATGTGACTGGAAATCCTCAGAGTAAACCAGAATGTCATCGATGTAGACTATGACATGGTGATTCAGCATATCCCGGAAGATGTCGTTGACGAGGGCTTGAAAGATGGAAGGACTATTGGCCAGGCCGAAGGGCATTACCTGGTACTCGTAGTGCCCGGTGGTAGTGGAAAAGGCGGTTTTCCATTCGTCCCCCTGCTTGATACGGATCAAGTTGTAAGCACTCCTTAAATCCAGTTTGGTGAAGAATCGGGCCTTGCGAAGCTGTTCCAGGGCAGAAGGTACGAGGGGTAGAGGATAGCGGTACTTAACCGTGATGTCGTTCAACCCCCGATAGTCTATGCATGGCCGCAGTCCGCCATCTTTCTTTTTAACAAAGAAGAACCCCGCTGAGGCTGGTGAGGTGGATGGTCGGATAAAGCCTTTGGCTAGTTCCTCCTGAATGTAGTTCTTCATGCTCTCAGTCTCGGGCTGCGATAGTGGGAAGATTCGACCTTTCGGAGGCGTGGTTCCTGGGAGCAGAACAATAGCACAGTCCGTGGGCCGGTGCGGTGGGAGTTGAGTAGCCCTCTCCTTGCTGAATGCGATTTGAAGGTCGTGGTATTGTGCAGGTAGGTGATCGTGAAGTTCCTTCTGAGTTGTGAGTTCCGATGGTGGTCCAGGAAGGTCCGGGAGACCCCTGATGCAATGCTGGTGACAGTGGGGGGACCATTGGGTCATTTCTCTCTCAGCCCAAGAGATGGTGGGGTCATGGAGTTCAAGCCAGGGCAGACCGAGGATGATTGGGTGCTCTGGTGACTGAATGGTGAAGAACCGAATGGTCTCTTGGTGAAGTGGTCCGATATGTAGTGTGACATCCTCAGTGACAGATGTTACTCTCCCTGATCCAAGGGGACGGCCGTCTAGGGCTGCCACGGCCATCCGAGATCCACATGGAAGAAGAGGAATATCATAGAGTTTAGCATAATTCCCATCAATAAAATTCCCCGCTGCCCCAGAGTCTATAAATGCAGTGGTTCTAAGTTCACGGTTCTTGAAACTGATTTTAACCTGAATGGTTAGGAAATTATCCAAAGGATTTACACTCACCCGTGACGGGGTCTGTGGTGGTCGAACAGGACAATTGGCCCGGATGTGATTAGGCTGGCCACAGTATAGACAGAGGTGGCTGCGGAGCCTCCGGTCGCGTTCTTCCTGGGTAAGGTGGGTGTAACCAATCTGCATGGGTTCAGGATCGGCAGTGCGAGAAGTAGCTGGTTGTGGTGTGTATGGGCGATGTCCGTGACGTGAGCGGATAAGGTTGTCGATTTGGATGGCAAGCTCCATGAATTGTTCCAATGACTTTCCTTCATCGCGACATGCGAGTTCTGCTTGGAGATCGTCACGCAGACCTCTGCGGTACATCACCTTTAGTGGCTCTGGGGGCCAACCAGTCTGCGCTGCCAGGGTACGGAACCTCAGAGTGTAGTCAGCGGCCGTGAAAGTGCCTTGTTTCAGGGTTAATATCTCCTCGCCGGGCTCCTTGCCGCCAGCAGAGTGGTCAAATACCTCGCGAAACTGCTGTAAAAACCTCTGATAGCTGGGGAAGGCCATCTGCCTGCCCTCCCAGAGTGCCGTGGCCCACTCCAGTGCCCGTCCTGTGAGCAATGAGCAGATCAGTGAGACCTTACTGTCATCGGCCGTGAAACTTTGAGGTTGCTGGCTGATATAAATTGTGCACTGGAGAAGAAAGCCCTTACACTTCCCTGGGGCTCCGTCGAATTTATCAGGAAGTGACAAGCGTGCCTGATTACTCGTGGTGGGTGTAGGTGGAGGCGGGGCTACCGCGGCCGCAGATGGTTGACTCAGGGCAGAGATAGATGTAGTCAGAGCCTGAAGTGACTGGACGATCTCCTCAGTGCGTCGGTTCAGGTTCTCTAGTTGTTGATGGTGGGAGGCCAGCACTGATCCTTGATGGGACATCTCAGTTGCCAACTGATAGATAGCCGCTGGATCCTGAGGTGGCGAAGTTTTCTGTAGTGAGTGCTCAGACGCAGTCAGATCCATTTGCAAGCTTTAATGAAGGCAGGGTCACACAGGCAAGGGTCAAACACACCAATAAACAGTTGTAGCAAAGGAGAGACGATAATCAGTACCAGAGTCCGGGCAGAGTATCGGGGTATCAAGCTGTAATCGTAATCCGTGTCCAGGCAGAAGGTCGGGGTATCAAGCAGTAATCGGAAATCCAAGGCAGTCAAGGTAAAGGGGAGAAAACGCTCAGAGTTGCAGCCGGGGCTAGACAAAACTTCGCGCCATATTGCCGCGAACCAGGTGCTTAAATAGCAGAGAAAACAAGGAACACCTGTGGTGGAAATCACCGAGGTGCGTGGGTGAAACGAGTCCGGGTGGGAACGTTAAAACTCCGGGGAAGGTTCCCGCTGATGACGGTCGGAGAGAGCCACGGAGGTCTGACTTATGACAGAGCCCCCCCCCTGCGAGCGGCTCCTGAAGCGAGTGGCCTGCTGGCGCCGGGGTCTTCCTCGAGGTCTGGGAGCTGGTCTTTCCGGGTGATCCTGGTGGAAAGCAGTGATGAGTGCCGGATCCAGGATGTCCTGGGCATTGACCCATGATCTTTCCTCTGGACCATAGCCCTCCCAGTCGATTAGGTATTGAAGCATACGCCCCCGGCGCCGAGAGTCCAGGATTTCGTGAACCTGGTAGGCCTCTTCACCGTTGATGATCAGGGGGGGAACCTCAGGTGTCGTGACCTCGTCCTGGTCCCTCTCTCCTCCCGGAGCATCAGCGGGCTTGAGCAAGGAAACATGAAAGGTGGGTGAGATCTTGTACTGAGCAGGTAAATCGAGACGGAATGAAACTGGTGTTATTTGTTTAGTGATTTGAAAAGGACCCACGTACCTCGGATTTAACTTCCTACAGGGTTGCCGCAGGCGGAGGTTCTTGGTGGATAACCAGACCCATTGTCCGGGCTCGTAGATTGGGGTCTGGCGCCGACGGCGGTCGGCCTGTTCTGTGAATCTTTGAACAGCCCGTTGCAAGTGCACATGTGCCTGATCCCAGGTTTCTTCGCTCCGACGAAGCCAATGATTCAGGGTTGGGAGGTTGGTAGGCTCCCCCGACCATGGGAACAGCGGAGGCTGAAACCCGAGCACACACTGGAAAGGTGTCATACCTGTGGCTGGCTTGCGGAGTGAGTTCTGGGCGTACTCTGCCCAGAGAAGGTACTGACTCCAGTCCTGTTGATTTCGGTGACAGTACGAGCGTAGAAACCTGGTGAGCTCTTGATTTAATCTTTCCGCCTGTCCATTCGCCTGGGGATGGTAACCGGAGGTTAAGCTGAGATTAATGTTCATCTTTTCACAGAAGGCGTTCCACAGGCGAGAGGTAAATTGTGGACCACGATCTGAAACAATGTCCTCTGGGATCCCGTAGAAGCGGAATACTTGTTCCATGAGAATTTCTGCGGTGTCCCATGCGGTGGGTAGTTTGGTGAGTGGGATGAGGCGGCAGGCCTTTGAAAAACGGTCAACGATGGTGAGTATGGTGGTGTAGTGGTTAGAGGCAGGTAGGTCTGTTATAAAGTCTATGGCGAGGTGTGACCATGGCTTTTGGGGCACAGGAAGTGGATGGAGAAGGCCGGCTGGTCTCTGGTGTGAGGTCTTGGTGATCTGGCAGGTGGGGCAGTGCTGCACGAAATGAATGACGTCGGTGGATACGGTGGGCCACCAGAAGCGATTACTCACTAACTCGGCAGTTGCGGTGATACCGGGGTGTCCGGAACTGGGACTGTCGTGGACCAGATGGAGCACTCGGGAACGTAAGGACTCTGGTACATATTCCTTGTCTTGAGGACAGTCTGGAGGTGCTGGTTCCAATGTCTGGGCCTCAGTTATCTCAGCCATAATATCCCAAAGTACAGGAGGCACAATGAGTGGAGGAGGGATGATGTACTCTGGGCTGCTGTTCGGGATGGGAGGATCAAACTGGCGAGATAGGGCATCGGCCTTGCCGTTCTTTGAGCCTGGACGGTATGAGATTCTGAAATTAAAACGAGTGAAAAAGAGTGCCCATCTGGCTTGTCTTGAATTGAGCCTCTTTGCTGATTGGATGTACTCAAGATTTCTATGGTCGGTTAGGACTAGGAACCGGTGTTTGGAGCCCTCGAGCCAGTGTCGCCACTCCTCCAAGGCACACTTCATGGCAAGAAGCTCGCGATCTCCCACTTCGTAATTTCGTTCAGCGGGGTTCAGTTTGCGTGAGAAGTAAGCACAAGGGAATAATTTGGGTGGACTGCCATGACGTTGTGAAAGAATAGCCCCAATTCCGCTGTTGGATGCATCAACCTCTACGGTGAATTCGAGTTCTGGGTCGGGGTGCCGAAGAATAGGTGCAGTGGTAAAACGGTTCTTCAAATCTTGGAAGGCTTGCTCACTCTGGGGAGTCCATCGTAGAATGTTCGGGCCCTTGCGTGTCATGGAGGTGAGTGGGGCTGCTACCTGACTGAAATTTCGGATAAACCGTCGATAGAAATTGGCAAATCCGAGGAAGCGTTGTAGGTCCTTGATGGTTTTGGGTCGTGGCCAGTTGAGTACGGAGGTTACCTTCTGATCATCCATAGTCACCCCCTCTGCACTGATGATGTACCTGAGGAATGAGATGCGTGTTTGATGAAACTCACATTTTTGGAGCTTTGCGTAGAGCTGGTGTTGAATGAGGCGCTTCAAGACTGCTTGAACGTGTTGAACATGTGACTGGAAATCCTCAGAGTAAACCAGAATGTCATCGATGTAGACTATGACATGGTGATTCAGCATATCCCGGAAGATGTCGTTGACGAGGGCTTGAAAGATGGAAGGACTATTGGCCAGGCCGAAGGGCATTACCTGGTACTCGTAGTGCCCGGTGGTAGTGGAAAAGGCGGTTTTCCATTCGTCCCCCTGCTTGATACGGATCAAGTTGTAAGCACTCCTTAAATCCAGTTTGGTGAAGAATCGGGCCTTGCGAAGCTGTTCCAGGGCAGAAGGTACGAGGGGTAGAGGATAGCGGTACTTAACCGTGATGTCGTTCAACCCCCGATAGTCTATGCATGGCCGCAGTCCGCCATCTTTCTTTTTAACAAAGAAGAACCCCGCTGAGGCTGGTGAGGTGGATGGTCGGATAAAGCCTTTGGCTAGTTCCTCCTGAATGTAGTTCTTCATGCTCTCAGTCTCGGGCTGCGATAGTGGGAAGATTCGACCTTTCGGAGGCGTGGTTCCTGGGAGCAGAACAATAGCACAGTCCGTGGGCCGGTGCGGTGGGAGTTGAGTAGCCCTCTCCTTGCTGAATGCGATTTGAAGGTCGTGGTATTGTGCAGGTAGGTGATCGTGAAGTTCCTTCTGAGTTGTGAGTTCCGATGGTGGTCCAGGAAGGTCCGGGAGACCCCTGATGCAATGCTGGTGACAGTGGGGGGACCATTGGGTCATTTCTCTCTCAGCCCAAGAGATGGTGGGGTCATGGAGTTCAAGCCAGGGCAGACCGAGGATGATTGGGTGCTCTGGTGACTGAATGGTGAAGAACCGAATGGTCTCTTGGTGAAGTGGTCCGATATGTAGTGTGACATCCTCAGTGACAGATGTTACTCTCCCTGATCCAAGGGGACGGCCGTCTAGGGCTGCCACGGCCATCCGAGATCCACATGGAAGAAGAGGAATATCATAGAGTTTAGCATAATTCCCATCAATAAAATTCCCCGCTGCCCCAGAGTCTATAAATGCAGTGGTTCTAAGTTCACGGTTCTTGAAACTGATTTTAACCTGAATGGTTAGGAAATTATCCAAAGGATTTACACTCACCCGTGACGGGGTCTGTGGTGGTCGAACAGGACAATTGGCCCGGATGTGATTAGGCTGGCCACAGTATAGACAGAGGTGGCTGCGGAGCCTCCGGTCGCGTTCTTCCTGGGTAAGGTGGGTGTAACCAATCTGCATGGGTTCAGGATCGGCAGTGCGAGAAGTAGCTGGTTGTGGTGTGTATGGGCGATGTCCGTGACGTGAGCGGATAAGGTTGTCGATTTGGATGGCAAGCTCCATGAATTGTTCCAATGACTTTCCTTCATCGCGACATGCGAGTTCTGCTTGGAGATCGTCACGCAGACCTCTGCGGTACATCACCTTTAGTGGCTCTGGGGGCCAACCAGTCTGCGCTGCCAGGGTACGGAACCTCAGAGTGTAGTCAGCGGCCGTGAAAGTGCCTTGTTTCAGGGTTAATATCTCCTCGCCGGGCTCCTTGCCGCCAGCAGAGTGGTCAAATACCTCGCGAAACTGCTGTAAAAACCTCTGATAGCTGGGGAAGGCCATCTGCCTGCCCTCCCAGAGTGCCGTGGCCCACTCCAGTGCCCGTCCTGTGAGCAATGAGCAGATCAGTGAGACCTTACTGTCATCGGCCGTGAAACTTTGAGGTTGCTGGCTGATATAAATTGTGCACTGGAGAAGAAAGCCCTTACACTTCCCTGGGGCTCCGTCGAATTTATCAGGAAGTGACAAGCGTGCCTGATTACTCGTGGTGGGTGTAGGTGGAGGCGGGGCTACCGCGGCCGCAGATGGTTGACTCAGGGCAGAGATAGATGTAGTCAGAGCCTGAAGTGACTGGACGATCTCCTCAGTGCGTCGGTTCAGGTTCTCTAGTTGTTGATGGTGGGAGGCCAGCACTGATCCTTGATGGGACATCTCAGTTGCCAACTGATAGATAGCCGCTGGATCCTGAGGTGGCGAAGTTTTCTGTAGTGAGTGCTCAGACGCAGTCAGATCCATTTGCAAGCTTTAATGAAGGCAGGGTCACACAGGCAAGGGTCAAACACACCAATAAACAGTTGTAGCAAAGGAGAGACGATAATCAGTACCAGAGTCCGGGCAGAGTATCGGGGTATCAAGCTGTAATCGTAATCCGTGTCCAGGCAGAAGGTCGGGGTATCAAGCAGTAATCGGAAATCCAAGGCAGTCAAGGTAAAGGGGAGAAAACGCTCAGAGTTGCAGCCGGGGCTAGACAAAACTTCGCGCCATATTGCCGCGAACCAGGTGCTTAAATAGCAGAGAAAACAAGGAACACCTGTGGTGGAAATCACCGAGGTGCGTGGGTGAAACGAGTCCGGGTGGGAACGTTAAAACTCCGGGGAAGGTTCCCGCTGATGACGGTCGGAGAGAGCCACGGAGGTCTGACTTATGACAAGAGGGTGACATCTGGTGGTGAGCGTTTTTTTTTTTTTTTTTTTTTTTTTGCTTTTAATGAAAAAAAAACAAATGTCTTTATGGTATTGTTTGTCAACTCTGTTAATTAATTAATTAATTAATTAATTATTAGTAAAATAATTAAAATATAACCATTTGAAAAAAAAAACAAAACAAAACAAAATGGTGTATTCTGCTGTTATTCCCATCCAGGGGCGTCGTAGTTGGGTGAAAAGTGGGACTAAATTACCAGGGCCCCAAGTGGGGGAAGGGCCCCTGAGGAGTGAAATGTTACTTTCCTTTATTTTAGATTAGTAGTAAGGTTAGTTGTAGGTAGTTGTGAACCTCGAGCTTACGGGGCCCATGGCCACTGCTTGTGCATAGGGCCCAGAATAGGGCCCAGTCTTATTTTTGTTTTATATCAAACATACTATATATATATATATATATGTGTGTGTGTGTGTGTGTGTGTGTGTCTCAAGAAAAACAAAGCTCTAGATATACCTGTAGGCTGCATGCCCATATCTATAGAAAGCGAAATTATTAAATTATTACTTAACGAAATAAAACAAATACTCTTTCACAAAAACTCTTTTAATATGTAATCTGTAAAGATACATTTCTCTAAAGGCGCGTCCAAAGAGGAGATGGTGAGTCAGGATCGGCAACTTCATTCTTGCAACACTGACTCAGAAAACACTGGTTTATTAATAAATAATTCAAATATCGCCTTATTTCCCCCGACGCATTCATTGTAATTACGTTTGCCGGTGCTTTGTGGCATTTTCAGCCTATTGAGTGTGCTTGAACGCGGATCTTCCAGCTGCGCTGATTTGCTGCTGCTGCCGGAGACACTGAACGCTTTCGAGCCGGTCTCGAAAGTGAAAGCGAAAGTGAAAATAAAGAGAAGCCTAAAACAGACCCGAGGCCCGGCCTGTGTCTGAACTATAACGAGCAAATTATTTATAACATTTTAGACATTTATAAATGGACTTATTTATAAAATTAAATAAAACATTTGTAACTAATAACTATACTATTAATAGTGTTTTTAATATTAAAATGTAGACTAGCATGTAAAATGTACAATCTTACAGACTTTATAGACCCCCCCCCCACCCTTCCTGGGTCCCCCCTTCTTTTTGGTACGTTCCGCGATCCATGCTTTCATTAATGCCGTTTGTAATGCAGTACTATTAGAGGCACTAAACTCGCGCACTGACGGACAGTCACGTGCGCTTTGTGTTTGTTGTCCTGAAGATCGATTGCGGCTGCGGTTAAATACACTTCTGTTTTCGAATACTTTTATACGAAATTGATGTTCACACAGTCAGTTATGTTTTCAGAGCAGAACAAAACATTTGATATATCGAAATGCATCTGTGCATTAGTGTGAATGCAGTCTGTTAAAGCTGCCACGTGTCTATGATCTCAACACATCTCAATCAAACGGCAATAATGCTGAGGAAAAAAGAAAACCCAACTGTTGTCTGAAAACTTTTGGATACTTAAAGAACACTTATTTTAAATAAGTTATTGTTTTAAAAAGTAGCCTGCATATATAATTAAAAAATAAAGTTTGCACAAAATAAATTTCATGTAAAATTTATATGAAAATGTAGCCATATGCAGTAATAATGTGATGATATTTAGTTGATAATGAAAATTATAATTGAGCTGAATCATGAAACCAGTGAAGATTTACACCCCTACTTTTAAGATGGCAGCACTGACATACAGAGATTCCAACTATAAACAAAAAGCAAAGAAACTGCAATTATGGGTTGAAATGTAAGTTTGTAAAGATGTATTTGCACAGCAGAAGAATTAATTGGGAGAAAAAAATGTAGATCAAGAATCGTTTTGGAATCGGATCGTGACTCCCAGAATCGGAACCGGATCGGATCGTGAGCTCCCTGAAGATTCCCACCCCTAATATGTAGTGTGTCTATATTAACCTAAATGAGTTTTCTTTAATCTTATTTAACTTATGTCATTGATACTCTCGTGTTTTGTTTACGTTATACCCACGAACACCGCGTATCAGTCCTCACTATCGAAACTCGTTTATTTTAGTCAAACTTCTTAGTATGTGGCGATGCGCGTGACAGCTGAGTAAATTATCTCTAAACATTCAGTGAGGTGTATCGATCATCTTTGCTCCTGATTATGACGTTTGACCGGTTTGTGTTTTTCCTCAGATAAAGTGCGTGATGTAATCTGTGTGTCACGAATCTGGTCGGTGTCCCGTTGTCCGCTTACCACCAGATGTCACTCTTACCTCACCTTCACACTCTGATTGTTGCACCACACTCCGGACTGCATCTCCCATCCTCCACCGCACTGATTGCGTCAGCCCCCGTGACCAATCAGGCGTTCTATATAAGCGCCGGTCCTTCCCAGTGCACTTCATGGATTGTTAGATTGTATTGTTGTGTTGTTAGCGTTCCCTAGTTTCCCGAGTTCCTAGTTTCCTCGTTCCCGTGTTTTGACTTCTTGCCTGGACTATCGTTTACTCTCTCTGGATTATCTGTTTTGCTCCCGTTCGCTCCTGTTCGACCCACGCCTGACTCACGGACTCCGATTGTGCTTCGCCTACGATATCCCTGTCTGCTCCGTTGATTTTGACCCTGCCTGTACGACCATGTATCCGTCTCGTCCCTATAATAAAAGCTTGCATGTGGATCCGCTCGTCTCTCGTCACTCACTCTCCGTTACACTGTGATTCATTTCCATTTAGCTTTGTTGATTTATGCTATAGTAGCGTTTTTATTTGTATTTAATTTTTTTTATTATTAATTAATTTTTTATGTTGACTATAGATCAGGGATGTCAAACTTCCTGGAGGGCCACAATCCTGCAGAGTTTGACAACACTGTAGATAATCTGAAGATATGGAAAATCATAAATTCACCAACTGAATTTGTGTTGATCTGTGTATCATCAGCACACTGTTCTGTGTTCAGTTAGTTCTAATTAGTAATTGCCAACAATGTGAAGCCACAGCTTTTTAGTGAACTTTCTTTTTTTTTTATATATAATGGCTAAACCATCTGTTCTCTATATGTATGTGTGTCTGTGATTTATTTATTTTTATTTTTTTTCTAGCAGCAACAGATATAAGTTCTACATAATCTGGACGTCCTAAGTAAATTAAATCAATGGCAATGATATTAAGATGTGTCAACTTGAAACATTTGTAGACAAGATAACTGATGCTCAAACAACAACTTTAGCACAGCAATTCGGAAAGATGCTGACAACCGCATCCTCCCGACAAATCACAAATAGGCGCGCTCACTCTCCGAGTCTCCAAAATGTTTCGGACCAGTCCATCGTATTCGTTCTATTTCTTTCTTTCTTTCTTTCTTTCTTTCTTTCTTTAAGCCGGATGATGCGAATTCCTATTCAGCCAACAACCACTTTCTCTATTCGCCACTGAAAATTGGAAGAACCTATTTTTTTTTTTTTTTTTTTGCAGTAGGGCGGAAATTACTCTCTATAGTTTAAATATTGAATATGTATCATTTTAAATGTTCTTTTATTTTCAATAAAGATCATATGACCTACATATATTAGCGGAAGATGTCATTCAGAGGCAACGTCACAAATCACGTAGTCTTAAAGAAGAGACTACAGTTTCCAATTTCATTTTTTTTTTTAAATATGTGTAATATAAATATATGTAATATATATACAGGGGTTGGACAGTGAAACTGAAACACCTGGGTTTAGACCACAATTAGTATGGTGTTTGGCCTCCTTTTGCAGCCAATACAGCATTATTTCATCTTGGGAATGACAAATACAAGTCCTGCACAGTAGCCAGAAGGATTTTGAGCCATTCCTTTCGCAGAACAGTGGCCAGGTCACTATGTGATGTTGGTGTATGAAAACATTTCCTGACTCGCTCCTCCAAAACACCCCAAAGTGGCTCAATAATATTCAGATCTGGTGACTGTGCAGGCCATGGGAGATGTTTAACTTTACTTTCATGTTCATCAAATCACTCTTGTCACCAGTCTTGCTGTGTGTATTGGTGCATTATCATCCTAATACATGGCACCACCTTCAGGGTACAATGTTTGAGCTATTGGGTGCACATAGTCAACCTTCACACTCTGCTCTTATTGGTGGAATGTGCGATCAGTAAAGACTGGCCACCAGGCTGCATTAATATAGCCATGAAACCTCCAACACTATATTGGCCAGTGTTTCAGTTTCATTGTCCAACCCCTGTATATATATATATATATATATATATATATATATATATATATATATATATATACACTAATTGTATAGATGTATTTTAGAAGCCATTTCAGCACCATCACATTGATATCAAAATCGAAAGAAAAACGCTGAAATACGACCACGCCCGCAGAAGAGGAAAACATATCTGTATATGTATAGGCTACAACTTTTTCCTCTTCTGTGGGCGTAGCGCAGGTCTCTGTTGATTTTGATGTCAACGTGTTGGTGTTGAAATGGCGTCAACTTCAGGTAAGAATCAAATGGCATACAAATATATGCAGCATCATTTCCTCAATTATTTATTAAGTATTTTTGAAATATTAGCCCACAGCAATGGTTTATTTAAATGATATTTCACTGCGCTATTTAAATGTGACACTAAACTTCACGAAGGATAAAAGATCCAAGGTTATTATTTATTCGTTTTATTTTAATATCGTTTATGAACTTTCGGTTTTATGATTTTCATTTAAAAAATAGTTTTCTTAGTTTAGTTTGTATTTTATGAACACATTTCTATTCAGTGTTTTCATATATTGTTTAAATTTAAGTAAATAAAGTTTCCCAGTGTAACGGAGTGAAAAGATGTTAAATTATTATATAAATGGGGACAGCGCCATCTATGTGGTGCGTGATGTGATTTAGCGTGTGGTGTAGGGACCGCCCACAGCAGAGTTAATGAAGCATTGCTGTGGGTAAGTTGCACGTTTCTCGCGATCTGAGAATTAACATATATAAGTGTCCAAAACACACAGATATTTGCATTGTCACTTTATCTTTCTATGAATATGTTGGGACGCTGTTAAGTCACGTTTGGCGTCGAGTGAGTTGCTCAATGTTGAGATATAATGTGTTTAAATGTTACGAGACTTGATTGTGATCAATTTGTGTGTTCCTTGTGTTTTATGTAGAAATTGTTTATTCTCTTTCAAAATCCGTGAAACCCTATTCACACACGCTGTCTCCATTGTACAGGTATGTTGCTAAATGTGTTAAATGTTAAATTGTTTGATTCAAAATGAGTTGCTCAAGTTCTCCGCTAGGTGGGGATGTTTCCCTGTTGCTGTGTGTTTAATTGTATTGCTCTGTATTTCATCAAGGAACTTCATTCATCTTTTGTGATGCATAATTAATTGAAAGTGTATCTCAGCTATGTTGAATGTGTTGACTTTTACATCTGAAACACTATACGATCACAAAGTTAAAAAGTGACAGAATTAAAAAAAAGAGAGAACTGTTTTAAAATAAACAGCAGAGTTAATGAAGCATTGCTGTGGAAATTGTTTATTCTCTTTCAAAATCCGTGAAACCCTATTCACACACGCTGTCTCCATTGTACAGAGACGCCGCCCAGGCAAGACCGTCACACCAGCAAGCAATAGCCGTCATTTCACCGTCTCGGTTAACTATAGACCCGATATAGTCTATGTGTGACCCCCTTCTAGCCCCAAAACCTTGAATTTGGATACATGTCATTGTTTTGGCAAAATAACTTGAGAGATGTATGATATTCCATCACGTAAGCAAAGTGAACAGCGTTTACAATGTGTTTGATTTCATTTCTTTGACATGCTGTATGTGTAGCCTGTTTGTAGCCGAGATTTAGCTCGTAGTCAGACCGGCTATTTGTAGCCCACTCATAGTCAAATCTGACTGATTGTAGTTTTTGTTCAGGCAGCGCAGGAGATGGTTGATATACCATCATGTTTGCGGTGTCAATAATATCTACTAAGATGTCAGTGTCATTTCATGATATGATATATATGTAGCCACGATTTAGCTCTGAGTCGGATGGGCTATGTGCAGTCTGCTTTTAGCCCAACCGGCAAAATCGAGGCAATCAGTGTCTAATTTTAACAGCTTGGCTATAGCCAGACCAGCAATGAGCATGGCCGAAATAGTCTTACATTTTTAATATTTATTTTCATTATTTTATAGCATTATTAAATAATGCACTATTAATTATGCCAAAATAATGCTAATTTAAATGTTTCAAAAGTTTAATTGCATTTAATATATGATGTCATGCATCCCACACGCAACAAAAAGTGTAACATTCATACACATTATACAACATAATTTGACTTTCTTTCAATTTATAAATAAATATGCAATAACAATTCCCAACCGCTAGATGGCAATTGTCTCCCTACTGAGACAGGACTACTGGCAACGCGAGACTTGAAAGTTAGTAGAGATCACTGTTGCAAGATCCCGCGATAATTCAGCCGTTTTGAATTTTGTTTTTACACAAGAGAACAAGTTTACCTGTGGGAAATCAACGGGCAAACAACAAACGATAAAGGACTTTCCTGCTTGGTCTTGGTAAGTATATGTGTTCATTGTTTATCTGTACTTTATTTGTTATCATGTGTAGGAATCGTGACATTTTAGAGAAGGGAGCAGATCATAGATGATAGTGATCCCTATGGACTAGACCCCACTGTACAGCATGTGATCAGAGGATTCATTGCAAAATTTAATAGATAATAGAGTGAAAGTTAATTTGTATGTGTTTACAAACTCAAGATTTTAAAACAGCAAAACAACAGAACAAACAGCTTTGATTAATCTATATTAATTTATACAGTGAACACACATTCAGAAGAATTGGACAAATTGAGGAGGAGTTTCTACATCTGGAAAAGCTGTTGGAAAAAGAGGAGATCCAGGCAGCAATGGTGTTAAAAAAAAAAAAAAAAAGACACAAAAAAAACAACAACTCCAAAACAACATTTCCTCACTAGAGCTCTCATCTTTGACAAATTCAGTCATTTATTTTAACTATTATATTGAATTTATGACTGAACAATGGCTTGTTACATACAAAGAAAGCATGAGCTAATTGAATAGAGTAGCTTTGTTATTGTACAAGTACAATAAGATTTAGTTTGAAACTTCCAAATAGATACTAAAGCTCAAAAATACAAATTATTTCAAATTGCAATATAAAATGTTCAATTATAAAAAGTTTGCACCGGTATTAAAATAGTACAAATAGCTAAGATGTGCAATGCAGCATTAAAACCTAACCGGTACAATCAGAAGACATAATGTAATAAAAACGGTAGGGGTGAATAATTATTCCATGTACATTTAAGGTTAATGTGTGTACTGGGTTACATTTTAGTTACTGTATAAGCAGTGATACGGGGTTTATATGAAATTAGTTGTGCCAGACAATTTTGGACACTTTTACAGTGACGCATATAATACTACCTGCCTGACATTGGTATGTGTTATTCAGGTGTCAAAGTTGTGCAGAATTGAATGAAGAAACCTCAAAGACAGTGCCAGAAGGATGCTGGAAAGGTAAAGCCTTCAAAGTGTGCCACATTAATCAAACATTGTGGTGTCAATACTTAATTTACAGCGCAAATCAGAAATGTAAAAAATAATTCCTTTACTGGTGATTTTAAAATGTCAGTGAACTTTGTCCGCAATTGTTAACCACCTCAATCTGTATTCTGTTTTAGAGTTTTAAAAATTCCCTCATATTCAGAGCTTTCTCTCTCAGTTCTTTCTCAAAAAGCTTTTCTTATGCTATTTGTTTTTTTCTTATTTTGCAGATGCAGTGATGACCAACTTGTACTTGAGTTGTACTTGAGGAATGCAGTTGGAAAACATTTTATACAAGAAAAAAAAAACAATTTCCTTTGAGTTCACTGTTGGTTGTTTTATTTGTTAAAATAAGTAAACCAACAAATTGATTAATCTTTTTTTAATCTATTTTTTTACGTTGTCATTTATCCACAATGTTTTAATGTTAAGTGTGATAACATGCTCTTGATATGTACTATTTATTTCTTTTAAATATCATAAGGTATTTAATATATATATATATATATATATATATATATATATATATATATATATATATATATATATATATATATATATATATAATTATTACCATTATTATTATTATTATTATTATTATCTTAAGTTGTTAAATTTTTATCATAATAAAAGGGAGTGTAATGCATTTATATTTTATTTTGTCATTAATTCTTTTGCATTTTTATCATTTTGTATTTTCTTAAGTTGTTAATGTTGTTTTTCTTAATAAAAGCTGTATATGTAGTTTGTTTGGATGGATGACCATTTTGTTGTGTTTTAGATGTATATATGTAGGCATTCATTAGCTGTCTGTTTGATGACTAGTCTATTATTGGGCTATGGTTAGACGTCTATTAGATTTTCACTGACAGCCCAAATTCAGTCTTGTTTTAGCCTAGACGCAGATTCAATGTCTATTAGACATTTAGATGTATTCATTTAATAGTGGTCTAAATGATGTCTAGTCTATTCTAGGTCTATGTTTAGACGTCTATTAAATTTTCACTGACAGCCCAATGACAACCTTATTTTAGCCTAGACGTCTGGGCTGTGTTTCAACGGCTAATAGACGTTTTTTAGACCAAAAATTGCTTGCTGGGTTAGCATAATTATCGAAACGCTTAATGCACCGTTTTTGTTTTTTGTTTTTTTGTTCATTTTTGTTTTAATTTTTTGTATTTTAAAAACAATCATGTTATTGTGACTTCTACGAACACCGCATATAAATTCATCACTGGGACTAACGAAACTCGTTTATTTTAGTCAAAATTTCTTACAGTATGTCGTGATGCGCATGACAGGTGTTACAGGTGACAGGTGATCTTCGTTGTTCCTGATTATGCCGTTAAACCGGTTTGCGCTTTTTCCTCAGATAAGATAACGTGCGTGATTTAATCTGTAATTTATTTCTGTAATTGACTTTGTTGATTTGTGCTAGTAGCCTTTATTTACTTTTTTTTTTTTTCCAGATTTTATTTCCATTTTTTTTCCATAATAAATAAATGTTTAATGGCTAAGCCATCTGTTCTCTCTGTGCAATCGTCACCTGCACTCTCTGCTACCTGCGACGTCACTTGCAATCCACACAAATGGTGCGTGTTGCCAATGGAGACAAGACGCTGTGGTCGTTAAACGATTAAAACTAATTTAATAGCATAACGTACAGGGTCCTAATGTCATCTGTAGGAGATAAAAACAAGACCAGCAAATCCGTGGCCACAGAACAGCAGAATATGAACGCAATGCGCAAAGTCTCTCGTTAAGCTTTTTCCTCACATAAAAACCATTAACACTTGATATGGCTTAATGTATTAAGATACATTAAGTGCCGTTAAATGATCAAATTTGTAATATAGTTTATTAATTTAATGTACTTCAAGGCATGAACGCGCCATAAGAAAAGCATTAGGTGATATTAAAAGGACCAACTCTGTATAGACAAGCAGACGAGCCCAGAACGCAATGCGTTAAATAGACGTTTTTCTCCCACAGAAAATCAATCTAAACAAAATACAATAATATAAAACAACTATAGAGATTATTCTTTATGGGAAATGCGAATGTATGCGGCGTTGCGATTATTCTGGGCTCACCTGCGTGTCTGTAGTTGTTTTAATAATGAATAGGAGCATGTTGAGTTTAGTCTTTATCATCTTACTCCGTTATACCACGTTTTGCGAAGGAAAACACTATATAGCCTACATATACATTATATTAACCCTTTCACACGTGAGTTTAAAATATTCTAGCTGAGCTCCCAGAGTGAGTTTTTTTAGGCGACCGTTATTTAGAACGTATAGCCTTATTGTTTCCATGGCGACGGGTCGTGTTTGTCACGTGACACAACGCAGCCACAATAGCGCTGTATGACACATGTATCACTTTTATACAGTTTTTCCCTTTTCATTATTAATATTCACAAACGTGCTCACTGTATTATGAAATATCTGATATTCCGGTTCTGAAATATGTGCAAGTAAATGTATTTGGAGGTTTAAACACTTTTATAATGAGGGTGTTAGTTGATCTATGCCGAGTGATGGGCGCCGCTATGTTAGTTCGCGCTGAATCCAAACTGTGGAATTTACAAAACGCAAATTCATCCTCTCCTCCCTAAAAACATTAAAGTAAGTCTCTGGTGAGCTTGGAGAAGAGCAGAGTAAACTTTATAGTTACCTACACAATGTGTATATGATATCAATAAAACATGTCGTCAGATAACAATTGTAAGGATCATTATTGCCGCTGCCATTGACATTGGCGTGTATTTTGCAAACTATAAATGCATCGTTTTACTAGGAGGTATGTGTATGTAAATGTCTGGAACCTAAAATAAGCATTATATGGTTGAAAACACGCAATAGTTGCGATAATATGACAAGCGCTCAGCGCGTCTGATCTGGCTCAGCGCCAGCCAAAGCGCCAAAGCAGATTTGAATTCAGCAGTTGATCACGTGACGCGCTGAACGTTCGAATCACACCGTTGTGATCGTACGCTTCAGGGACCAGCCAAGAATGATCACACTGGTGTGATCGTAAGCGTGAAAGGGTTAATAAACTGTATATCGAATTTGATCTTTTAGTTGCATCTTAATACATTGAGCCATATTAAGTGTTAATGGTTTTCTACGGGAGGAAAACGCTTAACGAGAGACTTCATATTCTCTCGTTCATATTATGTTTCATATTCATATTCGTTCATATTCTGCTGTGGCCACGGATTTGCGTGGTCTTTTTTATCTTCTACAGATGAATTGCAGGACCATGTACGTATGTTATGCTAAATTAGTTTTAATCGTTTAACCAACACATCTGTCTCCATTGGCAACACTCACAATTTGTGTGGATTGCAAGTGGTGTGGCAGGTAGCAGAGAGTGCAGGTGGCGATTGCGAGTGACATTGTAATTCAGTTTCTTTCTTCTTGTCTTCACCACCTGGATACTGTTGTAAAATGTTGAGAGATTCAATTAAAAAAATAAATAAATGATTAAAAGTAAAAATAAATCGACTGCAAGTGACGTCACTTCCGGAAGTGCAGTCGTCTGAGAGTGCAGGTGCATGTCTGCAGCCAGACCCTTCTCTATCTGTACGTCCAGTGATGGACCGATGCAGGCGGTCGCCTATAGGGCCCTGCGGCCGTAAGGTCAATTGGATTTTTAGGTGCGTTCGACTTGAAGCGACGCTGCGCAGAAAGATCCGTGTTTAAAATAACAGTACCGCATGAGCTATAGAGCGCAGACAGCTCTGCATGCTTTCAAATCGCTCTTGCGGTACTTTAATGTCATACACCGGTCGGTGTGCGCAGTCCAGCTTCAACCCGCACGCACCTTCTGATTACACTGCAAATTTGTCGAACGTATAAAAAAATCAGTCTGTGCGTCAAATTTACCTCAGTAGAACTCGTGCTTAGATTTTGCATGGGTTTAAATCTGTTTACAAACCTATTGTCTATTGAGAACATTTTAATGGCATTTTTTTGCTCCGAATGAATTTAATAAAATCATTGGAGTGTTTGATATAGCTTCCTTCTGTGATTTGACGTGGTTTTACATCACAGAATGAGGCAAAATCATTATTTTATATAATATTCTATAAAGTGATAAAGGCTGTTGATTAGCATTGCACTGCATTATTATTATTATTATTATTATTATGTCAAAGATTTTTAATCATAATATTAAACCTTTCTAGATATTTATAGTTAGGCCTCCTGCATGTTAACAGGTCACGCTTCAGTTGCAACATATATTGATAATCATTAGCAATAATTATTGTTTTATTTAATGTTTTTATTTAGTAATAATAATAATAATCAGAATTAGTCATATTAATAAAAACAACATTTTGGCCTAATTGTGCAGCCCTACACACAGGCACAACAAACTCAGTTTTCTTTATTATTTTTTGGTCATTTTTGAAAACCTTTATTGTTACAGTTCAGATTTTGTTGTTACGGTTTAGATTTTGGAATTCACTGAAAGTTGCCCCTCAGAATAGTCTCTCAAAATGAAGTCTTGTTACATATTAATGCTATTTTTAAATTATTTGAAATTAATAGAGATATTAAAGTGAAGTTGTGGTAGAAATGGAATCCAAACAATATCTTTGCGGAGCTGGAAAAAAAGTTGTTTTGACTGCTATATGTCACGGTTGTGTGTATAAGGAGACGAACGAAGACGAAATACAATGAAAAGTCTTTAATAAACTCCACAAAAGGTAAATCCAGCCAGGTAGGGCAGGGAAACACGCACCAACTTAAGCTTAAGATCAGACAACAAACACTGAACTGAATCCAACTTATATAGGGGTGCTAATGATACAAAGACAGTTGAGGGTGATTAACCAATAAGGACTTAACAAGGAACGGAACAGGAAAGACCAAATATGGGCACAGAAGGGAGAAACCAACATAAACAGTCCAAAGACCAACATAAACGCAAAGAATGGTCACACCAAATTTTGATTTCATTTAGTTAATAGAAGGTAACTGATCAAGAAAATCTATTTATGACGGCATCCTCATTTTACAGCATTTTTACACAAGTGCCTAAAACTTTTAACAGTGCTGCAGCTTTGCAGGTAGGTTTCTTGAAGCATCCTGGAGACTTTGTCACAGTTCTTCTGGATTTAGTCTGAGTTTGTTCTGTTTCTTCATGTCAGTCCAGACAGACTGGATGATGATGAGATCAGATCTCTGCGCAGAGCACTCGCTGTTGTCAGACTCCTTGTGCAAACAAAAATCTCACTGGATTATTACGATTAATGGCAAAATGAATGTTTGGAAATGTAATCTGATATTTCCTACTGACACACTACAGCAAAAGACCAACTTTAACTGACTTTAAACCATTTTTTAGCTGATGAAAATACTAGTGGCCTAAGACTTTTGCACAGTACTGTATGTTAAATATAAGTTACATATATTTGAACAAAAAATTTAAAGGCAAAATATAAATGGCAAAAACTCTATAAGGGTAATGTTTCAAAAACCTTTAATTAACTGATCATTGCAGCTACAAAACACAATAATATTAACATATTTATGTTAAAGTTATTTAAAATATATTTAAAGGGATAGTTCCCCCAAAATGAAAATTATGTAATTATTTACTTACCATCATGTTGGTCCAAACCTGTATGAGCTTCTTTCTTCTCCTAACTAAGGATGATATTCTGAAGAATGTTTGTAACCAAACAGTTTTGGGGCTCCACTTACTTCCTTAGTATTTTCCTACCATGGAAGTAAGTGGACAGCAATTGTTTACAAACATTCTTCACAATACCTTATTGTGTTCAGCTGAAGAAAGAAGCTCATTCAGGTTTGGATTAACTTGATGGCAATTAAATTTTATTTTTGGCTGAAGTTACAGTAAACAATCAAGTGGCAATCAAGTGACAACTACTTTAATTCTGAACTTTTTTTTTTGTTGCTGATGCAGTTCGGAGCTCTGCCATTTTGTAGTTCAAGGCTGGTACCAATTTGGCCAGAAGTGGTTTCGGGATGTTTCATCATCACAGCATCTTAAAAAAAAGCAGAAAATTAAGTTAGAAGCACATTAATCCTAAAAAGGGCAAGACGATGAAGAGAAATCAGAAAATAAATCTTCTTAGGACACAAATAATACAATTTCATGATTGTTTTTTTTTTTTTTTTTTTTTATTAAAAAATACACTTTTATTAAAAGTGACCTTCACGTCAGCACTGCATAGAAATTACTATCTGTCAGAAACATTTAGGATTGTTTAGGGTGCTCATCATATAAATGTCATCATAAAGTAATATTATCTTATAAAATACATAATGTAAATGAAGTAAAACACTTACTTCTAGTGTTTCCCTGTTAAAAGTGACCTCCACGTCAGCACTGCATAGAAATTAATATCTGTGAGAAAAATTTAGGATCATTTAGGGCGCACATCATATAAATATCATTAAGTAATATTATCCTATAAAATACAAAATGTAAATGAAGTAAAACACTTACTTAAATACATGTTTTAAACGAGATAAAACACTTTTAACTAGTGTTTCCCTGTTAAAAGCGACCTCCACCTCAGCACTGCATAGCAATTCAGATCTATGAGAAATGTTTAGGTGCACACAGCATATTAACATCATTATAAAGTAATATTACACATAATGTAAACAAAGAAAAACACTTACTTTTGGGATTTTCCTTGATAAAACCAACTTTCCAGTCTGCTCCGCATCCTGACTGAAAAAAAAAGAAAATCTCTCTGAGAAAAAGTTCAGGAGAGCACAGGACATAAATATCACTATAAATCCATATGACATTATAAAATACATATTTTAAATGAGATAAAACACTTACTTATAGTGTTTCCCTGTTAAAAGCGACCTCCACCTCAGCACCGCATAGCAATCCAGATCTATGAGAAATGTTTAGGTGCACAAAGCATATTAATATCATCATAAAGTAATACTACACAATGTAAATGAAGTAAAACACTTTTCCTTGATAAAACCAACTTTCCTGTCTGCTCTGCATTGTGATTGAAAGAAAATATCTCTCTGAGAAAAAGTTCAGGAGAGAACAGCACATACATATCACTGTGAGAAATGTTAAGTGCGCACAACATAATAATGTGGTCATAAAGTAATATTATACATGATGTAAATGAGGTAAAACACTTAATTCCTGTGTTTTCTTTGCTAAAACCAACTTCCCTGTCTGCTCCGCATCTTGAGTGAAAAAAAAATATTGCTCTGAGAAACAGTTTAAATACATAAATACACATACATATCGCTATAAATCAATATGACCTTATAAAATACATATTTTAAATGAGATAAAACACTTACTTTCCCTGTAAATTACCTCTACGTCAGCACTGCGTAGCAATTGAGATCTGTGAGAAATGTTTATGTTGGTTTAGAAACATACAGCTATAAAATACATATTTTAAATGAGGCAAAACGTCTCAGGTTACGTATGTAACCCTGGTTCCCTGAGAAGGGAACGAGACACTGCGTCCTCTAGAGGTCGCTATGGGGGACGCCATCTCCGTGACCCATGTCTGAAGTCTATATACAAAAACATCAACAGAGTTGGCCGGCGACAGCTTACGACGTCACTTCCGGCGCGAATTGTCGCTGCCGGAGTGTCACTACCGGTGCGACCACAGTATAAAAGGACACCGGTAGAACACAACATTCGCTTCTTTGTTTGAAGCTTACGTCCGAAGCATGGCGACGAGACTAGAGGACGCAGTGTCTCGTTCCCTTCTCAGGGAACCAAGGTTACATACGTAACCCGAGACGTTCCCTTTCGAGGAACTCGAGCTACGTCCTCTAAAGGTCAGTATGGGGAACGGTTATACCCACGCTGCCATGCTGAGGGGAGTGGATGCCATCATAGAGGCGAGCACTAAGTACCAACTGCCTTAAGCTTAAGGGAGTTGCCCCTGAGACGTAGTGATGGCTGTCAGTGACATTGGGCCAAAAAGCCCAAGCTTCATACCCAAGACTTACCTGAAAGGGGTCGGATATGCTGGACCCGGGATAGAGCTCAAAGCTTGGAATTAGAAGATATTCCTTTAAGTGGGTATGGCTGAATGCCTAGGGTTTCACCTAGGTTTGGCCTGTCACGCAGGGGGTTACCGTGGGCTCTGCATAGGTTCCCTCAGAAACCGTCCTACAGAACATAGGTAGCAACAGCCTGCTCAAGAGTGGTATCCAAGGTGTCCGGGAACAACCAACTCAGAGAATGGGCACGAGTTTGAGCGTGAACCCATATCATAGAGGGTGCGCAAGAACTAGCGCAAGTATTACCGTTCCTTTAGCCTGGCAGATGCTCTGGAGAGGAACCCAAGGTGACCAGGGTTTTAACCATCTCGAGAAAGGATACGGGCAGTAGCGCATGAATCCCTACCATAAAGGATTTTAGAATGGACGCAAAGCTCCGGTGCATTCCATACCACAGCGTGGATTTTAGAAAAGTGCCCCAGGGTTCACGTGTACACTTGCCATATACATGGATTTGAGAAAGCGCCCAAGGGTTTGTGTGGGCCTTACCATAAGAATGGGTTTTTAGACGTACCGTTGAGAAAACAGTGAAATAAGAGGACCCTCAGGGTGAGGGGAGCACTGCCAGCTTAGCAAGGCTCCAAGGGGGGGCAGTAAGGACGAACCTCGGTTGCCCGAACAGTTAGCCTCAGCTAGCTATCTGAAATACTGCCATGGAGCCGATACACCTAACCAGCGTGAGAGGCCAGTGCGTTGGGGCAGGCTTCAAACTCTTGAGAGACAGGAGGAATACCCGACCCACCCAGGGATGACATGCTCTAAGAAGAACCCTCCCGTAGTGAGGGGAGCATCATCATGTCCTGGCAGCAGAGAAAGCACTGTATGGCTGCGTAGAAAGCAGCAGCGTCCCCAGCCCTTGGGCTGTGCTGTGGGTATATTCTTGCAGGGCCAAGAGCCACTACCAATCCAGGCAGTCCTGTGCTAACCATCTCGACAGAAAGCATAGGCCTCGTTCTAGCAAGGCCCGCAGAACCTCGCGAATGAGGGCCTAGACCATATCCAGTGTTCCTCTGAGCACTGAGAGGGGTTCCCGCAGAAACACAGTCTACTCATAGGATGGTGAAAACCAACGTGGTCAAGCCCACTCCTCAGAGGGCCGACTCACTACAGACTCACTACATCACCAAGATAGTATGAGGATAGGTCTGTATGATGATTGGGTGGATACCCTGGAACAGGAAACCCCTCAGGGCAGGACGCAGACAGAATGCCTCGGTTAGGCGGCCTGAAGGCATAACAGAAGGCCCCTCAGGGCGGGACGCAGACAGAGGGCCTCAGCCAGGTGGCCTAGGTCCATGTGTCTATCCAAGGATGTCCAGGAGCTTCCTGCGAGAAAAGGCTTCCGAAGAGCTTACCTGGAGGTAGGACCATAGCCCTAGATGTAGTGCTGTAGTGGGGACCTGAAAGTTTCCCAAACGATATGCCGAAGGCAGATCCAGGCAAGCAGACCATAACCATGGTCAAAGACCAGAGGGGGGTGCTCGAAGAGGACCTACCAAAGGAAACACACAAGACAGGTTCCAGAAATACAGCATGGTTAGACAAATAATAAGGGATCGTACTCACCCACCGTGGTTCCACGCCCGACAGCAGGTGATGGAGACCCATGTGACGGAGACCCATCCTCAGATGGCTATACTATCCTCTTTATTTTCTGTCCATACCCCCCAGAGTATGGCAGAAAATTAACACCACAATTGCAACGCGCAGCATATGTTCAACCCCCTCGGGAGCTGAACACGCTCCGCCCACGCGCCAGATTCCCACGGGAATCAAGCGGAACGGAGCCGTCGCCACGAATGCATTGTTAATGCCCGGAGAGGCGAACACACTCATGCAAATTCGGGTATAGAGAAGACTCACCTCCCTCCTTTGCGAATGCATCGTGATGAGCACATTCAGTTCCCTCGCGAGCTGGAGGCGCTGCTCCCGACCACACACACAGCCCACGAGCTTCATGCAAGCGTTTACGAGAGCACGCCAGTCCATCGCAAGAAATGAGCACTGAATGCGACGACCGCATTCAACTCCCTTGAGAGCTGAAGGCGCAGCTGGCTATCGCACACACGGCCCGCGAGCCCTGTGTAAGCGGGTATGAGAGCGTGTCTGCCTCTCGCAACAAGCAATAAATGTGATGATCTCATCCAACTCCCTCGAGAGCAGATATTCGCTCAATCCTCACCATATAAGGACTGTATGAAAGTTGCGGGTATCAGAGCGTGCTTGTCTCTCGCAAGAGACAAGCAAAGAGCACAATAAACTTCACGGGAGCAAAGAGCGCTTGCTCCTTACCACGCATCGTCACACGCGAGCCGTACTTAAAACATTTGGTGAGAAACATGCACTCAATTCGAGCTTTTGGTTACAGACAAAAGGTCAGTGAAGACGAAGAAGAGAATGTTGTGTTCTACCGGTGTCCTTTTATACTGTGGTCTCACCGGTAGTGACGCACTGGCAGTGACAAGTCGCGCCGGAAGTGACGTCGTAAGCTGTCGCCGGCCAACTCTGTTGATGTTTTTGTATATAGACTTCAGACACGGGTCACGGAGATGGCGTCCCCCATAGCAACCTCTAGAGGACGCAGTTCGAGTTCCTCGAAAGGGAACTTACTTCTTAGTTTCCCTGTTAAAAGCGACCTCCACTTCAACTTTGCATAGCAATTCAAATCTGTGAGAAACGTTTAGGCTTGTTTAGGCACGCACTGCATAACATTAATATCGTAATAGTAATAGTATATTATAAAACACATATCGTAAAACACTTAATTTCGGTGCTCCCTTGATAAATACCCTGTCTGCTCCGCATCGCGAGTGAAAGGAAATAACGTCATCTATATGAGAAGAAGTTTAGGAGTACACAGCTCTCGTCTGTTCCGCATCATGAGTGGAAAAAAATATCTTTGAGAAAAGTTTAGCGGCATACTGCACATTAATATTGTTATAAAATGATATGATATTACAAAACACATTTTGTGCGTAAGATTAAACACTTCATTTCGTTGTTTCCCGTCCTCATATGCTCCACCATCGCAAGGGAAGATTCATTGTAGTGCCACTGGCCAAATTACTGACATAATTAACTAGGTTTTCAATACGAATTAGTATGAATTAAATGTTTGTTTGTTTGTCTGGATCTATATTTCAGTTGTTAACTTAGGCAGTTTTCATTTATATGCTGCTTATTGTTGATGTTCACATTATTTTTATAAGATTGCTTGTTTCACTTTCAGATTTCGGTTTCGGTTTCACTTTCGCTTTCAAAAACGATCACATTCAGCAAGGAGGGGAGAAAATAGAAAGGGGGGTGCACAGTAACTCATTTGGGAGGGTTTACAACGAAGTTGGGGATCCAGATGGAAGGCTTTATTCCATAGAGCGTAGTCAGAACAGGCGGAGTAAAACACAAAGCAAACAATCATGTCTAGGACAAAGGCAAATGAGTAATCCACAAGATGCAATGGTCAGGGCAGGTAGCAAACAATCATAAACAAGGAAACAGTCCAAAGATTCAAAACATGAAGGCAAGGAAACTGGAAACAAGGAAACTAGGAAACACAGAAGAGCTAATTAATCATCAGTCCAGTATGTGTGTCTGCGAGCAATTCTTATACTCCTCCTAATAAGAGACAGCTGTGAACTGATGATGAGCTCTGATGAGTACAAACCAAGGATCATGGGAATTGAAGTCTGGGGTGAGTGACAAAGGGATGGAGTGTCCACTCCAGCTAGAGATTGTGACACAAATTGGATATGTCAGAGCTTTTCTTAGTGTTTCTACATGAGTTCATATTAATCTAACATTTAATTTAAAACCACATTGTTAAATTGGTTTGTTTTCTTTGACACAGTTCCAGAGTGTGTGAAGCTGAATCTGGTTGTGTGTGGGAGTAACAGAGAATTGAGATCCTTCATATCAAACCTGATCCTAAATCAGAGCAAGAGAAGATCAGAGCTCAGCTCAGAGTGTGCGAGGAGAGACGTGGAGCTTCATGGACGTCTGATCAGTCTGGTGGAGCTTCCAGCTCTGTTCAGCACTCAGCTCTCAGAGGAGGAAGTGATGCGTCAGACTCACCACTGTGTGTCTCTCTGTCATCCTGGAGTTCATGTTTTCATCATCATCATTCCTGATGCTCCAATCAATAATGAAGACAAAGGAGAAATGGAGAAGATCCAGAGGATATTCAGCTCAAGAATCAACAAACACATCATGATCCTCATAAAGCAGAATTCAGAGCATCAGACAGAAAAACTGAATAAAGAAACACAGTCTGTCTTTGAGAGTTTTGGAGGACGACATCATTTCATTGGGTCTACAACACAAGTGTCTGTGTTGATGGAAAAACTGGAGCAGATGGTCGAGGAAAATAGTGGTGATTGTTTCTCTACAGAGACACTGATGGAGGCACAGATGGAAAAACTGCTGAAATTTGATGTAATGAAGAACAGAATCCATTCATTAGAGACGTGGTTTCAGTCACAAGGTAATTGTTCTGGATTAGGAGTTTAATGCTGGTTTGGGGTGAGCTAACCACTACAGTGTTCCTATTAAAGAACCCGGAGTCATGTAGAAATGATATGTAGCTTTAATGATTGCTTTGTTGGACATGTGCAAGGTTTCTAAAACAAAGAATAAAATAATTACAAAATGAATCACTGAAGGGTTCTTCATGTCACAATAATATAAACAACATAACTCAGCATTATAATGTATCCCCTTCGCTAATACAAGTTATAATAATCGCCATCTTGCACTTCAAAGGATCAGCCTCATGTATTACAGTGCGCAACTCACATGCAGTAAACAGTTCGCGGTAATATAAATGAGTTAAACTGGTTAATGTTGTATGCAACAAATACAAATACAACGTAACAATATGACAATGCAAATAGCACTAAACTTACTTTGTCCATCACTCATACAATGTCCTTATAATGCCAGCAATCAAGCGAACTCTCCAGTCAGAACAGCTGATGCAACACTAGATCGCAATGCTCGTAATCAGTCACTCAATGTCCGTGTCCGGGTAAGTTACGCAACTTGCGTAAGCGGTTCCGTATACCGCTTATTATGTGCGTGTCTCTGCCGGGCAAACTTGAAGAATTCTGAACAGTAATGATCAGAAAATCTGTGTGGACTGAAGTTCAGACAAATAGTATGATCAGTACATAATGCTTTAAAATTAATTATATACAATATTCTCTGAAGAACTGTCAAACCGACAATCTTCACTTGAAATTCAGATTAAATTGTTTTTAATTTTTATTTGATCTATATTTAGATTCAAGAGAAAGAGAAGATGATCTGAGGATTGTGATGCTAGGAAAAACTGGAGTTGGGAAGAGTTCAACTGGAAACACCATCTTAGGAAGAAACATGTTTAAAGCTGAAACATCTCAAGAGTCTGTTACTAAAGTGTGTCAGAGAGAAACAGCTGAAATCAACAGCAGACACATTACTGTGATCGACACGCCAGGACTGTTTGATACTGAACTCAGTAATGAAGTAATCCAGAGAGAAATCAGCAACTGCATCCCCATGATCCTGCCTGGACCACATGTGTTCATCATTGTGCTCAATTTAGGACAACGTTTCACCCAAGAGGAGGTAAATTCAGTGAAGATCATTCAAGAGACATTTGGAGAAAACTCTTTAAAGTACACCATGGTGCTCTTCACCAGAGGAGATGATCTGAATGACAAAACCATTGAACAGTGTTTGGGAAAACCTGAATCTGATTTGAATCAGTTGATTGAATTGTGTGGAAACAGATTCCATGTGTTCAATAATAAAGAGACTGGAGACCAAACACAGGTGACTGATCTACTGCAGAAGATAGACAACATGGTGAAAGCAAACGGAGGGAGTTACTACTCATGTAAGATGTTCAGAGAGATGGAAAGAGAAAAACAAGAACATCAAAAGAAGATACTGACAGAGAAAGTGGAGCAAGTGATCAGAGAAAAAGAAGAACTGATAAACAAACATGAAGAAGAGAAAAAGAAGATGAAGATGATGATGGAGGAAGAAAGACAAAATCATGAGAAAGAGAGAAAGAAAAAAGAAGAAGAATTTAGAGAAAAAGAAGAAAAATATAAAAGAGACATCAAAGACATGGAGGAACAAAAGAGAAATATACAAGAGGAGCTGAAGCGAGAACGAGAGGAATGGGAGAAACAGAAACAACAGGAAAGACAAAGAAGAGAAGAAGAGGAAGAGAAATGGAGAAAGAAAGAACAGGCAATGTGGGATGAATATAATCAGAAACTTAAACAAGGGGAAGAGAGAATGGAAAGAGAGAAAGATAACCTTCGGTCCAAACATGAAGAAGAGAGAGAGCGCATAAAGATGATGATGGATGAGGAAAGACAGACTCATGATAAAGAGAGAAAGCGAAGAGAAGAGGAATTTAGAGAGAGAGAAGAACAATATAAAACAGAGATGAAGAGAGAACGAGAGGAATGGGAGAAACAGAAACAACAGGATAGACAAAAAAGAGATGAAGAGGAGGAGAGAAGGAGAAAAAAAGAAGAGGAAACATTGGATGAACATTATGAGAAAATTAAACAAGGGAGTGAAAGAATGCAGCAAGAGACAGAAAATCTACAGTTAAAACATAAAGAAGAGATAGAGAAAATGAAGAAAATGATGGAAGATGAACAAAAGCGAAGAGAAGAGGAATATATAAAAAGAGAAGAACAATATAAAGCAGAGATACAAAGAAGAGAAGAAGAGAAGGAGAAATGGAGAAAGAAAGAACAGGCAATGTCAGATGAATATAATCAGAGACTTAAACGAGAGGAAGAGAGGATGGAAAGAGAGAAAGATCATCTGCGGTCCAAACATGAAGAAGAGAAAGAGGGAATGAAGATGAAGATGGATGAGGAAAGACAAAATTATGATAAAGAGAGAAAGAGAAGAGAAGAAGAATTTAGGGAGAGAGAAGAACAATATAAAACAGAGATGAAGAGAGAACAAGAGGAATGGGAGAAACAGAAACAACAGGAAAGACAAAGAAGAGAAAAAGAGGAGGAGAAATGGAGAAAGAAAGAACAGGAAACATCGGATGAATATTATCAGAGACTTAAAGAAGTGAAAGAGAGAATGATGAAGAAGCTGGAGGAAGAACAAAAGAGGAGAGACGAAAAATTTACAGAAAAAGAAGAACAATATAAAAAAGACATTAAAGACATAAAAGAACAAGAAAGAAAGATACAAAAGGAGCTGAAGAGAGAACGAGAGGAATGGGAGAAACAGAAACAACAGGAAAGACAAAGAAGAGATGAAGAGGAGGAGAGAAGGAGAAAGAAAGAAAAGAAAACATTGGATGAACATGAGAAACTTACACGTGAGACTGAAAAAATGCAGCGAGAGAGAGAAGATCTTCAGATCAAACATGATGAAGAGAAAGAGAAAATGATGAAGATGATGGAGGCAAAACAAAAGAAAAGAGAAGAAGAATTGATAGCAAAAGGAGAACAATATAAAAGAGACATTAAAGACATAGAGGGACAAGAGAGAAAGATGCGAGAGAAGATGAAGAGAGAACAAGAGGAATGGGAGAAACAGAAACAACAGAAAAGACAAAGAGAAGAAGAGGAGAAAGAAAACCATAGATTTTATGAACCTTATTTGGGAACTCCTGAGGTTCTGCACACAAACAGTAAGTCAAACAATAACCAACAAATTTTGAAATTAATTTGCAGGAAATTTAAATATTTAGGTGTAAACAATTTTATTTTACTATACTTTATGTCACGCAAGGTTACTAACCCTTTCACGCGTACGATCACACCGGTGTGATCTAGTGATGGGAAGTTCGGATCATTTTACCGACTCGGACATTTGAGTCTCTTTAAGCAAAATGAACGAATCTTTTTTCGAGTCATTTCATTAATTTCGTTCATTTTAACAAAATATAATTAAAATGTTACGTTTTACCTCCCTAACACATCTACTGCTTACACAAACGTTGATCACACTTAAAACGAAACAAAACTATAATGCTATAAGAAACTGAAAAGATTAATTCATTGTTTACCTGGGTCTTTAGTCTATGATTCGGTCGCCTCACCTCTTATCTGACAAGTTTTCGGGTTTGAGTCGTTCATTCATCACGTGACAGCCCCATAAGCTAACCCTATGCAGTGTGAGCCGGAAAGAGAATTGATTAGTTCATCTCTCGAGTCTTCGGGTTCGAGTCATTCGTTCATCACGTGACAGCCCCATAAGATGAACGAACGACTCATTTAGAAGACTCTAAACAGGTTAACTAATTCCAGTACAGAATCTAATAGGATGTTGCGCATGCGCGACTGAACGAATCACTCCACGAGACGACTCGTTCGTCCCGAGTCACATTAAAGATTCGTTCAAAATGAACGAATCATTCAAGAATGACCCATCACTAGTGTGATCATTCTTACTGGTCCCTGGAGCGTACCATCACACCGGTGTGATTCGAACGTTCAGCGCGTCACGTGATCAACTGCTGAATTCAAATCTGCTTTGGCGCTTTGTCTGGCGCTGAGCCAGATCGGACGCGCTCAGTGCTTGTCATATTATCGCAACTATTCTGTGTTTTCAACCATATAATGCTTATTTTAGGTTCCAGACATTTACATACACATACATCCTAGTAAAACGATGCAAAATACACACAGATGTCTATGGCAGCGGCAATAATGATCCTTACAAATGTTATCTGACGACATGATTTATTGATATCACATACACATTGTGTAGGTAACTATAAAGTTTACTCTGCTCTTCTCCAAGCTCACCAGAGACTTACTTTAATGTTTTTAGGGAGGAGAGGATGAATTTGCGTTTTGTAAATCTGGCTCAGATTCAGCGCGAACTAACATGGCGGCGCCCATCACTCGGCATAGATCAACTAACACGCTAGTAGTTCTTACAGGCACATAACGTATCAAATATGATTTATGGCCTGATTTATGACTGGATTTATGACCATATTTTTGACTCCTGTCATTGTTGATGGACAGGTAGACATATGTCTAATGTGTACATGATTAGATTTATGAGTGAATTTATGGCTGAATTTATGTGTTTATGACCCCTCTGTCACTCTGACTGGCATGTCACCAGGGTCCTGTCAACTCTGAGTGACATGACAGTTTTTGTGTAAATCAAAAGATCAAAACAGATGTTAGATTTGACTTTAATTGGATTTCTGAGTGGTTTTATGATGTTTTATCTCATCCGCTTCCCTGGTGTTTTATGGCGTAGCTTCTTCCAGACCTTTTGGTAACAGTCTGGGGTTTTGGGTTTCATCCTGATTGTGGAAAAATGGCAGAGCAAATGTGTGTGTGTGTGTGTATTGACACCTCAAAGGGATCACCAGTTGTTTGATCGTTACGATATATGCTAATGTTTAGATACCAACCTACTGGGTTCGTTTACATCTACCCCCTGCGTGCAATGAGAACGTCTGAAAGTAGGTTGATACCTTAGTAAGACTGATGTCTAGACACCAGTAGTCTGTCTATCAAACCATCTACACCAGTGCTAAATAGATTGTCCGGATGTCTGGTTTATCAAGGTGTGGAAAAGGAAAAAAGTAAAAGATGTAAAAGACATGATCAATAAAAATTCTACTTGTTAACATCTTAGAGAAGATCAGTGTTGTCTGATTATCAGGGTTTTTTTATTTTTTTTTTATTTGTTAAAACAAAACATAAAACATTATTAAGACCAATAACTAACCAAACCCATCTAGAAAAGACACTAGACTGTCTACTTTAGAAATAAATAATGGTTGTTATCTGAAAATGAATCAAATGAATCAGAACACTCATAAATGTTAAGAAATACTATATACAATATGTGTTTATACCGTTTTTGTTGTTGTTGTATAAAAAGAGTTAATCAAGAATCAGAGTTCACCAGAGTTCGAAAATCTCATTAATTTAAAAACATTTTTTTTTTCTAAAACATGGGAAAAAGAGAATAGTGTTTTAAAATAGGTAAACAATCTCTTTTTTTATATGAAAATAATATTTTACATCGTTTTTAAACTAAAATAGTACTCGTTAGAACGTTAGGTTTCACCCCCCATTGCGTTTCCTCGAGGTAGGTGTGGCTACATATAACGCATTCCCCTTTTTTTTTTGCAAGATCGTACAAACATTGCGGGGAAGTCCTCATAGCGCGCAGTATACGGAAACGTCTTAACGTGACTTACGTACACGGGTTTACGTTTTTACTTTATTGCTTCTTCAAAAACATTTTTGCTTCTTCAAACTCAGGACAACATTTTTAAAATGTCTGGCTCTCCTAACGGTAAGTTATTTTAAACATTTTGTTTTGTTTTATTTTGTTTTTAAATTTCAAAATTGTTTAGATAGGATCAGTGTATAAGATCCCTATTGCTTAAACAGGCGATGTGATGTCTCGTATGCAGAACACGGACTTGAGACGATTGTAAACGAGATCATTGCGCTGAATACAGGCGGTATGATTCATCTATTGTATCTTATTTATATTATTTTTAAACTATATGAAAAGAAAACATACCAATGTGTATAATGTTTATGTGTTTATCATCGTTTCTTTCTTTTTGCTCACCGCAGCACGACCTCCACAGCCTGACGTCGGAGGTGAGGCGAGAGAGACGAGGCCTGACAACACGCAACCGCTCGGTAGCTTTTTTTCCGCTTAAAGTTTGTTATTAATACGATGATGTAAAAACTAAAATAAGAACTCTACTTGTGGTAGACTATTTAAGTATGTATAATGCATTGTGTTAATGCGTGTTTTTCTTTTTTTTCATTATTATTATAACAGTACAGACTCGTCAGATCAGTGACATTACTGCATCTGAAGCAAGAGAGATTCGAACTGAAAACAAAGGGTCGCTCGGTGGGTTTTAAATCAACATCTAGATTTTTATTGCGTTGTGAGAAAAAAAAAAAAAAAAAAAAGATGCTAATTATTTGTGTTTGTACTAGCGTGTTTAAGGCAGATTGTTAACCGCTACCCAGCTGTTACACCTCCTACTGGACAGGATCCGCTGGCGGGGCAGATTGCTTTGACTGCGGAGGTTCATGGTGCAGTACAGAGATACACTATTCCACATCAGCCTGGTATGTATTAATCAGAATTATATATATATATATATATATATATATATATATATATATATATATATATACTAGCGTGTTTAAGTCAACTTATTATCCGTTATCCATCGTTACAGTTGTTGTTGATCCCCGTGACACAGCCCCTGCTATTCCAGGCCCAAGCGGTGTGTATTGTAATAAGCATTATTTGTAATATATCTATACCGTACCCGTTTTTTAAAAAAAAATCAAATTTTTTAAATGTGAAACTCATTCACATTTTTTTCATTGTTATTCACACAGGTTGTTTTGTTAAGACTATACCACCGCCACAAGTATTTCCTGATGGTAGCGTTGGTGTAGTTTTTAAAAGGCAAGAGTCACCATCCACATCTCGTAGAGTGGGTCAGGACGTGCCCGCATCTGTGAAGGTTCAACCACGTGCGGAAAAGAAAACAATCCGCCGCGAGCTCTGGGTCATACTCGGCCCACCTGAGCGAAAACGACAGAGACAATCAGTTGGTATGTATAGAGGAATCAAATCTCTTTATTATTATTATTATTATTATTATTACTACAATAATAATGATTATATTATTTTTAAATCCGTCAGAAGAACCTACGACCTGGAACGAGAATTTTGTTCAAGCATGGGACAGTTGTGATATGAACCAGGTATCTAGCGTGGAACAAGCACCAGAATTAAACCAACCACCTGAGATAAGCGAAATTGCTGTAAATTCGGACGTCGATGCTGATAATCTTCCTTCAAACCAAGAGGAATACAAGAACCAGCTGCAGAACGATGTAAACAAGGAAATTCTGAACTCTTTGAATATGGTTGTGAAGAACCAGAAGAGAATAATTGAGGATCAAGCACGTTTTAATCAGACTGTGACGACAACGCTGCAGAAACATAGGATCATTCTTAAACAAATAATTGCGATGCAAAAACGTCATGATGGTGGACATGAACGAACAGCGTGTGATCAGGAAATGACTGTTACGCTGTTAAATGAACTACTGGGGTTTTTTAAATAATGTTGGTGAGTCCTATTTTCTTTTTCGTTCTTTGTATTATTTTAGACATCTTTTAGACATCTTTTATTCTTTTCGCTCACGGTTGTATAGTGTGAATATTTGAAGATAAATTAAAACTACAATGGCTGCAAAACGTTGTCAGGAGTCATATGATGATGATCTTGGTCCTCCGTCAAGATGTAGTAGGGGTAGTCATAATGATCAGCAAAGCACTACAGAAAAATTACTCCAGCTCATTCAGACTGTTGAAGAAATGAAAAAAACACAAATCTGATAGATTGTTAAAATTAATAAACACTGTACGATCAAGGGCAGAACCTCCTCCAGAACCAATTTTTGATTCTGAACAATTTGTAAATTCTCAACACGCTGGAGAGGTAGCAGAAGCACCTCCAGAAGCAATTTTTGATTTTGATTTTGATCAATTTGTAAATTCTCAACACGCTGGAGAGGTAGCAGAAGCACCTCCAGAACCAATTTTTGATTTTGATTTTGATCTCGAACAATTTGTAAATTCTCAGCAGATTGGGGAGGGATTAGGTAGCCATCCACACCGTACGCTTGATCTTACCGATCCAAACATGGGTCTTACTCAAGATGAAATAGAATCACTTGTAAGAGAGGGTGGCGATGTGGACGGATACACTGTAATACCTCGTGCACGGTTCAATGGTTTGGAAATCCATAGGATTATAAACCTCAGGGAAATATCTTCTACAAATCTAGCAGACTACACGGTATTTTTACATGACACGCTTTCTGAAATAGTGGCATTTTCCAGATTGTTAGGCGGAGACGGAAGTTTAATTAACATTACCTTGAGAGGTGCTAGCCTGACATCAGATGTTAATACACTCTTGTCACAGGGTAATGATTACAGTGTTGACCTCTTTACTGATCAGCTTGAAAAGATTATGCAGAGCAACTCTGATGTGCAGTTTGATGAGAGTTTAAATTTAAGAGTGTCTATAGCAAGAAGTAAAAATGGTGGTGCACGTCGAAAAATACGTGATCTTGCCCATGATGAAGTGATCCGTAAAAACAGGCTTCATCTTTTCATCCCTATGAACACCTCATCCAATCTTTGCTTTGCAATCTGCTTAGCACACTTTCTAAACCCTCAGAAACCGCACACAGAGTTAGAATCTGTAGCGTCATCGTTGCAGAAGGCTGTAGGGTACACGGATCAACACAATGTGGCGCTTAATATCACGCTGTTTGAGCGCATGCTGAATATTAAAATAGTGGTCTTCTATAGGTCGAACACAGGAGAGTTGGAGAAATATACCAACACAGACGTACCGCATCATAAAACGGTGTTTTTGTACCTTCACGACAATCATTATTTTATGATAAAAAATCTACATGCGTTTATTGGTACCTCATACACGTGTGAGTATTGTTATAGCGGTTTTAATAGTCGGAGAGATCATAGATGTCGATACACCTGCGACGTTTGTAATGCGCCTGAATGTCATCTTTACCCCAAAAAAACAAAACACTGTGTCGACTGTTTGCGGTACTGCAGGTCTGACTATTGTTTTGAGATGCATAAAAAGCCCCCGCCAGGTCACCAATTCGCTCAATGTGATGTTACCAAATATTGTCGAAAATGTAACAGACGATACCACGTCAACGGCACCAAACCCAAACCACACAAATGTCCTGCAGATCAGTGTCCCCATTGTGGCGAAGGTTTGGTAGCTGATGGTGTGCATCAATGTTTTATCCAACCGGTTAAGATGAAGAAACCAGACACAAAGTACATATACTTTGACTTCGAGACGCGTTATGAAAATGGTAAACATGTTGCTAATTTCTTATGCGCCATCACATATGACGGTGAAGAATTTGTAGCTGAGGGTCCTGATTGTGTGCATCGTCTCATTAAGAAGTTCAGACGGCCTCGTTATCATAATTTCACATGGATTGCACATAATGCATCCGGATTTGACAATTTCATTCTTTTGGAGTACTTCACTAGGATGGGGATTGCCCCTAAAATTACAATGCAAGGCTGTCGTCTAATCTTTATGTATGATGATGCATTCAAGCAGAGGTTTATCGATAGTTACAGTTTTATACCCATGCGTCTAGCCAACACGCCTGTGGCATTTAATCTCCCCAATGCCGAAAAAGGGTATTTCCCACACCATTTCAACCGTGTCGAAAATGATTCGTATGTAGGACCGTACCCGGCCAAAGATTTTTATGGTTATGCAACAATGTCAAACAAAGATAGAGCAGAGTTCGACGAGTGGTATAGCGGTGTTTCTGACAGTGTTCAATTTTAAAAAAGAACTAGCTATGTATGGTAAAAATGACGTCGTCTTACTAAGGGAAGTGTGTATGAAGTATCGCGACGAATTCATCCAGTGTACATGTCTGGACCCGTTTAATTACACTACCCTGGCTGCTACTTGTATGGCGATCTTTAAAACACACTATCTACCAAAAGACACAATAGCACTGACGCGCAACAATGCCTACATCAATCAGAATAAGACATACTCAAATGCATCGATTGAATGGCTTGAATATATAGCGAAATCACGTTGCGTAGATATTCAGCATGCGTTAAATCACGGGGAGGTATCATTCGGCAAGTATTATGTGGATGTTTTTTATATCGATGGCACAACTAAAAAGGCATTCGAATTTGCGGGGTGTTTTTACCACGGTTGTGCGCATTGTTATAACCCTAATGATTTAAATCCGTTGTTAAAAGTACCTTATGGCCTTCTCAGGAGACAGTTTGACGACAAGCTTGAAATTTTGAAGCATGCGTATGGCCTTCACACAGAGGTACAGTGGGAGTGTAGCTGGACCCGTGCTAAACAGTCTGATGCTAATGTGATAGCATTCATGTCCACCTACAAACATCCTGAAAGGCTGAATCCGCGTGATGCATTATTTGGAGGCCGTACTAACGCTTTCAAACTGTACCACAAGGCTGCGGAAGGTGAGGTTATACGCTACGTCGATTTCACAAGTTTGTACCCGTTTTGTCAAGCTACAAAGTGTTTCCCCATAGGTCACCCACAAATAATTTTCAAAGATTTTGGTAATCTTGAGAATTACTATGGTCTTATCAAGGCTACGGTGCTACCACCCCGAAAACTCCTTCACCCCACGTTACCAGTAAGACTGTCTGGAAAATTATTATTCCCACTTTGTAGGTCATGCGCAGAACAACAGAATCAGACGCTGCCGTGTATGCACACCGACGAGGAAAGAGCCATTCATGGTTGTTGGGTGAGCATAGAACTGTTAAAAGCTATTGAAAAAGGCTACGTCGTAGTAAAAGTGGATGAGGTCTGGCATTTCCCCCAGCGATCAGAAACACTGTTCTGTGATTATGTTAAAACATTTTTACAGTTCAAACAGGAGAGTTCAGGGTTTCCAAAAGATGTAGTGACGGATGGTGACAAAGAATCTTATGTGAGAGATTACTTTGAGAAGGAAGGGATTAATCTGAATATGGACAAGATTGAACTGAACCCTGCACGTAGGTCTATCATGAAATTGATTCTTAACTCTCTTTGGGGGAGGTTCTGTCTACGGGAAGGGCTAACTACAACGGAAATAGTTAAAGATCCTGAAGAGTTTGCACGCCACATTTTCGGTACCGAGCATGAGATCAGACGTTTCTCATTTGTGTCAGACACTGTTGCGATTGTTCAGTGGTCTTATGAAAATGGGAAAGCTGCCCCAACTCGTGACGTTAATGTATTTCTTGGTGCTTTTACAACAGCCCATGCACGTTTAGAACTCTATGATGTCATGGAAAGGTTAGGTGATAGGCTTCTTTATTGTGATACAGACTCGCACATTTACACTGCAAAAGACGGTGAATATGAACCACCCCTAGGTCCATATCTCGGTGATCTTACTGATGAAGTTGGGCCCGGAGATCATATCACCCTTTTTTCATCAGCAGGTCCGAAAAGTTATGGATATGCCACAGCTAAGGGTAAGGTCTGTATGAAAGTGAAAGGCATAACACTTAACGCTGTAAACTCTGAAGTCATTACACTCGATTCACTGATTGGTCTTGTAGATCATTATGTAACGGAGCGGGACAATAGCCTACACGTTCTCGCACACAATGATACTATTGTGAGAAATAAAAAGAATTTGACATTACACAACAAGTCATTTGTGAAGAAATTCAAAGTTGTGTACGACAAACGTGTATTGCTCCCTGACTTTACTACACTTCCATATGGCTTCTGACAACGTTTTTGGTAGGGGTGTACGAGACACAGAAGGGTTTGACACACGACTCCAGTGGCCTTTTGCTGCCATAGTATCGGGGTCTAGCAACTGTGGGAAAACGTTTTTTGTAAAAATGTTGTTGCAAAATGCTGGAAAACTGATTTCTAAAAAATTTGACAATGTTGTTTTAATTTATTCTGTATGGCAACCTTTGTATGACGAATTGTTAAAGATGTATAATCATGATATTAAATTTATTGAAGGAATTCCACAGAGTCTGGATGATGATGTTTTGTTTCCTGTCAATAAAACATCTCTTGTTGTGGTTGATGATTTTATGCAGGAAGCATCCAGTAACAAGGAGGTTGAAAAACTTTTCACAGTCTATGTACACCATAAAAATTTAAGTGTTATATACATTCTACAGAATTTATTCTTTCAAGGTAAATCCAGCAGAACTATTAGTTTGAACACAAACTATTTAATACTCTTCAAGAATTCAAGAGATGCATCCCAGGTCAATATTTTAGCCAGACAAATGTTTCCCAACAACACAAAATTTTTTATGGAAAGTTATGAAGATGCTACCAGCGTCCCTTACGGGTACCTTTTTATTGATTATAAACCAAAGACCCCTGAACAGTATCGTCTCAGAACTGCATTACTCTCACAACATCCTGTTGTATACATCCAGAAAAAAAAAAGACGGTAACTCTGCTGATTTGGTGAAAAATAATAAAATGTCTCCAAGATTTTTAAAAAACCACTCTCTCTTAAAGTTGTTATTAAAAGCAACGCCCAAGCAAAGACGTGTTATTTTACATAATGCTAGTGATGAATTCATTTTATGTTTGTGTGAATTAGCTCTTAATGTTCTCCATGGTAATATCCCCCTCACACATCAACAATACCAGAAGCTGAAAAGAAGAAAAACTGAAATCAAACTGGTTGCTGATAAGAAAGTTGGGGTCAGAAGAAAGAGGCACCTGATTAATCAACAAGGAGGGTTTCTTCTTCCTCTTTTAAGTGTTGCAGTACCTTTTATTACCAGCTTGATCACATCCAATAAATAATGTCTGGGATGGAACACAGTGAAAAGGTCTACCTGGTTCCGCAGAGAGAGTTGGATAAATTAAAGGCTAGCACCACACGTGAGTCTATACATCAAACCGTCGAGGATGATCTCGACATGACCATCAGAACTATTTTACACAGAACTGATCTGAAACCATATGAAAAGGCAAAGATGTACACATCGGTGTTACAGAGGTTTTTAACATTGTCTAAGCTGGGGGATAGAGAGTCCAACACATTAACTTTATCACTTCCATCACACCACCATGATGATAAAGAAGAACACCCCGTGACTACAATTACACCAAACCAAGATGTTTTAGATGCTGTTGCAGATGATGTTTTGAAGAATGTTCCACAGAAGAATATAAAAAATGCTCGTTACATTTTAAATAAAATGTTTAAAACCAAAGATGTTGCTTCTTGGACTGAATTGGGTGAGTTTGTGTTTAAAGGCAGAACTATCCCTGGTTCGCACATGTTGGATTTAGTTAAAAGTGTCATGGCACCACAAAAGATTCTTGATGAGCGGAGACCTGCTGGATGGAATGAATTTCTAGAGGCATTTTCTGCTTTAAACATGCCGTATTCTATGGTCCCAAACCAGTATGTTAGGCATTTAATTAACTCTTTTAAAAACAAATCGACACCTCCGATAACCAACTCTTCTAAAAAAAGTAAAAAACAGAGTGCAGATGAGAGTACACCGACAAGACACTCTAATTATCCAGAAGACATCGTATTCAAATCACCTATTCTTGACAGGAACAATTGGTTAAATTTTTAATCTTTGCGTTTACACGGGTCATGTTCTCATTGATTTATTATTTTTGTATCAACTGTGTTATTGATCTTGTTATTGTTGTATGTAATACCGAATGTGTATATAATAATAAAAGAGTCATAAAGAAATTTTCTTTTTTCTTCAGTTTTTATTGAAAATATTAAACATAAGTCATAAACACCTTGCCGGTTTGCACACATTGAACACAATTGAAAACATATTCATTACATTGAGATTGTTTTAGTTTTTTCACAAAAGCTGCCACACGTTTGTCATTTTTAATTAAATCATCGGTGTATAGGTTCAGAACATATTCATAATCACGACCCTTTGCCATGTGGTAGAGAAAGAACACACAATGTTGGCCGCAGGTGTCTGATGAAAAATCTTGGACTTGTATGGTAGAATATCGAACGATTCTAGAATTTAGTTTTAGAAAATCTTTAATTATCGACGGAAAACGGATGTCGTCAGGTTTGTTCCCGAAGCTGTCAAAAAACATTGATACTCCATCCTCGTTTATGTAGATGGCTAGCCAGTGTTCCCCCACATGATCTGAGCCCTTTGAATTAAATATTACTGATGCTGGTAATTTACTTAAAGGTGTTTGTGGTAAATAGTCGCAAGGGAGGACGCCGAGAAAATGGGTGTTGCATGAAATCTTATCCATGATCCGCGTAAGCTGTATTGTGTTCATTATTTATTAATAGTAATCAACTAAGACCTGTCGACGGTTTGACACTTCCACAAGCGGTTCAAATGTAGAATAGAGAATAAAATTAACCGTATGGGGTAGTGGCTGTCTGAAGCGTGCTTCAAGCCTAATATTCCCAGATTTTATAAGTGACACATGCTGTCCACATTCCTCATCTGGTGAAATATTAAACGCATAAAGTGTGTATCCGTGCAAAAACTCCTCTCTATCAATAGACAGCGCTTGGTTTTTGAGATGTTTTCCAGAAGCCAATGCTAATTGGTAGAACTCACGCACTGCGGAGCCAGTTGCATAATTAGGTTGCAAGGGTTTTGCCGGGAATTGTTGCCCATCCACATAAATAGATAAAAATTCTAAGTCATAATTTTTAAACGCAAATGGATTTTTTCTATATGATCCTGTGAAGGCATCGTTATCGACCATAGCTAGCACAATAGATTTAGGTAGAGTTCCTAAGAATAAGTTTTCTTGATTGCATACTCGAGAGCCTGGTGGAATTGAGAAGTTTTTTACACAAACTCTGTCAATGGGGTACTTAGCGGTGGTTGAGAGCAGAGCTTGTGCATGTCCTAACCTCACGGCGGGTGAGACACTCACTTTTTTCACAAATAGTGAGGCCGACACAATGTTTAGTTTATAGGCGACATCGTCGCTCCTCATCAGGCAGAATTCGTCTTTACCCCTAGTCATGCGTATTTTAATGTCAAGTCCATTAAGCATCAGTTTTTCTTGAAAGAAGATATCGCTGTGAATGGGTGCAAGTAGTTCGACAACATTACTGGCATTGGTAAAGGCAGCTCTCTTTGTCAGACCGTGATTTCCTCCGGCGGGGTCTGCAGCGTCCATGTGACCGGCTCTATCTTTATAGAATAATCCAGCAGAGAAAACTGTTTCCAGGGTGTGTTTATCATAATTAAGAAGACACTCAATAAGACAGCGATAAGGATGCGTGTTCGTACTCTGTGATATCAAACGATCCCCCAACGACACGTCAACTTGTGAAAATATTGTCGCTCCTGCATAGTTGATAAGCCCCACCGGGGCCCCGTCTGTAATATCTGTACCGTTAGGATTAGTAATTTTGACCCGCAGAAATAACAATGTGTTGTTTAGGTCTATGTAATCCTCCCCAGTCCCCGCAATGAAAAACTCCAAAGGTGCTGTGTCTGAAATGGCCGATAATGGGGGTACCTCTATATAGGCATTTTTTTCAATAGCAGTTTGCGTCAGAGGTACTGTGAATAGGTCGAGTTCGGATTTAATACATTCTTCCGACATATTGTGTATTAACGCCATGATCTAGAATATTGTTTTGACAGATCTCTTCAACTTAACACGTTTCGTTGTCTCCTTGCGCTTGCGTTTTATGACTGAGCTCTTTTTAGGTGAGCGTTTTCTTTTCTTTTGTGTCTGACCACTCCTTTTGGCCCCCGGAGGTCTAGAGGATCTTTTGCGAGACATCACCATTAGCCCAGACCCCTCTTGAGCGTTATTGTTGTTAAACGATCGTGTTAGTGTATTGGTAACAACGTCACTTAGTATGTTTTTTGCAGCTGATTTAAGATGCGGCTTCGCAATGCTGAATCCTTGTCTTAGTAACGGGATTGTCATACGAAAAAGCTTTCTTAACATCCCGCCAAAACCTCTGCCGTACATAACTCCGCCCCCTGCATAGCCAGGGAGCCCATTACCCGCTTGGTTTTGATAGTACGTTATGTATCGCTCTGGATCCATTTTGTAAGTACACAGGTATGGCATTATTTATTTTTAAAAAATCCCCTGTTTCACGGGTCTGAAATGTAGCTTCGCGCACACTTTTCCGTAAGTAAACCGTATAGTTTGATTCTGATCGTCTTTTACCTCTATGGCTATCTCTGTGATAGACTCTTTATTGATCGGTACGTAATGTACCTTATCGTATCTAACGTTGACAATCTTATTATTCTCACCCTCTATATGCACACAGCCCAGTAGTGGGACGAACGCATCGCCAACTGATTGGTATTCAATGATATCTGTGTATATATACAAGGTGTAGAAACCTGCATTTATGTCAGCTTGATACGGGGCATATGTGACCGGTGCAGTTCTCCCACTACTGTAGTCTTTGTTAGACTGATTTACAGATTCTATAGCTACCCCAGGCTTTAGCCCCAATATGACAGCTAGCTTCCCATAAAATGTCAGCAACGTCTTCGGCGGGGCCTTTAGAAAGACTCTGTTTTTTATATGATCGTACCCTAGTGTCACGCCTGGAGGTAGAGTTGTGTTTATTTCTCTAATCAGAAATAGAACGTCATCGTAATAACCGGCCTTTAGCGTATTACATAGTTTTGGTATACTTCGAGTACCGTTGTTGATCTGAATCTTAATCCCATCACCAACAGCGTACCGTTCAGAGACTTCTTCCTCATCATCTTTCTGCATGTTTTGACCGGTTGTAATAATATATGCACCATCTTCCTCTGGAAATGTGTACCACGATATAGGGTATTCAAATTCAACCAAACCAACCTCCCATTGTCCTTTTAGGTTTATAGTTCTTGCCAGCATAGTTCTATAACTGGAAATAGTGTTTTCCGGATAAACAGATAACGATGCATTGCAGGGGAGTGTCAAATAAAAACCACTTTCAGACATGATTGTTTTTAAACGAATGAGTACACATCTATGTCTGGTTTCTTTTATGGTATCTGTACATCTACCACATCTTTCTCATCTACCCATGTATTGAATTTTGAAGGCCATCCGAGCCACTGAACCAAAACCTTTGTTGATCGTCCTTGTCGCTTCCTATCCAAAATTTTTTCTACTTTAAAAGTTTTGTTCTTGTTCACATATATTTTTTGTAATTCCTCCTCATAAAAAACTCCATCAATAACATCTCCATCATAATCACAGAGTCTATAGACAGGCGGGACTCGCGGGATACATGTTTTTACCGTGAAAAACTCTTCTGTGTAGTTTTTCTCATATCCTTTTGCAAACGGGCCCCTTACTTTAGAGATTCTGACCGTGTCACCAGTCTTATACTTAAAAATAGGGTTGGTATTGTGTGAAACCTTAGATCCATATAGGTTATGTAGCACCGTGGGTACGTTTTCTTTGCAAACATCGATTGGCCTCATCTTGATGCTTCTGTGATAGCTTGCATTGTATCCATCCGTGATGTCCTGAAGTATGTCAATGTATCTTCTAGAGTTTGTAGCTGTTAAATATCGAAACATCTTTGCTTTATAACTTCTATGGAAGCGCTCAACAATATTTGCTTTAAGCTCGGTGTCTGCTGCAAAATGTGTAATGTTGTACTTTTTTATTATATTTTGAAATTGTTTGTTAAAAAACTCTTTTCCTTTATCCGTCTGTAATTTCTGTGGTACACGCCCCTCTTTCAATATAGATTCAAAGGCCTTAGCCACCTCTACCCCACTCTTGTTTTTTAACACATGCACCCATGCATATTTACTGAACACATCTATGCATGTCAACAGAAAATGGTTGTTGTCATTTTCCTTGGCGTATGCTGACATGTCTACTAGATCTGCTTGGAACTGCATGTCGATGCCATAGACAAAAACTCTGTTCCTTTTGTATTTTAGGGGTGCTGTCCTGTGTAGTGTGTAAGCATCCTCACCAGCTAGCCAGTCTGAAATCTGTTTATCAGTTAACCGAATACCTGCTTCCTTTAAAACGGCATCTTTTAATCGTTTTTTACCCCCTAAAGAACCGGGGTTAGAAAGGGTATAGTAAATCTTTTTCAGTATCTCTTCGGACATATCACTTCAGAGGTTACAAAAGAATAACGCATAAGAGTTTAAGCATATTGATTTTTATTTATCAAAAACAAGTCAAAATAATCCAACGTTTTCAAACATCATCAATGTACTGAAGAAACTTTACACACATTACAACATTTTTCTCAATCATGTAACCAACCAGCGTATCAATAATCTCACATACAATTGTCTGGTCATTTGTTGAAATCAACACCACACATAGATCTGTTACATATGTACACAGACACAAAATGTCAGCAATTCTAATCCTACTACCACATTCAGTCATTAGGTCTAGTATGTTCTTGATGGTCACAGAAATTGGGTCACCCGCATTAACACACATACGCATCACATCATTCCAATCATTTGACATAGCTCTTACAATCGCCATTTGTTTTTTGAGGTTTGTAAAACGTTTGGCATCAACACCGCATTCGTTTACCGGTAAGGATACATCAGGATTGTCATTAATGATCATGTACAACAAGTTAATCATTTCACATCTAATATTTTGTTTAAACATAGTTTTTGTCAGAGCGTTAACACAACATGTATTCCCCATGGCACTGTTATAGTTATACCGTTTGTGGGCCACCCTTCCAACTGTCCACAGCGTCATAGACAATCTGTTCACTGTTCACATCCACAAGTTTTTCTCAGACCTGGCGAAGCTTCTCCACAATGTAGACTTCGTCACGTAGTTCACACAGAATAGCATCCACCGAACCCTGGATCCTCTGTGGATTAACCCTTAAACCGTATCGGTTCAGTGCTCGAGCTATAATGTGCTTTAGCTCTGGTTTTATCAGATTACGTGACAGTTCCTCAAAGTATGCGTCAAAGAAATAGGCATTGGGTTCAAACAAACACGAGTGTCTAAGTTGGCTGGGGTGCTCCACCTCACAGCCCGTACAAAGTTCTTTCAGCTTTTTGTTGATAAGATGCTCCAGTATGACCACAACGGTCGCTTTTATAATTTTAAAACCGTCAGAATGAATACATTCATCTGTGTCATCAATTCCGGCATAGGCCGCAGCTCCCGCTATCGCTCCGGCGCTGCCGTACGGCGTTGTGAGAAAGGTAAGGTTGTGATAACCCAGTTCCATGCAGAATTTGTCCAACCAATCGTTGTCATTAGTTTGTGGGAGGGTCTCCATAGGTACGGTGTTGTCATCAGGCATCGCTGGTAGGGTTTCTGAGGTATTGCTGTAGCAGCAGGTCGATGATGGTTCTTGAGACATGGTAGAGTTGAATGTTGTGAGCATCCCGTTCTTAGGTATTTAATGTCTGTAATATGTGGGTGGAGATAAGAGACGGTCTGGGGTGTCGGGAACTCCCCATTCAGGGTGGAATAATTGCACCTTTACAGACTTGTAGCGATCATACATGTCACACCATCTGAACATCTTGTCAATACATGTAAAAACGTCATCGATAATATGGATATCTTTCCACTGAAACAAAAACCTCATCTCATAGTGCATGTAGTGTTCAGATTCAGGAATAGGCCACGTGCGCTCGTTGATCTTTGTCTTGTCCTCGCAGTAAAAAATGTAAACACAATCATCTGGTAATTTTTTACTGTGATCCCCAACCACACAAAATCTTTTGCCAGGAATTATGCTGTCCCACTCTGCAATGTATAATGGATGATCACCACAATCATTCAGATCTCTCCAAACATTGTTGTAGAATAACCACCAGTCTTCGGCCGGGAAAATCAGACAGGGTTCCTGCGATGTAAAATCGTCTTCTATATCCACAGCGTAGAGTTTCATGGTCCGCGTCACTTTGTCAAACACATATCGTCCCATACGGTTACCAGACATTGAGAAATCACGAGAGACCTTGTACATATCTTCATGGAGAAACTTTGTTAAGCTAACTCTTTGTTTTTTCCTCGGTGAAAAAATCAGGTCCTTTCTCATTTCAACAGCTCCTCTTGTCGGTGAAATACACATCACCCTTCTACCAGTTTTAGGAGTTTTTGGAGCAGCAGCAGCCATTGCGATACGTGAGCACAGAACGTCTTCTATGTTTAATTACTATATTCTAAACCGTATTTAAAACCTTTCAAGGTTGTAGGCGGGGTCTTGGGTGTTAGCAAAAGGAAGAAGCTACGCCATAAAACACCAGGGAAGCGGATGAGATAAAACATCATAAAACCACTCAGAAATCCAATTAAAGTCAAATCTAACATCTGTTTTGATCTTTTGATTTACACAAACACTACCATGTCACTCAGAGCTGACAGGACCCTGGTGACATGCCAGTCAGAGTGACAGAGGGGTCATAAACACATAAATTCAGCCATAAATTCACTCATAAATCTAATCATATACACATTAGACATATGTCTACCTGTCCATCAACAATGACAGGAGTCAAAAATATGGTCATAAATCCAGTCATAAATCAGGCCATAAATCATATTTGATACGTTATGTGCCTGTAAGAACTACTCACGCTCATTATAAAAGTGTTTAAACCTCCAAATACATTTACTTGCACATATTTCAGAATCAGAATATCAGATATTTCATAATACAGTCGGCACGTTTATAAATATTAATAATAAAAAGGTAAAAACTATATAAAAGTGATACATGTGTACTACAGCGCTATTGTGGCTGCGTTGTGTCACGTGACAAACACGACGCATCGCCATGGAAACAATAAGGCTATACGTTCTAAATAACGGTCGCCTAAAAAAAAAAACTCACTCTGGGGGCTCAGCTAGAATATTTTAAACTCACATGTGAAAGGGTTAAATAATCCACAAGCAGGCAGGAACAGACGGGAACAGTAGGGAAATCCAAAAACCAAACCAACGTACATGAATGAAAACACACTGACAATATAATCACCGACAAACTAAACATGACTCAACCAAATTTATATATACACATAACCAACCAATCAGGGGAATTGACAATGACATATTAACGAGAAATGGAAGGACCAAATATGGGCATACACAAGGGAAACACACACACAACAGTCCACAGGGGTCTGACAATAGGGGTCTGACTCGCGCCGTAACACATACACTGAGGTGGGAGGGTGGGCGCCCTGGAGGTCCGTGCCGGGCAGACACAGGGGAAATTGGAGGCGCACCTCCAGGGCACCTCCTAGACGCAGGTACAGAAAGGCACTCTGGAGGGCGCGCTGACTCTGGAGGGCGTTCGGGTGGCGCCGGCTCTGGCAGAGGCTTTGGAGGGCGCTCTGGGGACGCCGGAGGAGGCGCCGGCTCTGGAGGGCGCTCTGGGGGTGCCGGATGAGGCGCCGGCTCTGGAGGGCGTGCTGGGGGCGTCACCGGCTCTGGAGGGCACGCTGAAGAGAGCGCCGCCTCTGGAGGGCGCGCTGGAGGCAGCTCGGGCTCTGGAGGGCGCGCTGGAGGCAGTTCGGGCTCTGTCAGTCAGACGGGACGTGACTTGACTCTGGGTCGTCAGGCGGGACGTGACTTCTTACTTGACTTGGCTCAGGAACGACAGGTCTGACTTGGCTTGACTCAGGAACCACGGCTTTGACCTTGCTTAGCTCAGGAACCATGGCTGTGACCTTGCTTGACTCAGGAACCTCGGCTGTGACTTGACTTGAACAACAGCCGTAGCTTGACTTGACACTGGAACAGCAGCTGTAGCTTGACTTGACACTGGAGCAGCAGCTGTAGCTTGACTTGACTCAGGAGACGCAGCTGCAACTTGTCTTGACTCAGGAGACGCAGCTGCAACTTGACTTGACTCGGGAAACGCAGCTGTAACTTTACTTGACTCGGGAAACACAGCTGTAACCTTACTTGCCTCAGTAGATGCAGCTGCAACTTGTCTTGACTCAGGAGACGCAGCTGCAACTTGACTTGACTCGGGAAACGCAGCTGCAACTTTACTTGACTCGGGAAACACAGCTGTAACCTTACTTGCCTCAGTAGATGCAGCTGCAACTTGTCTTGACTCAGGAGACGCAGCTGCAACTTGACTTGACTCGGGAAACGCAGCTGCAACTTTACTTGACTCGGGAAACACAGCTGTAACCTTACTTGCCTCAGTAGATGCAGCTGCAACTTTACTTGACTCTGGAAACGCAGCTGTAACTTTACTTGACTCAGTAGACGCAGCTGCAACTTGACGACTCAGGAGACGCAGCTGCAACTTGACTTGACTCAGAAGACACGGCTGCAACTTGACTTGACTCAGGAGACGCAGCTGCAACTTGACTTGACTCAGGAGACGCAGCTGCAACTTGACTTGGATCAGTAAACGCAGCTGAATCTTGACCGGGCTCAGGAGACGCAGCTGCAACTTGACTTGATTCGGGAGACGCAGCTGTCTCTTGCCTTGACTCAGTAGACGCGGCTGCAACTTGACTTGATTCAGGAAACGCAGCTGCAACTTGACTTGCCTCTGGAAATGCAGCCGTCACTTGCCTTGACTCAGTAGATACAGCTGCAACTTGACTTGACTCGGAAAACGCAGCTGTAACTCGGATGTTTGCAGCCCACACTGACACTAGTGGTGGGTCCAGCACGCTGGCCATCATGATCGGCTGTGACCTCGAAAGGCTGGCCGCGGGTGGCGCCCGAGTGCTGGCCGCGACTGCGGCCGGAGTCCGAGTGCTGGCCGCGGGCTGACGCTGAGGGAGGAGCTAGGTGGAACAGGAGGGAGCGAGGGAAGACCGGAGAGAGGGAGCTCGTTGGAACAGTATGTGGAGGAGGCTGGCTGGTGGTGAGCTGGAGCGGCCGCGTGTTTTCTAATGGGGGGAAGATTGGAATCTTCCACAGCGACATAAAAATGGAAATGACTAAGGACTAGGACGTGGTTGATAAATTCTGCCACTGGTTTGCAGCGATCCTCAAAAGATATCGAACAAAGTATCTGGTCATCGTTTAGCCCCATTAGAAAACACGTGTTAATCATGGCATCGTTCCAACTCACCAGATGACACACGTCCAAGAATTCCTCCACATATTGTTCCAACGGCCTCCCCGCCAGTCGAATGTTCATAATCCTCTCCTCAGCGTTCATATTGTAGTTGGTCGGTGATTTCTCTCACGCTTGTTGTGCTGTGCGAGGAAGGAGGAGCAGACGAGAAAGTCCAATACACGCAAGTTTTTTAAATAATCCACAAGCAGGCAGGAACAGACGGGAAATCCAAAAACCAAACCAACGTACACAAACGAAAACACATTGACAATATAATCACCGACAAACTAAACATGACTCAACCAAACTTATATATACATAACCAACCAATCAGGGGAATACAATGAGACAATGACGTATTAACGAGAAACGGAAATGGAAGGACCAAATATGGGCATACACAAGGGAAACACACACACACAACAGTCCACAGGGGTCTGACACTTTACTTTTCAGCAGTTTATGTGGTTAATATTTTGTTGAGTTAGTATTTCACTGGTTTAGAATCATTAGTCACACAAGTGGCATTCAGGAGTCTAGATCAGGTTATTTTAAGACCAAAGTACACTGTAAAATGTAATTAGTTCACTTTACTTTAAAAAGTGTGGAAACCGATTGTCTTAAAAAAAACGTAAAAAAAAAAAGTAAAGTGAAATAGGAATGGTATGTTGTACTGACAAATGCTTACTTATATATAGTTTACTTACAAAGGAGTTCTAGTAACTAACGAAGAACTGTTGGGGGTACTTGATTCTTTATTTTAGGTTTACTCTTGACTTAGTATAGCTACTCACTGACTCCCAGAGTGCATTGTAAAATAAATAAATTATGCAATTACTTTGCTTTGCTTTACTGTTGTTGTTTGTATTTGCCAATTTAATTTGCTGTCTTGTGTCAGTAGTAGCACAACAACAACAACAAAAAGTTAATAAAATGGTTATTGATACAGTTAATAGAAACAAATCAAATTGAGTTGTTACCATTGTTGTGATCCATGTGCTGAATGTTGAAGTCTGTGTATGACTCATGCATTTTACCCCAAATATTAAAAGATTGTATCAACCCAGTTAAAAGCTTCTTTTTATAAAAAAAAAACAAAAAAAAAAAAAGTGAAATTGTAAAAGGTCATTCATCAACATGAAAAAATACACAACCTAATGATTTTATTAGACTATAGGTCACCTTCTAAAAGCAACCTATGTATTATTTTTCTTTCCTTGAAATCAGATTTGATTTCATGTTGCATTGCTGCATCAATAGAAAAAAAAAAAACATTAGTACACTGCTGCCTCTCACTGGTTTTATTAGGCCCGAGCCCTAAAGGGCGAAGGCCCTATTGTTTTTCGAAGGATTATTAGGGCCCGAGCCCTAAAAGGGCAGTTTTGGGGCCCTTAACGTGCTCAAAAACTCTTGAAAATCGGCACACACATTGGAATCTACGGCCATTAGGACGCCCCAGAGGCTGGGACCCGGGCGTGGCACAGGGGCTCTACAGCGCCCCCTAGAACACTTTTTAAATCTTGATGTATATCCCACACATGCTTGCACATATACATATGAAACTCGGTACACATATAGATCTCACTGAGCCGAACAACTCACGCACTCTGTCTCATGAGCTAATCCCAACAGGAACTGAGCTATTCAGGTCTGTTTAAAAGTGCTTTTGGGGCACTTAATAAGCTTAGATTTTCATGAAAAACAACACACACATCAGTATTAATGATAGTTAGATACTGGCAAAGGCTCATAAATGGGCATGGAGGAGGCGCTCTATAGTGCCACCTTTTGTCAAAAGTGGGGGGTGTAAGATGTGAAATTATTTCCTCATGAATTCAAAGTCCAGGAACCCTGACAAAAACAGATGCCATGCAACAAAACAATAAAACTAATCTGGAGAAGAGATCTTCAAAGAGGGCAAACAACACCACCCCTATTGCTCATTTACAACCCCTTTCCTCTCTCTCCTCTCCCCCCCCTGCATCTCACACTTTTCCCCCAAAAGGTTCCACTGAAAGTCACTAAGAATGTCCATATACTACATGTGTTACATTTTGTGAATATGTTGAAGTTTCCCTTTCATGTTTGGTATCATTCTAAAGGTCTTAGTGCGATTGGTAAAATGGTCTCAATTTCACAGAAGTCACTTATATTATGAGGAAGACTGAACACTTTTGTAGAATTGTGTTTTGCTGCTGAGGGGTGTGTTTTCCTCTTAGGGTCGGGTTAGAATCTCTAGCCAGGTGTGACCCTGGGTCATGAGATCTCCTGACAAACCAAAAGGTCTTTTATGTTTTTACAACTGATTGGAAGATTTGTTTGTTTTGGTCTGGGTATATAAGCGAAGTGACAAAACATTACGGGGGGATTCTGTATTCAGAAGAACCCCACACTGTGTGTGAGAGTCTCTGGAGCTTTGCCTCCAAATCTCTCACATGCTGCTGTGTATCTCTATGCGGTCAGGTATGCATCTCTCACTCTTAGATTTATCTTGGAGTATGTTATGTATTCATTTTAATTGGAACTGAATTTAATTCTGAATTGGATTTTCATTGTTAAGCTATGTAATTGGCATGATACCTTTTTACCTGACTGCTAATAAAATGTTAACTTTGACTTATTCTGGACTTTTGGAAATTATTTTCTAGTAGGTTAATGTGTAATGGTGCTACCGCAAGACTGCGTCCAGGGCAGACCGCGCCGGGAGCACCGACTGATGAGCCATGGGGACATCACTAGGGCTCCGGATGTTGAGTTGTCACTGACTTAACACGATGTAACTCTCGCGGTTATTGAGGAAATATATACTTTTTGTTAAGAGCACCCAGGCGCGGCCCACTTTAAGATATTATAATCGCTCTACATCCTCTGAGTAAGTCAGAACTGGCGAGCTTGTGTCGACGAATTCGCCACGGCCGGGGTGTAAATCGAAAGCGGCACCTAGTCCCTAAGGAACGAAAATATTAAGACTGCGGGTCTTCCAGAATATTCAAATGTCTAAATTATTATACAGAAAAAATAGCCGCGATCAGCAAATTACAGAATACAAACCAGAATTAACAAATTATTCATAATTGGAGTCAGACTAAATTATTAATGGAGTCAGATTTTTGTTTGGAAACTAAATTTTAATATTTCAAGGTAATTTTTACAGAAGCGCCATAAAAGACCTACACGCAAGAAACCTTCAGCTGAACCGCTAGGCTTGCCGTAGCGGGAGGAGCCTTACAGGGGGTTAGTTTAAGCTACAGACACCAAACTCGGTATGTATATTGTTCTCATCAAGCCGGACAACTTTCTAATTTGCATCCATTAGCTGCGACCAACAGGAAGTCTGCTATTTTGATTTGAATGTGGATTTTTGGAAAAGTATAGCTGTGAATGAATGAATACTACTCCTACAAAAAACAAGGAATTTACACCAAACTTAGTCAACATGATGCCAACATACTGAAGATGTTAAATTGTGAGCGGATTTGGGATATCTTGAATGGTTGATTTATGGTGATTTATTAAAATAGCAGTAAAAAACATAACCATAATTTTAAAATGCAGCATCCAAACACTTCAAAACTTTTTACATACATATAACTAATCATTCTGAGAAATAAATGCTTAGTTCCAGCGATATAAAATAATCAACAAAAAATAGAAAATTAAAAAATTATTAAACATCTGCTCTCACTCTAACTTTGTGTCGGGGGATGTGCTTAAGTCTGTGTATGTGTGTGTGTAAGTGTGAGTGGGGGTAGTTGAGTGGCTGTGTGTGTGAGAGAGAGAGAGACAGAGAGAGACAGAGTGCATTTAAAGTGCATTATCCTAACTCTTCACAACTTTTTACATATGAAAAACAAGTCATTCTAAGGAAATGTGTTTCTCGTGTTTTCAGAGGCTGCAAAAACATTTGAAATATCAAACTTGTAAACTAGCTGATGAAGACTGTAATACCAACAATGAACACAAGATGACCTCATAGGATAAGGAATCTTTTCAACTCTAATCCCATCTCATTCTCATTGTGTCAGAATGACTTAAAAGCATTTTGATTTTAACCCTTTTATTCCTGTGACGCTTCAATCCAAACTGGTACAGGGATACTGTTTATGCATGTGCCCGCTGGGCACCGTTTTTCTGATGGCACCAGGGTTGCGGATGCGCTGGCGGCGAGGGCCCGCCATCGCTGCTTGCAGCTATATTTATTATTATTTTTTGTCAAGGTTTTGGGGGGTTTTGGGGCCCTTAACATGCTCAAAAACTCTTGAAAATTGGCACACACCTTGGAATCTGCGGCCATTAGGGCCGGACAGGGACTGGTACACGGGCGTGGCAAGGGGACTCTACAGCGCCCCCTGGAATTTGAAGAGTCATATAGCACACATACTTGCACTTATACAAATGAAACTCAGTACACATATAGAACTCATCAATCTGAACAACTTTCGCTCTCTACGGCATTAGCTAATCCCAACAGGAAGTTGGTTATTCTGAGTTTTGTCAAAAATGCATGCTCTGGAATTTGATATACTAGTCCTAGGTTTTTTACCCAATTACCACCAAACTCGGTCAACCTGATCTCAAGACATTGGGGATGAAAAATTGTGAGGGGATTTTTGATATCTCGAACGGTTTGGCCGTGTCGTGGCGTTGAACTTATGGCGAGAAATGAGAAACAGGAAATAGCTAATAACTACTGCACACATTGTCTGATTCGGATGAAACTTCAGCAGTTTGTTTGTTGTATGATGCCGATCACATAGATGTGACTATTAGGAGCCAAAGTTATAGCGCCACCAACTGGCAACAGGAAGTGTGTCTCTTTTAAAAATGCTTTGATATCACATGGTTAATTTTACCCGATTTGTTTCAACTTCATCAGAATAATGTCAAAACACGGCCGATGAGAATCTGTAAAAGGGTCGTTGATACATTAAATGCTGTTGTCATGGCAACGTGTCAAACTTTAACATTTGTTTCCTGTGTTTTTGGGGCACTTAATAAGTTTGGATTTTCATGAAACACAAGACACACATCAGTATTAATGACAGTTAGACAATGGCAAAAGGTCATAAATGGGCGTGGAGGAGGCGCTCTACAGCGCCACCTTTTGTCAAAAGTGGGGGGGTTAGTCTTAGCTACAGACACCAAACTCGGTATGTTTATTGGTCTCATCAAGCCGGACAACTTTCTAATTTACACCCATTAGCTGCGACCAACAGGAAGTCTGCTATTTTTACTTGAATGTGGATTTTTGGAAAAATCAGGCTATAAACAAATTCATACTCCTCCAGGCAGGAATAAGTAGTTCACACCAAACTTTGTCAACATGTTGCCAACATACTGAAGCTGTTAAATTGTGAGCGGATTTGGGATATCTTGAATGGTTGATTTATGGTGATTTATTAAATTAGCAGTAAAAAACATAACCGTAATTTTAAAATGCAACATCCAAACACTTCAAAACTTTTTACATACATAGAACTAGTCATTTTGAGAAATAAATGCTTACTTCCATCAATATAAAATAATCAACAAAAAATAGAAAATTAAAATATAGCTGCAAGCAGCAATGACGGGCCCTCGCCCCCAGGGCATCCGCAATCCTGGTGCCATCAGAAAAATGGTGCCCAGTGGGCACATGCATTGACAGTAACCCTGTACCAGTTTGGATTGAAGGGTTACAGCAATGAAAGGGTTAAAAGCAAAATGCTTTTAAATCATTCTGATAGACTGAGAATGAGCTGAAAAAGATTTCTTATCCTATGAGGTCATCTTGTGTTCATCCTTGGTATTACAGTCTTCATCTTTGAGTTTACAAGTGTGATATTTTAAATGTTTTTGCTGTTTCTGAAAACATGATAAACATATTTCCTAAGAATGACTTGTTTTTCATATGTAAAAAGATGTGAAGAGTTAAGATAATGCACTTTAAATGCACTCTCTCTCTCTCTGTTACACACACACAGCCACTCAACTACCTCAGTCACACTTACACACACACATACACAGACTTAAGCCCATCCCCCGACACAGAGTTAGAGTGAGAGAGTTAGAGTGAGATCAGATGTTGAATAGTTTATTAATTTTCTATTTTTGTAGACTATTTTATATCGATGGAAGTAAGCATTTATTTCTCAAAATGACTAGTTCTATGTATGTAAAAAGTTTTGAAGTGTTTGGATGCTGCATTTTAAAATTACGGTCATGTATTTTTACTGCTAATTTAATAAATCACCAAAAATCAACCATTCAAGATATCCCAAATCCACTCACAATTTAACATCTTCAGTATATTGGCTTCATGTTGACTAAGTTTGGTGTAAATTCCTTGTTTTTTGTAGGAGTAGTATTCATTCATTCACAGCTATATTTTTCCAAAAATCCACATTCAAATCAAAATAGCAGACTTCCTGTTGGTCGCAGCTAATGGATGTAAATTAGAAAGTTGTCCGGCTTGATGAGAACAATATACATACCGCGTTTGGTGTCTGTAGCTTAAACTAACCCTACCACTTTTGACAAAAGGTGGCGCTATAGAGCGCCTCCTCCACACCCATTGATGAGCCTTTGCCAGTGTCTAACTATCATTAATACTGATGTGTGTGTTGAGTTTCATGAAAATCTAAGCTTATTAAGTGCCCCAAAAACACAGGAAACAAATGTTAAAGTTTGACACGTTGCCATGGCAACAGCATTTAATGTATCAATGATCCCTTTACAGATAGTCATCGGCCGTGTTTTGACATTATTCTGATGAAGCTTGAAGCAAATCTGGTAAAAATAACCATGTGATATCAAAGAATTTTTAAAAGAGACACACTTCCTGTTGCCAGTTAGTGGCACTATAACTTTGACTCCTAATAGTCACATCTATGTGATCGGCATCATACAAGGAAGAAACCTCTGAAGTTTCATCCGAATCAGATAATGTGTGCAATAGTTATTAGCCATTTCCTGTTTCTCATTTCTCGCCATGATTTCAACGTTTCGCCACGGCCAAACCGTTCGAGATATCAAAAATCCCCTCACAATTTTTCATCCCCAATGTCTTGAGATCAGGTTGACAGAGTTTGGTGGTAATTGGGTAAAAAACCTAGGACAAGTGTATCAAATTCCAGAGCATGCGTTTTTGACAAAACCCAGAATAACCAGCTTCCTGTTGGGATTAGCTAATGACATAGAGTGTGAAAGTTGTTCAGATTGATGAGTTCTATATGTGTTCTGAGTTTCATATGTGTAAGTGCAAGTATGTGTGCTATATGACCCTCCAAATTCCAAGGGGCGCTGTAGAGTCCCCTTGCCACGCCCGTGTACCAGTCTCTGCCTGGCCTTAATGGCCGCAGATTCCAAGGTGTGTGCCAATTTTCAAGAGTTTTTGAGCATGTTAAGGGCCCCAAAACCCCCCAAAACCTTGAAGAAAAATAATAAAGAAGAAGAATAATCCTTCGAAATAATCCTTCGCCCTTTCAGGGCTCGGGCCCTAAAAACTATTAAACATCTGCTCTCACTCTAACTCTCTCACTCTAACTCTGTGTCGGGGGATGGGATTAACTGTCTGTATGTGTGTGTGTAAGAGTGACTGAGGGTAGTTGAGTGGCTGTGTGTGTCTGAGAGAGAGAGAGAGAGAGACAGAGTGCATTTAAAGTGCATTGTCCTATCTCTTCACAACCTTTCACATATGAAAAACAAGTCATTCTTAGGGAATATGTTTATCATGTTTTCAGAGACCGCAAAAACATTTAAAATATCACACTTGTAAACTGGCAGATTAAGACTGTAATTCCAAGGATGAACACAAGATGACCTCATAGGATAAGGAATCATTTTAACTCTAAGCTTATCTCAGTCTCATTGTATCAGAATGACTTAAAAGTATTTTGATCTTAACCCTTTCATTGCTGTAACCCTTCAATCCAAACTGGTACAGGGATACTGTTAATGCATGTGCCCGCTGGGCACCGTTTATCTGATGGCACAAGGGTTGCGGATGCACTGGCGGCGAGGGCCCATCATTGCTGCTTGCATCTATATTCTTATTAGGGCCCGAGCCCTGAAAGGGCGAAGGCCCTATTGATCCCCTAAGGATTATTATTTTTAGGGCCCGAGCCCTAAAAGGGCGAAGGGGCGATTGATCCCCTAAGGATTATTAGGGCACGAGCCCTATTGTTTTTCTAAGGATTATTATTAGGGCCCGAGCCCTGAAAGGGCGAGAGCCCTGTTGTTTTTCGTTGGATTATTAGGGCACGAGCCCTATTGTTTTTCTAAGGATTATTATTAGGGCCCGAGCCCTGAAAGGGCGAGAGCCCTGTTGTTTTTCGTTGGATTATTAGGGCCCGAGCACTAAAAGGGCGAAGGCCCTATTAATCCCCTAAGGCTTATTAGGGCCCGAGCCCTGAAACGGCGAGAGCCCTATTGTTTTTCGAAGGATTCTTCTTCTTTATTAGGGCCCGAGCCCTGAAAGGGCGAGAGCCCTATTGTTTTTCTTAGGATTATTCTAATTATTAGGGCCCGAGCCCTAAAAGGGCGAGAGCCCTATTGTTCTTCTAAGGATTCTTTGTTATTATTAGGGCCCGAGCCCTGAAAGGGCGAGAGCCCTATTGTTTTTCGTTGGATTATTCTTCTTTATTATTATTTTTTAGCAAGGTTTTGGGGGGTTTTGGGGCCCTTAACATGCTCAAAAACTCTTGAAAATTGGCACACACCTTGGAATCTGCGGCCATTAGGGCCGGGAAGAGACTGGTACACGGGCGTGGCAAGGGGACTCTACAGCGCCCCCTGGAATTTGGAGGGTCATATAGCACACATACTTGCACTTACACATATGAAACTCGGTACACATATAGAACTCATCAAGTTGAACAACTTTCGCACTCTATGTCATTAGCTAATCCCAACAGGAAGTTTGTTATTCTGGGTTTTGTCAAAAACGCATGCTCTGGAATTTGATATACTAGTCCTAGGTTTTTTGCCCAATTGCCACCAAACTCAGTCAACCTGATCTCAAGACATTGGGGATCAAAAATTGTGAGGGGATTTTTGATATCTCGAACGGTTTGGCCGTGGCGAGGCGTTGAAAATATGGCGAGAAATGAGAAACAGGAAATGGCTAATAACTACTGCACACATTGTCTGATTCGGATGAAACTTCAGCGGTTTGTTCGTTGTATGATGCCGATCAGATAGATGTGACTATTAGGAGTCAAAGTTATAGCGCCACCAACTGGCAACAGGAAGTGTGTCTCTTTTAAAAATGCTTTGATATCACATGGTTACTTTTACTCGATTTGCTTCAAACTTCATCAGAATAATGTCAAAACACGGCAGATGAGAATCTGTAAAGGGATCATGGATACATTAAATGCTGTTGCCATGGCAACGTGTCAAACTTTAACATTTGTTTCCTGTGTTTTTGGGGCACTTAATAAGCTTAGATTGTCATGAAACTCAACACACACATCAGTATTAATGACAGTTAGACACTGGCAAAGGCTCATAAATGGGCGTGGAGGAGGCGTTCTATAGCGCCACCTTTTGTCAAAAGTGGGGGGGTTAGTTTAAGCTACAGACACCAAACTCGGTATGTATATTGTTCTCATCAAGCTGGACAACTTTCTAATTTGCATCCATTAGCTGCGATCAACAGGAAGTCTGCTATTTTGATTTGAATGTGGATTTTTGGAAAAATCAGGCTATAAACAAATTTATACTCCTCCAAGCAGGAATAAGTAGTTCACAAAAAACTTTGTCAACATGTTGCCAACATACTGAAGATGTTAAATTGTGAGCAGATTTGGGATATCTTGAATGGTTGATTTATGGTGATTTATTAAAGTAGCAGTAAAAAACATAACCGTAATTTTAAAATGCAGCATCCAAACACTTCAAAACTTTTTACATACATAGAACTAGTCATTTTGAGAAATAACTGCTTACTTCCATCGATATAAAATAATCAACAAAAAATTGAAAATTAAAAAACTATTAAACATCTGCTCTCACTCTAACTCTCTCACTCTAACTCTGTGTGTGTGCGTTAAGTGTGTGCGTAAGTGTGAGTGTTGACAGTGGGGGAGGGTGGCTGTCAGAGACAGAGAGAGACAGAGTGTATTTAAAGTGTATTATCCTAACTCTTCACAACTTTTTACATATGAAAAACAAGTCATTCTTAGGAAATATGTTTATCATATTTTCAGAGACCGCAAAAACATTTCAAATATCACACATGTAAACTAGCAGATGAAGACTATAATACCAAGGATGAACACAAGATGACCTCATAGGATAAGGAATCTTTTTCAGCTCATTCTCAGTCTATCAGAATGATATAAAAGCATTTTGGGTAACACTTTCTATGAAACCCAATACATTATAATGGCATTTATAAGGGATTATAATGAATGCATAATGCATTATAAAAACCTTATAATATGTTATATCATCTCATGAATAATCATAACAACAATTATAATACAAATAAAATACTTGAGTATTTGAGGTTATAACTTTTAAGATTATGATTTTTTATAACACACAATGGACAATATATCAAATCTACTTAATTTATAATGGACTATATCATATTACACTTATTTTTTACATTATATATTATGTTTTATTTTGATGGTCCCCCTAGTCTATTGACAATAAGCAATTGTCCAAATACATGTGAACTAACACTCCTTAGAGTATTATAAATACGGGCTTCATAGAAAGTGTTGCCGCAGTTTGCTTTTAACCCTTTCATTGCTGTAACCCTTCAATCCAAACTGCCACAGGATTACTGTCTATGCATGTGCCCGCTGGGCACCATTTTCCTGATGCTACCGGCATGGCGATTGCGCTGGGGGCGAGGGCCCGTCATCGCCGCTTGCAGCTATATTTATTATTTTTTTTTTTTTTCAAGGTTTTGGGGGGTTTTGGGGCCCTTAACATGCTCAAAAACTCTTGAAAATCGGCACACACATCGGACTGTGCGGCCATTAGGACGGCCCAGAGGCTGGGACCCGGGCGTGGCACAGGGGCTCTACAGCGCCCCCTGGAACACTTTTTAAATTTTGATGTATATCCCGCACATGCTTGCACATATACATATGAAACTCGGTACACATATAGATCTCACCGAGCCGAACAACTCACGCGCTCTGTGTCATGAGCTAATCCCAACAGGAAGTGAGCTATTCAGGGCTGTTTAAAAAGCGCATGCTCTGGAATTTGATATACTAGTCCTAGGTTTTTTACCCAATTGCCACCAAACTTGGTCAACCTGATCTCAAGACATTGGGGATGAAAAATTGTGAGGGGATTTTTGATATCTCGAACGGTTTGGCCGTGGCGAAGCGTTGAAATTATGGCGAGAAATGTGAAACAGGAAATGGCTAATAACTTTTGCATACATCGTCTGATTTTGATGAAACTTCAGCGGTTTGTTTGATGTATGATGCCGATCAGATAGATGTGACTATTAGGAGTCAAAGTTATAGCGCCACCAACTGGCAACAGGAAGTGTGTCTCTTTCAAAAATGCTTTGATATCACATGGTTATTTTTACCCGATTTGCTTCAAACTTCATCAGAATAATGTCAAAACATGGCCAATCAGAATCTGTAAGGGGGTCATTGATACATTAAATGCTGTTGCCATGGCAACGTGTCAAACTTTAACATTTGTTTCCTGTGTTTTTGGGCCACTTAATAAGCTTAGATTTTCATGAAACTCAACACACACATCAGTATTAATGATAGTTAGACACTGGCAAAAGCTCATCAATGGGTGTGGAGAAGGTGCTCTATAGCGCCACCTTTTGTCAAAAGTGGGGGGGTTAGTTTGAGCTACAGACACCAAACTCGGTATGTATATTGTTCTCATCAAGCCGGACAACTTTCTAATTTACATCCACTAGCTGCGACCAACAGGAAGTCTGCTATTTTGATTTGAATGTGGATTTTTGGAAAAATGTAGCTGTGAATGAATGAATACTACTCCTACAAAAAACAATGAATTTACACCAAACTTTGTCAACATGATGCCAACATACTGAAGATGTTAAATTGTGAGCAGATTTGGGATATCTTGAATGGTTGATTTATAGTGATTTATTAAAATAGCAGTAAAAAAACATGACCGTAATTTTAAAATGCAGCATCCAAACACTTCAAAATTTTTTACATACATAGAACTAGTCATTCTGAGAAATAAATGCTTACTTCCATCGATATAAAATAGTCTACAAAAAAAAAGAAAATTAAAAAACTATTCAACATCTGATCTCACTCTAACTCTCTCACTCTAACTCTGTGTCGGGGGATGGGCTTAAGTCTGTGTATGTGTGTGTGTAAGTGTGATTGAAGTAGTTGAGTGGCTGTGTGTGTGTGACAGAGAGAGAGAGAGAGAGAGAGAGAGCATTTAAAATGCATTATCCTAACTTCACAACTTTTTACATATGAAAAAACAAGTCATTCTTAGGAAATATGTTTATCATGTTTTCAGAGACCGCAGAAACATTTAAAATATCACACCTGTAATCTAGCAGATGAAGACTATTATATCAAGGATGAACACAAGATGACCTCATTTAAAATATCACACATGTAAACTAGCAAATGAAGACTATTATACCAAGGATGTACAAAAGATGACCTCATAGGATAAGGAATCTTTTTCAGATCATTCTTAGTCTGTCAGAATTATTTAAAATAATTTTGCTTTTAACCCTTTCATTCCTGTGACCCTTCAGTCCAAACTGGTACAGGGTTACTGTCAATGCATGTGCCCGCTGGGCACCGTTTTTTAAATGCTGTTCCCATGGCAACATGTCAAACTTTAACATTTGTTTCCTGTGTTTTGGGGGCACTTAATAAGCTTAGATTGTCATGAAACTCAACACACACATCAGTATTAATGATAGTTAGACACTGGCAAAGGCTCATAAATGGGCGTGGAGGAGACGCTCTATAACGCCACCTTTTGTCAAAAGTTGGGGGATTAGTTTTAGCTATAGACACCAAACTTGGTATGTATATTAGTCTCATCAAGCTGGACAACTTTCTAATTTACATCCATTAGCTGCGACCAACAGGAAGTCTGCTATTTTGATTTGAATGTGGATTTTTGGAAAAATCAGGCTATAAACAAATTCATACTCCTCCAAGCAGGAATAAGTAGTTCACACCAAACTTTGTCAACATGATGCCAACATACTGAAGATGTTAAATTGCAAGCGGATTTGGGATATTTTGAACGGCTGATTTATGGTGAATTTTTTAATCTATCAGTAAAAAAACATAACCGTAATTTTAAAATGCAGCATCCAAACACTTCAAAACTTTTTACATACATAAAACTAGTCATTCTGAGAAATAAATGCTTAGATCCATCAATATAAAATAGTCAACTAAAAATAGAAAATTAAAAAACTATTAAACATCTGATCTCACTCTAACTCTCTCACTCTAACTCTGTGTCGGGGGATGGGATTAACTGTCTGTATGTGTGTGTGTAAGTGTGACTGGGGTAGTTGAGTGGCTGTGTGTGTGTGAGAGAGAGACAGAGAGAGACAGAGTGCATTTGAAGTGCATCATCTTAACTCTTCACAACTTTTTACATTTGAAAAACAAGTCATTCTTAGGAAATATGTATAGCATGTTTCCAGAGACCACAAAAGCCTTTGAAATATCACATTTGTAAACTGGCAGATGAAGACTGTAATACCAAGGATGAACACAAGATGACCTCATAGGATAAGGAATCTTTTTCAGCTCATTCTCAGTGTATCAGAATGACTTAAAATCATTTTGATTTTAACCCTTTCATTGCTGTAACCCTTCAATCCAAAATGACACAAGGTTACTGTTAATGCATGTGCCCGCTGGGCACCGTTTTTCTGATGGCACCAGGGTTGCAGATGCACTGGCGGCGAGGGCCCGTTATCGCTGCTTGCAGCTATATTTAATGTCATTGGTTTCTTTGTGGATACTTGAATATTTTAAGTAAACTTCATTCAAAGCAGTAAGTAAATTGTTTTATTTGCCTTGAAAGTAGCTGTAACTAAATAAAACCTAGTAAGTATAGTAACTAAGTAAATATAACTAATTATATCTAAGTAAGGTAAACTATTGGGTTTTATAGTTAAGCTGTCCACATTCTGTGCACTGTCTGCATGAAGTAATTTTTGGCATTAGGACTGTCCATAAGCCTTCAGTCTTTGTATTTAAGTCCTGAGTCAAGACCAAGTCTTCCAAATCAAGTTGCAAGTCTTAACACAGAAGCGACTGAAAAACAGCCGTTCAGTTTTTCTTATTGTTCTAAATATTTACAAACCAGAATGTGAAATATATGATGCTGTGGTGACCGGGGAGCAGTTGGGGGTTCGGTAGCACTTCATTTTGATAGTCCACTTTAGACATTCTACTAAAAGTAACTTTGCAACTGCATGTCAACTAGTCATTAGAGTATTAGTAGACTGTCTGCTTAATATCTCTTCTAAAGTATATGTCAACTTATTCTATTAACCCTAAACCTAACCTAACAGTCTGCTCTAAGTTGCAAAGTTACTTATAGTTAGAAGAATGTCTAAAGTGGACTATCAAAATAAAGTGTAACCGGGGGTTCAGTGCCTTGCTCAAGGATCTCAACTCAGTCTTCGTATTAAGAGGGGAGAGAGCGCTGGTTAACGACTCCCCCCATGACAATTCCTCCTGGACCTCAGACTTGAACCTACAAGTTTGACTTTCTAACCATTAACTGTCCCAAATGAGTAAAATCATGATATTGTTGAAATATTATGTATTTAGGTATATTAGGTATTTTTCCAGTATACTTTGGTATACCACAGAACGATAGATGGATTTAAAATTTTAGGTTTGAATATAACACTTGTTGCTTAGAGTCAAATTTAATCAACTGTTGTTAATCTGTTAATCTATTGACATTTTCAGGTGATGAAGATTCATCATCAGTTTCAGATAATTTGAGAATCTTGCTGTTTGGGAGGACAGGAAATGGAAAGTCTGCCACAGGAAACACTATCCTTGGAAAAAAAGAGTTTCACATTGAAGCCAGTTCACGTTTAGTGACTACTGTTTGTCAGAAGGGAGTTGGTGAAGTTGATGGTCGATTAGTAGCTGTTATTGATACTCCAGGACTCTTTGACCCCTCACTGACAAAAGAACAATTGCAGGAAGAAATGATGAAATGTGTTTCACTGTCAGCACCTGGACCACATGTGTTCATTATTGTACTGAGTGTGGGAATAATCACACCAGAGCAGAAAGACACTTTAGACATGATCAAGCTGATCTTTGGTCCAAAAGCAGCAGATTTCTGCATTGTTCTCTTCACTAGAGGAGATGAACTGAGAGGACAAACAATAAAACAATATGTAGAGAAAAGTAAAGATGAAGAACTCAAGAAACTGATCAGTGACTGTAGAAACAGATTCCTGACTTTTAACAACACAGACACACAAGATCAGACACAAGTTACTCAGCTATTAAATATGACAAAACAGATGAATCAGGGTCGATATTTCACTAATGAGATGTTTGAGAAGGCAGCAATCTCCATTGAACAGAGAATGGAAATGATGGAAGAGAATGAAAGAAAAAATCAGGCTCAAGTTGAAGAATTAAAAGCCAAATATGACATGGAAATCAAAAGCATGAAAAAGAGACTGGAGGAGAAAAAACTAAATATAAACAAGGAAAGAGAGAGACTGAAGAACAAGTTCAGAGAACAAGAGGAAACACTCAGGAGAGAGTTTGAGGAGAAAGAAAAATCAGAGCAGAAGAAACGAGAGACAGAGGATCAGAAACGATCAGAAGAGGAGAAACAGCAAAGAGATAAATATGATCAGAGAATAGAGAAGATGAAGAGAGAGATTGAAGATCAGATAATACAGTATGAAAAACAGCTAAAAGAAAGAGAAGAAGAAGATACAAAGAGAAAAGTAAAATATAAACAAGATCAAGAGCAGATGAAAAATGATCATGAACACATCATGACAGAGTTAAGAAAAGAACAGGAAGAGGAAATAAAAAAGAGAGATTCAGAGGAACAAATGAGGAAGAAACAAGAAGAGAAAAAGAGAGAAGAATGGAAGAGAAAAATAAAAGAGGCTGAAAATGACAAAGAGACTCAAGAGGAAATTAAACAACAACAAAGAGAATGGGAGGAACAGAAGAAAAGACAGATGAGAGAAAGAGAGGAAGGGGAAAGAGAGAAAAAAGAGAGACATGAGGAACAACTTAGAGAAAAACAAGAAGAACTGGAGAACAAGAGAATGAAATTTGAAAGAGAGAGAGAAGATAATAAACAGGTGAATGAGGAGAAGAGAGAGAAACTGAAGAGTAAGAAAGAACAGAAAGAGAAAGAATATGAAGAAAAGAGAAATGAAATGGAGAGATGTTATGAGCAGCTGGAGCGAGAGAAAAAAGAGGAGTGGGAGAGAAGAAAACAAGAGGATGAAGACAGACAAGTGGAGAAGAGAAAAAGATGGAAGAAAATGATGGAAGATCTGAAACAAGAGCAAGAGGAGGAGATCAAGAGAAGAGAAAGAGAGGAGAGAGAAATAATAGACAGAGAAGAAAAACAGTGTGATGAAATGAAACAGAAACACGAAGAGGAAATGGAGAAGATGAAGAAGAAACATGAAGATGAAGCCAGAAAACAAGAAGAGGAATTGGATGATTTCAGCAAGAGAAAAGAGCAGCAGGTTCAGGAGCTCAAGGAGAGACTTGAAGAGTTTCAAAAACAACTGAATGAAGCAAAACGTTTAAGAAAGGACCTAGCAGATAAAGAGAATGAAATGAAAGCTTTAAGAAAGGAGCTAAAAGATAAACAGTCATGTAGTGTCATGTGAAACATTTCTAAACTCTAATGTAAGCAAGCTATCTGTATTCACATGTACTCCTGAAGGGCCAGAGTTTAGTTATAACCCTGCAGTTACCCGTCACCCATTTAAGGCCATTTCACACCACTGCAACAAACGGCAACAGACACATTCATTGGATATTGTCTGATCAGTGGTCAGTCTTGGAATGTCGGAGAAGTGACATACTGTACTCGCTCACTGATTTAGGAACTAAGATTTCATAATAGTAACGTGTTTGTGGCTTTAACAGAGCAGCCAGACATTTATTCATATACAGTAATTTATTCATATAATAATTGTTCATTACATTTTTCAACTTAATATCATGGGTGATTCTATAATTGCAGGTGCATTTGGTGTTTAAAGTCATTATTTTTGAATTTACAGTCATACACAGAGAAACACACACATACATGTCTGTCAGTTCTATTACATAGTGTCAACATTGTTACTCTACCTTGGTAATAGAGTTTGATGGTAACAGAACTGACACTAATGACAACAAGAATTTTACAGAAAATATAATATTTTTATGGCCTATAATATCTTGTGATCCATGAGAATGAGTAACAGATTACTAAAATAAGTAAAAATATAACCTTTTGGAAAAAAATGCAGAAAAGAATAATGACTTTGGAAGCCAAATGCACCTGCAATTATAGAATCACCCATATCATAATTGATCATATTTTTTTTTTTTTTTTTTTTTTACAATCTAATCATTTATTATATTATTTAATATTTCCCTGCTTTTGTAGTGTTTGCTATTGTTGTTTAATGTTATGTTTGGGTAGTTTAGTTTAATAAAATATATTTGTCTTTACCAGTTAGAGATCAGGGAATGTCTCCTTTTCAAGGTTTTAAATGTCAACCAGCAATTTGTAAAGCAGTAATTTGGTATAATAACACTTCTGACATTGTTCAGGCAAAGTAAAGACAAAGTACTGTATGGATGAAATTCAGACAAAACCAGTACGACTGAACATTAAAACATGCAACAAAACATAAAACCTGCTCTTTTTACTACTGCTCTCTGCTATTTCCTCTGTCTGCCTGTTGGGTGATACAAGATTGTTAATGACAGTTTTGATTACAGGCTTTGGGAATCAGACAAAACAGATTTCTTTTGACAGGATCTGGGAGTGTATAGGGTTGGATAGAATATTTCTGACTTAATGTAACAGTGATCACAATACCTATAATTCATAACTAGCAGTATTGAGAGAGTTTTAAAGGATGTTTTCTTCACAGATGTTTTTGTAGCATGATTATTGTAATCTGAACATTATTCTGAAATTACATTGTATTTCCTGGTGACTAACACAAAATGAATAAAATTCCTGATTAATACAGATCATGTGAAACTTTTAGTTTTTCATCACTGAGATTCTAAACAGCAACCAACTAATATATATTTACAATCATTTAATAATATATACAGATTTTTCAGTTATCATACTGTTTGCAAATAAATATTATACACCAAGTTTTCTTCACAAAACAAGCTGCTCCTGCAATCCTGCATGAATGGCACCAACACAAATGCAACATTTTAAACTATATAATTGCTTTCCAAGATATTGAGCAATTATACTGACCATGTCGAAAGTAATTTTTAACATAAATAACACATAGATTTTTTCCATGGGCCATCTTCACCAACAGATGTCTATATATGATTGCCACTTATGCAGATGTACTGTCTTTGAATTACAGATCTGAGAGAAAACATTAATTGAAAACAAAGCTGGTCCTAAAAGGGAGTCCTGCAGGACACCACAATTAATTGTATAAGAGGAAATGAAATTATCTCCAATGGACACTACAAGTTTCCTATTTAGCAGATAAGATCCAAACACAAAGTCCAACACCCTCCCTGAAACTTTTTATCTTATCAATTAAACTTAAACGGAATCAACTGCACCAACTGCTGCAGTCAGATCTACCAAAATTCAAATAGAACGTTCTCCAGCGTCATTTCTGTAGTGTGGTTTAGCCCTATATGGTTTAGTGCTATTGAAGCATCATACACCTAGTTTCAGTTAAAGTAGAACAATTCATTAAAAATCCATTTAGTTTGATAAGTACTATTTATCTTAAATTTTTCTACAATAAATGGAATATCAAAAACATTGCTTTTATGATCAGACACAAAAATATCCTCTGTTTTAAAATTACTCAGCACTAATTTAAGAGTAAAAACCAATTCCAACATATGACCATGGTGATGTGTAGATTCTGACGTGTTCTACTAAATTTAAAGACTGAGTAATAATAAAAAATCAGTCGCATTATAATTAGCCCTGTTCACATGAAAATTGAAACCTGTTTGCTTTATCCAGCCAAGAAGACATCGTTTAGTATCATCAGGCCATACAGCGAAGGGATGTTTCGACATTCTGTTCCACCTGTATTTTACACAGCCCGATGTGTAGCCTAGAGCTCTCGTGCTTTTCAGAATACATAGCAAACCTAAGGACTCATTGATATGTGATTAATAAATCATATTAAATTAGTATTAGCAGTCTTTCTCAGAACAATCCTCATCTACATCACTGATGAACTCATCCATAGACTGTCATGATCGGGGCTGTGGGTCTTCCCTCAGCCTCTCGAGGTCGCTGTTCCCCTTGCACTGCACTCCCCTGATTGTTCACGTCTGTCTTGTCATTTGCACTGATTACGCTCACAGCTGTTCACACTCTGGACTATTGTATAAGAACTCTCACTTCTCACTCCTGTTCAGGTCTGCATTGTCTATTGTCTTCGTGTGCTTTCCTCTGTTTTGACCCAGCTTTAGATTGTGTTTCTGTTCTGTTTATTTTGATCTTTTATTCTAGTCGTGTTGTGCCGTGTTGGCCTTTTGGTTTATGTTTATTTGTGTTTTGTTTAATTAAAATTTCCTTCCCTGCATTTTGGACCCTGACCTCATTTCTCAGTATATCGAACGTGACAGAATGCAGACCTCAAAGATGGGTCCAGCGGGGAGGATTTTTTTCGGGGAGGCGAAGCTTCCCCGTTTGGCGACGGCGGACGCGCGTTTGGGGGCGGCGACCACCCGCTCTTTCCCCGACACGGCGGGAATGTCCTTTGAGGCGGCGTCGGCCGCCCGTTTCGAGCTCATCTACGCCTGTCTGGCGGGGATGGACGCCTGTAGGGCCGAGGTAGCGCAGATGCGGCCCTGCTTTCTGGCGGGGGCGGAGACGCTCTTCCCCGGGCAGGCGGCGGCGACCGCTATCTCTGTTCCTGACGCGGCGGCGACCGCGCTCTCTGTTCCTGACGCGGCGGTGACCGCTCTCTCTGTTCCTGACGCGGCGGTGACCGCGCTCTCTGTTCCTGACGCGGCGGTGACCGCGCTCTCTGTTCCGGACGCGGCGGCGACCGCGCTCTCTGTTCCTGACGCGGCGGCGACCGCGCTCTCTGTTCCGGACGCGGCGGCGACCGCGCTCTCTGTTCCTGACGCGGCGGCGACCGCGCTCTCTGTTCCTGACGCGGCGGTGACCGCGCTCTCTGTTCCGGACGCGGCGGCGACCGCTATCTCCTGTCCGGACGCGGCGGCGACCGCTCTCTCTGTTCCTGACGCGGCGGCGACCGCGCTCTCTGTTCCGGACGCGCCGGCGACCGCGCTCTCTGTTCCGGACGCGGCGGCGACCGCTCTCTCTGTTCCTGACGCGGCGGCGACCGCTCTCTCTGTTCCGGACGCGGCGGCGACCGCTCTCTCTGTTCCTGACGCGGCGGCGACCGCTCTCTCTGTTCCGGACGCGGCGGCGACCGCGCTCTCTGTTCCGGACGCGGCGGCGACCGCGCTCTCTGTTCCGGACGCGGCGGCGACCGCGCTCTCTGTTCCGGACGCGGCGGCGACCGCTATCTCCTGTCCGGACGCGCCGGCGACCGCGCTCTCTGTTCCGGATGCGGCCGGCGACCGCTATCTCCTGTCCGGACGCGGCGGCGACCGCGCTCTCTGTTCCGGACGCGGCGGCGACCGCGCTCTCTGTTCCGGACGCGGCGGCGACCGCTCTCTCTGTTCCGGACGCGGCGGCGACCGCTATCTCTGTTCCGGACGCGGCGGCGACCGCTATCTCCTGTCCGGACGCGGAGGCGGCTGCGCTCGCTGTTCCTGACGTGGCCCTCACCGTGCCTTCTGTTCCGGACGCGGCGGCGACCGCTCTCTCTGTTCCGGACGCGGCGGCGACCGCTCTCTCTGTTCCGGACGCGGCGGCGACCGCTATCTCTGTTACAGACGCGGAGGCGGCTGCGCTCGCTGTTCCTGACGTGGCCCTCACCGCGCTCTCTGTTCCGGACGCGGCGGCGACCGCGCTCTCTGTTCCGGACGCGGCGGCGGCCGCTCTCTCTGTTCCTGACGCGGCGGTGACTGCGCTGCACGGGCCTGGCCCGCCGTCCCTCCCCCTGAGTTGCCTTCCTCCGTACCTCCTCCCTCCAGACTTTGGGAACGTCTGGAAGCCGTTCCGTAGGGAGGGGGTACTGTCATGATCGGGGCTGTGGGTCTTCCCTCAGCCTCTCGAGGTCGCTGTTCCCCTTGCACTGCACTCCCCTGATTGTTCACGTCTGTCTTGTCATTTGCACTGATTACGCTCACAGCTGTTCACACTCTGGACTATTGTATAAGAACTCTCACTTCTCACTCCTGTTCAGGTCTGCATTGTCTATTGTCTTCGTGTGCTTTCCTCTGTTTTGACCCGCTTTAGATTGTGTTTCTGTTCTGTTTATTTTGATCTTGTATTCTAGTCGTGTTGTGCCGTGTTGGCCTTTTGGTTTATGTTTATTTGTGTTTTGTTTAATTAAAATTTCCTTCCCTGCATTTTGGACCCTGACCTCATTTCTCAGTATATCGAACGTGACAGAATGCAGACCTCAAAGATGGGTCCAGCGGGGAGGATTTTTTTCGGGGAGGCGAAGCTTCCCCGTTTGGCGACGGCGGACGCGCGTTTGGGGGCGGCGACCACCCGCTCTTTCCCCGACACGGCGGGAATGTCCTTTGAGGCGGCGTCGGCCGCCCGTTTCGAGCTCATCTACGCCTGTCTGGCGGGGATGGACGCCTGTAGGGCCGAGGTAGCGCAGATGCGGCCCTGCTTTCTGGCGGGGGCGGAGACGCTCTTCCCCGGGCAGGCGGCGGCGACCGCTATCTCTGTTCCTGACGCGGCGGCGACCGCGCTCTCTGTTCCTGACGCGGCGGTGACCGCTCTCTCTGTTCCTGACGCGGCGGTGACCGCGCTCTCTGTTCCTGACGCGGCGGTGACCGCGCTCTCTGTTCCGGACGCGGCGGCGACCGCGCTCTCTGTTCCTGACGCGGCGGCGACCGCGCTCTCTGTTCCGGACGCGGCGGTGACCGCGCTCTCTGTTCCGGACGCGGCGGCGACCGCTATCTCCTGTCCGGACGCGGCGGCGACCGCTCTCTCTGTTCCTGACGCGGCGGCGACCGCGCTCTCTGTTCCTGACGCGGCGGTGACCGCGCTCTCTGTTCCGGACGCGGCGGCGACCGCTATCTCCTGTCCGGACGCGGCGGCGACCGCTCTCTCTGTTCCTGACGCGGCGGCGACCGCGCTCTCTGTTCCGGACGCGCCGGCGACCGCGCTCTCTGTTCCGGACGCGGCGGCGACCGCTCTCTCTGTTCCTGACGCGGCGGCGACCGCTCTCTCTGTTCCGGACGCGGCGGCGACCGCTCTCTCTGTTCCTGACGCGGCGGCGACCGCTCTCTCTGTTCCGGACGCGGCGGCGACCGCGCTCTCTGTTCCGGACGCGGCGGCGACCGCGCTCTCTGTTCCGGACGCGGCGGCGACCGCGCTCTCTGTTCCGGACGCGGCGGCGACCGCTATCTCCTGTCCGGACGCGCCGGCGACCGCGCTCTCTGTTCCGGATGCGGCCGGCGACCGCTATCTCCTGTCCGGACGCGGCGGCGACCGCGCTCTCTGTTCCGGACGCGGCGGCGACCGCGCTCTCTGTTCCGGACGCGGCGGCGACCGCGCTCTCTGTTCCGGACGCGGCGGCGACCGCTCTCTCTGTTCCGGACGCGGCGGCGACCGCTATCTCTGTTCCGGACGCGGCGGCGACCGCTATCTCCTGTCCGGACGCGGAGGCGGCTGCGCTCGCTGTTCCTGACGTGGCCCTCACCGTGCCTTCTGTTCCGGACGCGGCGGCGACCGCTCTCTCTGTTCCGGACGCGGCGGCGACCGCTCTCTCTGTTCCGGACGCGGCGGCGACCGCTATCTCTGTTACAGACGCGGAGGCGGCTGCGCTCGCTGTTCCTGACGTGGCCCTCACCGCGCTCTCTGTTCCGGACGCGGCGGCGACCGCGCTCTCTGTTCCGGACGCGGCGGCGGCCGCTCTCTCTGTTCCTGACGCGGCGGTGACTGCGCTGCACGGGCCTGGCCCGCCGTCCCTCCCCCTGAGTTGCCTTCCTCCGTACCTCCTCCCTCCAGACTTTGGGAACGTCTGGAAGCCGTTCCGTAGGGAGGGGGTACTGTCATGATCGGGGCTGTGGGTCTTCCCTCAGCCTCTCGAGGTCGCTGTTCCCCTTGCACTGCACTCCCCTGATTGTTCACGTCTGTCTTGTCATTTGCACTGATTACGCTCACAGCTGTTCACACTCTGGACTATTGTATAAGAACTCTCACTTCTCACTCCTGTTCAGGTCTGCATTGTCTATTGTCTTCGTGTGCTTTCCTCTGTTTTGACCCAGCTTTAGATTGTGTTTCTGTTCTGTTTATTTTGATCTTTTATTCTAGTCGTGTTGTGCCGTGTTGGCCTTTTGGTTTGTTTATTTGTGTTTTGTTTAATTAAAATTTCCTTCCCTGCATTTTGGACCCTGACCTCATTTCTCAGTACATCGAACGTGACATAGACAGCTCGTCTAAGAACACACATTTTCATGTTTATGTCAGTTCGTCAGCGTATTTGTTTTATAGCTAAATGATGTATTTGGAAAACAATTAAACATGTGCTATAGCAGTGGGATGACCAATCAGAATTTAGTTTCAGTTTCGATTTTGACTCCCAACGATTATAAAGAACATGATTAAAAATCGTCTTAAAAACCTAAACGTAATGCCCATGCTTTATGTTACAAAAAGTTATGCAAGTGAATGCAATTTTTATTTATTTATTTTTATTTATTTATTTTTCTTATTATTATTATTATTATTATTATTATTATTATTTATAATTTTTATATATATATATATATATATATATATTTTATTTTTTTTAATTTTTTTTTTTGGTATGTATTCTTAATGACAGCTACTGTATGTGTAGTGCAACATCTTGCATAAATTTGGCAATTAATGGAAAAATAACAGTTCAATCATTTTCCATCATGCATGTTTGGACTTGTATTCATAACATTGCCAAAATGTTTCTGTTAGGGTTTGATGTTGGGGTGAGAAATGCACTGGTAAAACTTTAGTGACACTTTTACAACTTCGTGTTTGTACTGTGCAAATAAGTTTCACAGGAGGAAAGAAGGGTGGGCCACACAGCGTTCCCCCATGCTGATAGAAACAGCCAATGACTGCACAGAAATGGAGTGCCAAATTGCAATCTTCTCTTCATCAGAAAGGGATAAACATACCCTTCCAGAAGACATTCCTGTTTCTGAGCCTCCAGCCTGCAAGGGTGAGACAATAACACATACACCATTTGTTCCCATTCAGACAGACAGTAAAAGAAACACCAAATAAATCACCGCCACTGGACTGTTGCATTATAACATTAATTAACATTAACGTAGTCTAAATCCTATATCACTTGACCTCTGAGCAGATTTCACAGTGTTTGCAGATTTTCATGGCCACATTTACAGCATAAATATGGTGTTCCACATGACAGTAATCCACTAAGGTTAATCATTAATCAAGACAGAGCTGAGCCAGAATCTGCCCCACCTAAAAGTTCTCGCTGTTAACTCTTTTTCTTTCGATTCTGTAAGATGTTGGAGTTGAAATGGCGTCAAGTTCAGGTAAGAATCGCATTAGATACAAATATATGCAGCAACATTTCCTCAGCAATTTAATAAGTATTTATGAAATATTATTCAACAGTTCACACTGGTTCACTTTTAGTTTATTGACATTTCACTGTACACTTACATTTACGTTTATAAACTAATAACCTAAAAAGCTACATCAAACAACCTGTCAAAAAACACATCAAATCTGTTATATATCCCAAGTTGAGTTTTGCATTTTAATAAAGGTAGTTTGCTACAAATTCCATTTCATGGTTTTGGAATCATAGTGGACGTGAAGGACTATAATGTGATAAGAGCTTGCTCGAGTGCTGAGGAGCTAAACCATTCAGGGCTTTATAAGTAATTAGCAAGATTTTAAAATCTATATGATGTTTAATATGGAGCCAGTGCAGTGTTGACAGAACCAGGCTAATATACTTCCTGGTGTTTGTTTACTAAGTGCGCAGAGCAACCACACACACACAAAAAAAAAACATTACAATAATCTAACCTTGAGGTCATGAATTAACATTTCTGCATTTGACATTGAGATCAAAGGTCATAATTTAGATATGTTTTTCAGATGGGAAAAAAAACAGTTTTACAAAGGATAGAAACATAGCTTTCGAAGGAAAGACTCTTATCAAATAGCACACCTAGGTTCCTAACTGATGACAAAGAATTGACAGAGCAGCCATCAAGTGTTAGACAGTGTTTTAGGTTATTACATGCAGAAGTTTTTGGTCTAATAATTAACATCTCTGTATTTTTCAGAATTTAGCAGAAAGAAATTACTAGTCAGTTACTTAAGTTTTTTATATCAAATATGCATTTGGTTAGTTTTGCTAATTGGTATGCTTTGTCAGGCCTATAGAAATATAGAGCTGAGTATCATCAGCATAACAGTGAAAGCTTACACCATGTTTCTTGATGATATCTCCCAAAGCTAACATGTAAAGTGTGAAAAGCAACGGTCCTAGTACTGAGTTTTATATATATGTAAAACAGACTTTAAAAAATAAAAGTGGGATTAAAATGACAACAGCACTACAACCTTTAAAATAAATTAGTTTCAGGAGTCTGATGACAGACTGGTTCAATGTCTAAGTTTTAAAAAGCTGGCTTACATCAGGCTGCTGACACTTTTCTTTTGGGTTCTCTGAAATCTGAAAAAGAAAACAAGAACTCACAAAAAAACAAGGCAATTCAGATGCCAGATTATAAGTCTATAAATAAAATAATAAGCTGCAGATTTACATTATGTAGACTTTAGTCTCCTTAAATATCACAAAATAGCCTTGTCTGTCACTGTCTCATGAACATCAGGAAGCTTTTTTTTCTGAGCACTGAGGAGCTAAACCATTCAGGGCTTTATAAGTAATTAGCAAGATTTTGAAATCTATACGATGTGCAGTGTTGACAGAACCGGGCTAATGTGGTCATACTTTCTGGTTCTAGTAAGAACTCTAGCTGCTGCATTTTGGACCAGCTGGAGTTTGTTTATTAAGCGAGCAGAACAACCACCCAATAAAGCATTACAATAATCTAATCTTGAGGTCATAAATGCATGAATTAATGTTTCAGCATTTGACATTGAGAGCATAGGTTGTAATTTAGATATATTTTTGAGATGGGAAAATGTGGTTTTGCAAATGCTAGAGATCAAATCAAATAGCACACCTAGGTTCCTAACTGATGACGAAGAATTGACAGAACAGCCATCAAGTATTAGACAGTGTTTTAGGTTATTACATGCTGAGGTTTTAGGTCCAATAATTAACACCTCTGTTTTGTTTTTTGTGTTTTTCTCAGAATTTAGCAGTAAGAAATTATTCGTCATTTTTTTGTCAACTACATAATCCGTTAGTTTTTCAAATTGGTATGTTTCGCCAGGTCGCTAAGAAATATAGAGCTGAGTATCATCAGCGTAACGATTTGAACCATGCCAATGCACTACCACTAATGCCAACATAATTTTCAAGTCTGTTCAAGAGAATGTTGTGGTCAACAGTATCAAACGCAGCACTAAGATCCAGCAGCACTAACAGAGAGATACAACCATGATCGGATGACAAGAGCAGATCATTTGTAACTCTAATAAGAGCAGTCTCAGTACTGTGGTACAGTCTAAAACCTGACTGGAAATCCTTACAGATATCATTTTTCTGTAGGAAGGAACATAATTGTGAGGATACTACATTTTCTAATATCTTTGACATAATATCTTTGGTCCTCGAGAGAGCGGCCCCCCTGCTCCAGCAGGAGGACGAGGATGGCTGGGTCATCCATAACCAAACTAACAAACAAACAAACAAAAAAAAAAAGACAAAAAAACGCAAACAAAAATGCAGGGTTAACACGCCACTGACTTCTTAATGGCCCGGTCTTGTGTCACAACATATGAGGATGAAGGCGCAACACAATGATGAAATGCAATGAAAAGTCTTACATATAATCCACACAGGTAAATCCATTATTGCCTAAAAATATTTTATACATAAATAACATATTTCTATAAATATATACATTAATTTGCATTATGCTTTCTGTACTCAGATGGTTCTAATTAGTAATGGTAAACAGTGTGAAGTCACAGCTTTTCAGGAAACAAATGCTTTTGTGTTTGCTATCTATGTGAGCCTGGGTCGGCTTTGCCGAATGGCTTAACGCTAGTGGACTATTGCTGTGTGTACCTGATCGTTTGACCAGATAGTTTAAAGTAGTGACCTGAGTTAATGTGTTTTTGGTCTAGTGAAGCCCAGATAAATTAATTAGTGGCTTAGCAATGTGAATCTGGGTGCTGTACCCTTAGGTTTATTTACCTAATGACCTAAATAACTATGTGTGTCTGAGTCAATATCTCAAACGTACCTAGGTACAAACCTAGGTACCTTTTTAAGAGTATTTATTTATTTATTGAAATACTTACCTTTAATCTATTAATAAGATAACAAAACTATTACACCCTGTAGTAGTAGTGTCGTGTGCCCAAAAGTAATTCTGGTTAAAAAGCAGCTGCTCACTATTTTGATGGCTTAAATAATAGTATGCTCATTAAAGAGTTACTTACCACTACATTATCACTGAAAATTTCATGCAACTAAATTTACTGCTGCCGTTGCCATATTACCAGCAATAATTTGACCTGCTAGCATGCTGCTAACATTATTTCTAACATTGCATCTATATAGCTATGCATACAGCTGCTACAGCTGTACAAGCACTTAGAATTATTATAGCCCCTCTATAAATAAACAAAATGCAAATAATTTCTATTTGCTTTAAAGAGTTCATGTATCATCCATGATTAGTCACTGAAACTTCAGCAACTACTGTCTTCCTACTGCTGCTGCTATTAGAACTTTTAACTGCTAGGCATACAGCTATTAATAATTTGCTAATGACGCAGTCTGAATTTCTATGAATACTGCTGCTACACTCTATGAAAGTACTAGGATTACTGTAAGCCCAGCTGAATAAACATAAGTAAATTCCAGTTTAAAAAGTGCCCTACTAATATGCTACATTGTATATGGGCTACTAAACTAAACTGATTATTAGTAGTATCTTTATATTTTAAACAAATTTGTGATTCATTATCTTTAAACTACCATTAAACATGACTTTCATAATAAGCTCTTAACTATCACTGAACCAAAAGTATGAGTGCAATAAACGTGCGCCCTTTAAATAGTGAGCGCTCCTTTTGGGGCTGCGTCTGAAAGCTCTAAAATGCTGCCTTCGGAGGTAGCATTCCAAGGCAGGAAGGCATCAAGGCACATCTGAATTAAAATTCTTCTTTACTTCCTGTCTCCAGAGGTATCTTCTTCTGATCAAATTTTGAAGGCATCATAGATGTATTCTTCGCTACCTTCAATTTCCCACAATCCTGTGCGTGTGCGTCATATAGGCTATATAAATAAAGATATTATGGTGAAATTAGACTTAGTACTTTATATAATAGATGAGATCTTGACCATGATAATGATAATATTGTCTGTAATAATGGTATTTAATAAAAAAAAAAATAAATAAATAAAAGAGTTCAGATGAGTAGTAAACAGGATTAATATTTACAATATACTACCAATAATAATGAAACTAATAACAACAAATAACAATGCCCTGTTCTGCAATATTACTTGCATCAGTGCTTTTATTTTTTTTTTAAAGCAAAAAGTATCTGCCATTCTCAGTCATTTTCTCTGACAGGCAGACCTTCAGTGGGTAATGACATCGAGGTCTTTATGTATTATTAAAGCATTTATACATAACTGCATAAGATTGTTTTTCTTGCCGTTATTGGGTAATCATCTATACTGTTTAAAATGAAAAATAAATATAATTTCAATATCCATCATGGCACCAAGTCAATAAACAACATAAAAAAAAAAACTTCAACAGGTTATAAATATTTATGAGCTTGTATCACTAAAGAAGACATGCAGTTCTATGAAAATTACTTAGGCTACTTAGATGGTATAAATCATGTTTTAGTGAAAGTTTAAGAGAAACAAAAACATTTGAATTTTCTAACATTAGAAAGAAATACAATAATAGCAAAGCACTGAACCGGGATCAGTTTTGAAAGCAATGTTTAATTTTCTGTTATTAACAGAGGTGGGAATGTCTGTAATCACCCACAACACACTTTCTACCATCTGCTCTAGCAACACCCCAGCAACTGCATAGCAAGAGCCTAGCAACCACCCAGAATATCCTAGCAACACTTTAGCAAACATCTAGAACATCTAACTGAAAAAACTGTTTATGTTTTTTAAACAAGACTTTAAGACAAGCCAGCATTAATTTGTCTTTCAAACTTTTCAATCTATTTATCACAGGTGTTCTTAAATGCTTACACACAATTCAAATACACAGATGACTTTCCTGCCAGTGAACACTCATGAGATCAGCTATAACAAAAAACTCTTATTACCCCGCTAGAAATTTTACGTTCCCAGAACGTCCTTAGAACGTCCCCGTTGGTGTCAAGGACGTTGCCTAGTAACGTCCCCATAACGTTCTGAGACGGTCACGATGTGGAGTTCTTTAAAGGTTTGGGGGACGTTATTTGGAGGACCTTCACAGAACATTCAGGACGTTCTTGGGACGTTTAGGGGACCATATTTTATTTGGAAATGTGACGTTCCCAGAACGTCCACGCTGGTGTCAAGGACGTCACCTAGTAACGTTCCCAGGACGTTCCGAGACAGTCATGATGTGGAGTTCTTTAAAGGGTTAGGGGACGTTATTTGGAGGACATTTACAGAACATTCAGCACGTTCTTGGGACGTTTAGGGGACCATATTTTATTTGGAAAGGAGACGTTCCCAGAACGTCCTCAGAACGTCCCTACTGGTGTCAAGGACGTTGTTTAGTAACGTCCCCATAACGTTCTGAGACGGTCATGATGTGGAGTTCTTTAAAGGTTTGGGGGACGTTATTTGGAGGACCTTCACAGAACATTCAGGACGTTCTTGGGACGTTTAGGGGACCATATTTTATTTGGAAATGTGACGTTCCCAAAACGTCCACGCTGGTGTCAAGGACGTTATTTAGTAATGTTCCCAGGACATTCCGAGACGGTCACGATGTGGAGTTCTTTAAAGGGTTAGGGGACGTTATTTGGAGGACATTTACAGAACATTCAGGACGTTCTTGGGACGTTTAGGGGACCATATTTTATTTGAAAATGTGATGTCCCAAAACGTTGTCAGAACATCCGCGCTGGTGTCAAGGACGTCACCTAATAACGTACCCAGGACGTTCCGAGACGGTCATGATCTGGAGTTCTTTAAAGGGTTAGAGGACATCATTTGGAGGACATTCACAGAACATTCAGGACATTCTTGGACATTTAGGTTATTACTATAGGAAGTCCCCTATTAGTCTCTACACTACATTCCCATAACATTTGCAGGACCAACCTAAAATGTTTTTTTTGGTCCTATTTAGGTCCTTCCCCACATTTACTGAATGTTTTTAGAACCTTTAGTAACACATTACAGGAAACTATCAGTCAATTCAATTATTTTCAAATTGGCTTTATTGATATGACAATTTCCACAGTAAAGCATCAAAATGTGTCCAAATAATGGGAAACAGTAACAAGAACATATTGATTTATATTAATTATATATTTAGTGTGTGTGTATGTGTGTGCGTGAGTCACTGTCTCTGTTTTCAGGAGGTGTCCCAAGTTGTTCTTCGGCTGCCTGAAAAAAGTATAAATAACAATATTTAGCAATCACTTCAATTACTTTTTAACTGCTTTTAATCACACTTAGGTGTACAAGTATAGATGACCAATATATACAGTTGTGCACATAAGTTTACATACCACTTGCAAAATATACAAAATGTTAAGAATTTTAACAAAATACGAGAGATCATGTTATTTTGTATTTAGTACTGTCCTGAATAAGCTTTTTCACATAACAGATGTTTATATATACTCCACAAGACAAAACCATAACTGAATTTATAAATTCCATTCAAAAGTTTACATGCCCTTGAATCTTAATACCGTATGTTGTTTCCTTGGTGATCCACGACTGTTTTTAAGTTTTGTGATAGTTGTTCATGAGTCTCTTGTTTGTCCTGAACAGTTCAACTGCCTGCTGTTCTTCAGAAAAGATCCTTCAGGTCCTTCACATTCTTTGGTTTTCCAGCATCTGCTGCAAATGTGAACTTTTTCCAACAGTGACTGTGATTTTGAGATCCATCTTTTCATGCTGAGGACAATTGAGAAACTCATACACACTATTACAAAAGTACTGCTTAAGAAGGAAACACAAAATATGAAGAGCCTGGGGTGGAAACATTTTGAAATAGATGATTAGGGTAAATTATACTTATTTTGTCTTCTGGAAAACATGTAATTATTTATGTAGCTTTTGAAGTGCAGTACTAAATGAAAAAATATGATCTTTACAAAAATAAAATATAAAATTACAGGTCATCATCCTGTTCAAAAGTTTACACCCTCTGGCTCTTAATGCATTGTGTTTCCTTCTTGAGCATCAGTAAATATGTTAAAGTTTTGTAATAGTAATGTATCAGTCCTTCAGTTGCCCTAAGTGTAAAAAGATGGATCTCAAAATCATCACGTATTCATCACATATGCAGAAGATGCTGGGAAACCAAAGAATGTGTAGGAGCTGGAGGATTTTTCTGATAAACAGGAAGCAGTTGAACTGCTCAGGACAAACAAGGGAATGATGAACAACTATCACAAAACATTAAAACATCCAAAAATGGCAAACAGTATTAAGATTCAAGGGTATGTAAACTTTTGAATGGGGTCATTTTTATAAATTCAGTTATTATTTTGTCTCGTAGAGTATATATATATAAACATGTTATGTGAAATAGCTTATTCAGGACAGTACTAAATACAAAATAACATACAATTGTCATGTCATTTATTTATTTTTCCTTTTCCGTGTGCAACTTTGACATTTAATACATATTATTTTTTTCATATATGATATACACACTTTGATTACTTCCATACTTCATGCGTGGGTTTAACATAGTTGCATAGAACAGTTTCCCGCTATAAAATATTTTTGTATATCCTAACAACAAAAATATTTTATATGGTGAAAAAAAAAACATCTTGTTAAAACTATGAACTTACACTACCAGTTAAAAGTTTTAGAACAGTAAGATTATTAATATTTTTTTAAAGAAATCTCACCAAGCCTGCATTTATTTGATTCAAAGTACAGCAAAAGCAGTAATACTGTGAAATAGTTTTACTATTTAAAATAACTGCTTTTTACTTGAATTTATTTTAAACTGTAATTTTTTTCAGTTACATTTTCAGCATTACTCCAGTCTTCAGTGTCACATGATCCTTCAGAAATCATTTTAATATGCTGATTTGCTGCTCAAGAAACATTTATTTATTTATTATTATTATTATAAATAATTAAAACATTTTAGCAAATTTTTTCAGATCAGCATTATCACTGTATTATTCAAAAGCTTGGCATCAGTATTTTATTTATTTATTTATTTTTTGGAAAGAATTAAAGGAATTAATCACTTTCATTTTGCAAAAATGCTCCATAAATTTATCAAAAGTGATGATAAAGACATTTATAAAGTTACAAAAGATATCCATTTTAGATAAATGCTGAAAAAATATACTCTGCTGTTTTCAACATAATAATTATATTAAATGTTTTTTGAGCAGCAAATCAGAATATTAGAATGATTTCTGAAGGATCATGTGACTGGAGTAAAGGTGCAAAGAATGCAGCTTCGAAATCACAGGAATAAAATTACATTTTAAAATATATTCAAATAAAAAAAAAGTTATTCTAAATAGTAAAAATATTTCAAAATGCTACTGTTTTTGCTGTACTTTGGATCAAATAAATGCAGGCTTGGTGAGCAAAAGAGACTTTTTTTTTTATAAAAACAACAACAAAAAACTTACTATTCAAAAACTTCTAACTGGTCATGTAGCACATTATAACGTGACAATTATAATGTTATTCTGGCCTGTCAGCTGCTGCAAATTTGAAAACCCTTTTTGCAAGATAAGCCTACCTTCTGTAATGACATCATGACAACCTGTATGAAGAGGGCAGGGTACATGGCCAGGTCTGGAAAGCACAGAAAGGGGCACAGTATGAAAACATTGCATTCACTGCAGTACAATGTTCGTTACTAATCAAAGGAAAGACAAAACGGGCGCAAAAATAAAAGACAACTGTAAAAAAAATAATTAATTAATTCATAACTTACATTATTACAAAAACGACAGAAAAGAAACAAACATTCTGATCCACAAACGTTGTGTATTTTATCTTAGCCTGGTCAGTTAAAAGCATAAATTATTTACGAATCTTTTATATCATTACTATGAAATTAAAAATAAATAAATAAATATATTATATATACACACATTATTGATAAGCAATTTAGATTTTTAGACCCCTTAACCTATCCCTAAACCCAAACATACCCATATAATAGCGAATATAAAATCATATGAAACGTAATAGACTGAAATATGCAAGAAACAAGAAACATTTCAGAAACAACATAGGATTACAAAAAAATATTTTGGTACGCTAATCCCACTTCTACCTTTAAACCTAACCACAGCCATTTCTTACAGTAACGTTAGGCTATAAATAAAACCATGACAGACAGACAAGTGCAATCCCAATCCCAATGTTTACTGCAAAAATGTCAAAAACATTACCAAAAGTAGTCCAAATGATGCTGCGTTGCCACCGCAGGTGAAATACAATAGTTTGGTGTGAGGTACAGAGCACAATTTAAGTTTTTAATCGCTAAAAATATTACCCAGACTATCCTCCTGATTCACTTTGTGAAAGCGTGCATCATTCAAACACACCTAGACAGGAACACTGCTGTAGCAATCTGTGACGAAGCAGGCGAGGACCAATGAGCGTTCGATTTTACCGTCGTAGTTAATTGAAGTGGCAAATTTTGAATTTGGATGAACGAATCAGTTCGGGCTTTGATGTTTATACGGTCGTTGCTGAGGATGAAAGAAGATCGCTGAATAAAGGGTTGAATTTGGATTTGTTACTGGCAGTTGTATGAATTCAGAAGACTTGGATTACAAAGCACAAATAAAACTGACTGATGTGATTATGTTGCGTTTTTGGTGTGTTTATGGTTCTATTTTTCAGTCACTGGATGTTGGAGAAAATGGCGTTTATGTCCCACGGCACACAAAATAAATATTTCATAAAAATGGTTAAATAATTGCAGAAATGTTATTAATTTTAAGGGTTTGTAGTCATTTTGAAAATTGTATTCTTCGCAATGAGTTGACAGCAGAAATCATACAGAACCGATCGAAATGTTATTTTTTCATATTAAGTAAATGAGTAAACTTAATTTAATAAATGCATTTGAAAACATGCATATTGCCTTGGTATGACAACAAATATAATAAACATGTTAATGCCGCGATTTCATTGCCTTAATGCTGTAAACAGAAGTATTTTTCAGTGTCTATGCAAAAGTTTTACATAAAATAGATACGAATTCTCATGAGATCATGTTGCTAAACTTTAATACTCACTTTGGTTTAGCAAAAGTATGTTCACAATATTAGCTTGGAACGTGTAATGGAACGTGTACTTCTTTTTCAGAAAACTATTATTACAATAACTTTCCATGATATATAATTAATTTAGCAGAAATAACGTTACTCACCGTAGAAGGCTCTCAGCTGGTGAAGAAAAAAAAGCCTCAGTATGGATCAACGGATGCTGGGATGAACAGCTGGATCCCTCCACAGTATACCGGACCTTTGTGATTGGTTTAATACGTTGTACATATTAAAAAAAAATAATAATAATAAATAAAAAAAAATGTAAACGTGCTGTTAACGTCCAAAATGTCCTCTTTTTTAAACGTTCTTATCTGACCAGAGATTAACCAATATAGAACGTCCTCCTAAAGTCATATTGCAAACGTTATTGTATGACTAGAAGAGGACCATGTAAGAACGTTCTGTTAACGTCCCGAATGTCCACTTTATATAACGTTCTTATGTGACCATAGAATAACCAAAATAGAACGTCCTCCTAAAGTCATATTGTGAATGTTATTATATGACTAAAAGAGGACCATGTAAGAACGTATTCTGTTAACGTCCCGAATGTCCTCTTTATAACGTTCTTATGTGACCATAGAATAACCAAAATAGAACGTCCTCCTAAAGTCATATTGCGAACGTTATTATATGACTAAAAGAGGACCATGTAAGAACGTATTCTGTTAACGTCCCGAATGTCCTCTTTATAACGTTCTTATGTGACCATAGAATAACCAAATATAGAACGTCCTCCTAAAGTCATACTGTGAACGTTGCTGTATGACTAAAAGAGGACCATGTGAGAACATTCTGTTAACGTCCCGAATGTGCTCTTTATAACGTTCTTATGTGACCATAGAATAACCAAAATAGAACGTCCTCCTAAAGTCATATTGTGAATGTTATTATATGACTAAAAGAGGACCATGTAAGAACGTATTCTGTTAACGTCCCGAATGTCCTCTTTATAACGTTCTTATGTGACCATAGAATAACCAAATATAGAACGTCCTCCTAAAGGCATACTGCGAACGTTGCTGTATGACTAAAAGAGGACCATGTGAGAACATTCTGTTAACGTCCCGAATGTGCTCTTTATAACGTTCTTATGTGACCATAGAATAACCAAAATAGAACGTCCTCCTAAAGCCATATTGTGAACGTTATTATATGACTAAAAGAGGACCATGTAAGAACGTATTCTGTTAACGTCCCGAATGTCCTCTTTATAACATTCTTATGTGACCATAGAATAACCAAAAGAGAACGTCCTCCTAAAGTCATATTGCGAACGTTATTATATGACTAAAAGAGGACCAAAAATAGAACGTCCTCCTAAAGTCATATTGCGAACGTTATTGTATGACTAAAAGAGGACCATGTGAGAACGTTCTGTTAACGTCCCGAATGTGCTCTTTATAACGTTCTTATGTGACCATAGAATAACCAAAATAGAACGTCCTCCTAAAGTCATATTGTGAATGTTATTATATGACTAAAAGAGGACCATGTAAGAACGTTCTGTTAACGTCCCGAATGTGCTCTTGCAACCCAGTCTCACGGCATTTCGTGATATAGTCACGAAATTTAATCTATTGATTCGTGTTCATGGACACGAATTTCCCTCTTTTTTCGTGTCACTCTGCACGAATTTCGATCCAATGTATTTCAATAGGAAATATCTTTCGTGCCTCCACCACGTTTTTCTTTCTGACACTGGGGTCCACGCTGTATTGTTTTCCTCCTCATTTTTTATTTATTGATTTTAAGCGCTACTTTACTCAACATTTAAGTAGGAGACTTTTATCGTTGTTTTTATTGCATTTTATTCTGTAGGCTACTCACTATTGTAAACGATCGTCAGTGCTTCCAGATAAAAATACAAATATATTCTCCCGGTAAAATAACGAGACTGCACAGCTGTGCTACGGCCATCGCATGCAAATGCTGTCTTTTTTTTTACTAAGAAATACAGTTTTTTCATCGGTTTGGTGTGTCAAATCTAGCAGTAAATACTAGCCTACAGTACACATGAGCCTTATCGACCGTTTATGGTAAATATGCCAGCTAAAACTGATATCATCCCGATATCCTCGTCTTTTCTCAACACATAACAGAAAAGTGTGCTTGATAATTCAACAATGCGATGTTTACTATCAAATTCTTCATAATTACCATCCCTGCAATAGTTTACTTTTTAAATTTAAGGTGGACATCTCTTCATCAATATATATATATATATATATATATATATATATATATATATATATATATATATATATATATATATATATATATATACACATCATACACACACACACACATGTTGGGTTTACATGTTTTATGGGGACATTCCATAGGCGTAATGGTTTTTATACTGTACAAACCGTATTGTGATATAGTCACGAAATTTAATCTATTGATTCGTGTTCCCGGACACGAATTTCCCTCTTTTTTCGTGTCACTCAGCACGAATGTCTAGCTAATGTATTTCAATAGGATTTTTTTTTTCGCGTCACGGAGCACGAATTTATATGTAATTTATTCCAATAGGATTGTTTTTCGCGTCACTCAGCACGAATTTCCTTCTAATGTATTTCAATAGGAAATTTCTTTCGTGTCCTCCACCACGGTTTTCCTTTTGCCACTGGGTACCACAAACGCTGTATATATTTTTTTCTCATTTGTTATTATTTTTTTTATAGCCTATATATTCAAGCACTATACTCAACATGTAATCAGAAGATTTTATCCTTCTTTTTATTGCTTTATATTCTGTAATCTACTCGCTATTATAAACCATTGTCAGTGGTTCCTCGCGGTCACATGTCACAATTATAAAAATATACGAGACATGTTATTTAGAGACACGCACATTTACTACAGTATAGAAATGATAAAATATACTTTCTGCCATATTCTCTGATAAAAATGAGGGAAAATATATTTATTATTTCTGTCAGCATCTCCCATGATCCTCCTCCTCCGGAGTCAGGCCGCGGTCGCGGATGAATACTCCTCATCATTGCGCTCAAACCACCGTTCAGGTAAGATCCGAGGTAATTACTTTGTTTAATTGTTGAATTGATGGCTTTCTTTGTCAATAACTCACATGGTTCAAATGTTAGAGCAAAATTAAAACCAGACCAATGGTTTGCTCCTTGTCAGAGAATAATAACAGTAATGTTAATAACAATAATAATAAATTCCTTCGGAAACTACGTTAGGCTTGCTAAACGGGGTTAGCTAACTTCAATATTAGTTATATTAATAGAAAGAAATCCAATTAAGGCACTTCTTCCGGTCCAACAAAAAAAAAAAAAAAAAAAAAAAAAAAATATTTTATTGACTTCTTGGCCACTATTAATGAACATAACTAAACTGCACACTGGTGGATTATGGGCCTTCAGTCTTCCTCAGAGTGATCCTAAAATGAACAGGTGTAGATATAATTACTCAGTAAAGTTGTGAGGAATCAAAAGAACCATTACAGGGGGACCTACAAAAATAGAAAACATAAAATAAACATCTAAATAGAAATAAACTAATAAAAGCTGTAGTTTAAGTTATATCGGCTGAAGGGTTGCATTATTTTGTGAGCTCTAGATGATGTCCATTTTCTCTCCATCATTGTGGTCCAGCTACAACTTTAATAATGTCAGTACTAACAATACACACACTTTATAATGTGTCAGTAATAACAATATAACTTAGTAATGGATGAAAGGGAGCATTGCCTAAAGTTACTGCAAATAAAGTTTCCTTTAAATCTGGGATGAGGAACCCCAGGCGCATGTTACATGCCTTTTAACTGTCATACAGGAAATTGAAATTAACATTTTCTGTTCTCCCTTGCAGATCCAGTCAAACGAGTCACCTGCACATTATAGTAATACCTGATTTAACGAACCCAAAGGCACTTTTAAGAGCCAACCTCTATCTATCTATCTATCTGTCTGTCTGTTTGTCTGTCTATCTGTCTATCTGTTTATCTATCTCTACCTCTCGCAATGCCAGGGGGGTCTACAAAAAAGATTTGTCCCTTTTGTCAGGGTATTTTATTTTGTGCACAAAAGATCTGTTCGAATTGTAAAAAGGAGCAGCCTCTGAAGCAGCGTCTCAAGAAGAAGCTTCAGAGGTTTGATGAGAAGAAAGAGGAATGGGTGGTTGGTCGTAAGAAGAACCACAATAGTGCATCGATCAAGGATGAAGCAATTTTCATGGTATGTTCAATTTCCTTAAACTGATAAATTTACATTTACGTTCAGTCAGTCAGGAGACACTTTTATCCAAAGCAACTTCAAACAAAAGAGCAACATGCAAGCACTGTGACAAGTCTCGGTTAGCCTAATGCAGTACACGAAGCAAGGTTGGATAAGAAAACGAGTGAATAATATAGGAAAAAAGAATCCTTGTGTTTTTTGCTATTGTTGTTTTATTAGGTGGTACCATTTGTGATTTTAAGTGGTAATACCCTTAAATAATTGCATCTTAGCCTTAACACATCACAGTCCTAAAATATTTACCACAGCAATATTGGAACACACCGCAAATAAAAGTGATTGTTGGGAATTCTGAATTCATAAAAAAACAGACATATGTCATGATAGAATCACAGGTGCAATATAATAATCAAAAGTTCTCATTAAGAGAATAAGAAATGACAAATGGACTGCATTCATTTTACTTTCATCATGTACTATTTAAAGCTCTTTACAAAGTGCACATGTCAGCAGTAAATGTGGAGCATTCACCCATCTGTCTGTGTAACCACAAAGGTTCTTATTATGAATAAATCTGTAGATTGTCAATGTCCAGTTACACAGTGGTTACCCAATCTTGTCAGTGTAGGTGCTTAATTGGAAACCCTCATGGTTTCAGTTTAATCTTTTTGCCTTTTTTTACTTCTGTATATAGAAGAGTTGTTTTTTGCTTCTAATGTATACATCTTTCTTGGCTAGAATTCATTAATGATGTTATACTGTATGTTCTCAATAACTTATACGCTTAGCTTTGTTTTGTTTTTTGCTTTTTCTGTTACTTTAAACTTTAAATACAAATTGTTGTCATTGCAGCTTGAGAAACTCCATGCCATTGGGTACAAGCCAGTTCTGCTTCTTGGCAAAGAGACAAAAAAAAAAGAAAGCAAGTGTGAAATATTAATCCCTCGCTGCACACTCTCCTCCTATGCCAAGGAATACCTTCAGAAGATAGGTTCATTTTATGAATACCTTTGTGAAGGTAAGATGCATGCACTATATTTTTAAAGTCACAGTTCACAACTTGTGTTGAGTATGCAAAAGATGTTTTTATCAATGTTTAGACCTAAATCTTAAAATGATGTCCCCTCTCTACAACATAAATTCAGTCATCAACTCCTGACCTCCTTGACAGTAGAAACTTGGGAGAGGTTTCCATTTTTATATAACCAACAATGAGTTTGTTAGCACAATATTGGCTCTTTTCATACAATTAAAGTTTTTAGAGATTATTTTTTCCTGAATCACAGCCAAACAGCTGTCCCTCAAACCATTTTGTAAGATTTGGCAAACTAGCCTACAACTAGTAAGACAACTGCCTCCAAAACCTTTTCTACCTGTTCACTGCCAAACCCACAAAATTGGATAGTATGATTCAAACAGATTACCACTTCAGACATAGAGGCTAACCATGAGTTTGAACTGCCCCTTTTTTTAGAAACCAAAACATAACACTTGTTTAACTTCCACAGGTTGGAATCAGAATTCATGTGGAAATGATGAGATTACACTGAACCTTACACCCTGTGACCCAATGGAGATAAGTGCTACAGTGGAGCAGATGAGCTCTGTGGTGGAGCTGATAAGCCCTGTGGTGGAGCAGATGAGTCCTGTGGTGGAGCAGGTGGAGCAGATGAGTCCTGTGGTGGAGCAGGTGGAGCAGATGAGTCCTGTGGTGGAGCAGGTGGAGCAGATGAGTCCTGTGGTGGAGCAAGTGAACCCTGTGGTGGAGCAGATGAGCCCTGTGGTGGAGCAGATGGAGCAGATGAGCCCTGTGGTGGAGCAGATGAGTCCTGTGGTGGAGCAGGTGGAGCAAGTGAGCCCTGTGGTGGAGCAGATGAGTCCTGTGGTGGAGCAGGTGGAGCAAGTGAGCCCTGTGGTGGAGCAGATGAGCCCTGTGGTGGAGCAAGTGAGCCCTGTGGTGGAGCAGATGAGCCCTGTGGTGGAGCAAGTGAGCCCTGTGGTGGAGCAGATGAGCACTAAAGAGGGACAAGGTAATTAGGACAGATTTAAAGAGCTACAGTTTAAATTTGTAAAGGCTTGAAGTGTTTGAACCATGGGTTACATTAGATTAATCGACTTCTAGTGTTTTTTTCCCTATATAGCTTTAGCATATAGTAAAGGCTAATCTACAAGTCCATCTAAAAATTAAATAATTAGGTGATCTCTATCTGTACTAGAGGTGTTGGAATGAATTTTGTAAGTCTACTGTATCATAAATCTAAAAAATGTAGGTATTACTAATCAAATTCTGAAAGTACTATTCCTATTTTTATTCTTTTTTTCTCCGTACATTTATGTCAGGGGCATTGTTGTTGCACTGTTAAAGCTTGGATAGGCAATGTTAGAGAAACCAGTCAGAGTAGCTAGATTTTAAAATATTCAACTGAAAAAATCCTATCTGTTCTATCAGGGCTCACACCAAAGTAACTCCCCCAAAACACATTTACTAATAATGTTCATTGTTTTCAGACATGTGAATGAGACATGAAGTAGGAGTTTGATTTGTTTAGTGCAGCAGCAGTAGTCAGACACAGCCAACTACTGTCTGTCTGACTACTGCTGGTACCTCATGTCTCATTCACATGTATGAAAACAACAAACATTATTAGAAAATTCCCTCTTGAAACTAAATAAATAAAAATACAGCAATAAAATATGGTGGAAAAGGCCACTGTTTTTACAGACCTTTTGACAAGGCTACATTTCAGAAATATCAATATTTGTATAATTTTACCCAAATTGCAATAAAAATTAATACACCTATTGTACAGGACCCATGTACTGCTACGCTTGTTTGATGTTATGGTTTGATGTATTTTACATAATATGTTTAATCTTTTTTTGGTATGAGTAATTTTCTTTCTCCAAACCCCCTGCTGTCTTCACAGGGTCAGTCATGGACACAGTTGGTCTGAGTTCCAAAAAGAAAAAGTCAGGTATGTAAATGCTGTTTGTAGGATAATTATTGTTGGTTCTGGTAACAATATATTACAATAACTCATTAGTCAAGCAGGTTCTCTTGAATAGAATTGAATTAATTAAACTTAAACTAAAGGAGACCTATATTTTTATTCTTATACGCCACACATCCACAGTATCAAAAAATCTTTGTTCATCTTGAACTGGCCTTTACACAGGCACTCAGTTCAGAGTTTACTATTCTAATGAGACAAATATAAAAGCGTGTTTGCACACATATTTACTAAAAGAGAGAGATTGGCCTCTTCTCAAATTTTGGTGGTCTCTAAATGCACTTGGGACACATCCTATCATAGACAAAAATATTGGCACCCCTGTATTTCTGTCAGATAATAAATGCACTACTTCTCCCAGAAACGTGTTTGCATTGGAACAACACAAAAATGAGACATTTTACACAAATCTCCAGAAAATAAGTTCTGGACAAAATTATTGCCTTCAACTTAATATTTGGTTCCAAATGCCTTTGGAAACAGTAACTGAAATCAATTGCTTTTTGTAACCATCAGGGAGTTTCTTAAAGCTATCTCTTTACTTACTACTTTATGTTAAGGTTTTCTTTTGGAGAACTATAGACAGATGCTCTGTGGGATTTTGATCTGGAATCATTTCTGGCCACTTAATCCTCCCAGTGCTTTATATTAAACCATATTTTGGTGTTTTTTGAAACATGCTTTGAGTCATTGTCCTGCTTTTAAGACCCATGACTTTTGATGGACACTCAGCTTTCTGACACTGGACCCTATATTGCACCCTACAAATCTTTGATAGTTTTCAGATTTCATAATGCCATGCATTACATCCAGTGTCTGAGGCAGCAAAGCAACCCCAAAATATCTGTGTTACTTTCACCATGTTTGACTGAGGAGACTGTTCCTTTTTTGTTTTGTTTTGTTTTTGAAGACCTCATTTAATTTTCTGAAGACAGTAAAATTATTTTTCTTTCTGTGTCAGCTGCTCAGCTCTGATCTACCATCATTTTTTTTTTATTTTTCCACATCCAAGGGATATTAGCTAGAGTGCCATGGGCTGTAAATGTTTTGATAGTGTTGTGCACAGTGGAAACAGGAACATTAAGATGTCTGGAGTTGTACTTGTATCCTTGAGACTGTTAATGTAATAACTGTTAACACCATGCTATTGCACTCTCAGGATATTAGAAATATCAGGGATATTTCACTTCTTTCTTTTCTCCATACTTAGTATGTACACAACAAAAATGTCACTTTTTTTCAAATTTTAACTGGTTTTTATATCGCCAGTTCCAATGCATGAAATGCAATTATTTCTGAAGAGCTGCCAATAATTTTGTCCAGTCCATTTTTGGAGATCTGTGTAAAATGTCTCAGATTTGCCTTTTTTCTCTGCTTTTTTCTGTTGTTACAATGCAAACAACTTGTAATTGCAGTCCATTTATTATTTGATAGAAATCCAGGGATGCCAATATTGTAATTTTTGTCTGTGACTGTATTTCCACTATGTTAAAAATACATTACAAAGTGCATTTTTTCCATGTGTATATATGACTCAGCTGTAATCTTTTATTCCACAGAGGGACCAAGGCATATGCCTTCAAGGAAAAAGCCACAAAAGAGTAAGTGCATGTAAATGCAAGGATTGATGCTTCTATCAATGTGTTAAAATTGCTATGGTTACCCCTGCTTATTTCCTGTAGTTCCATTGTTTATGTTTTGTAACTACAAATAATACAGATAATTACCCCCAACAGACAACGTATAAAATACAGCTGGTTTAATATCAAATTTTACAAAAATGCATTGCCAAGCAGAAGAGAAAGCAGCAGTGTAGTATTTTCAGTCAGAGGTGGACCGTAGTGAAGTATTTTTATTTCACTCAAGTATATTTAAAAAGTATCTGTAGTTTATCAGTGTTTATCTTTGCTAAACTTTACTTCACTACATGCCAAAGCATACTGCACTACATTTCATACATTTTTTTTTTTATATATTTTTACTTGAGGACATTAAAAATATAGTATTTTCTTGTACTCAAGTACATATTTAAATTATTTTTACTTGTGTAATTCTTGTGTAAAAAGCACACTATTATGCTTTGGAATGTTTCTAAAGGTTTTCTGAAGGAAAACACAAATAAAGTACTGACACTTGAAAAGTACTTTTACAGCTGAGCAAAAATACTTCACTACTGTCTGTGTCTGATTTTAAGTTCAGTTCCGTGGTACAAGTTAAACCTGGTTCAGCTTGTAATTAGTGATAAACATCACTTGTCATCCTCGCAGGTCTGCTCACTGCTGAAGTCTTCAGAGTTGTGTGTATTTTATTCCTACTCAAAGAAGTGAAACATGTTTTTGATGTTTACAGATTGCTCCTACCACGCTCGTCTAGAGGTTTTCCCCATCAGGAGTGTAGTAAGAGAAAGAGTGAGAAAGGTTAGGCAGTCATAAAAGAAATGCATCGTGTAGACAGTGTGCAAAGTGTAACATATGATTTGGAAACTTACTTGTGTGTTGGCAAAACATACAATACATAGTAGAACTGTTTGTTAGATACTTTGTATGTGTTTAGTCTTTTTGAATTACAGATTAGGAAGGAGTTTGTATTGAAGGAATCATGATCACATACCTTATGCTGAGACTGGAATAATGTTTTAATCTATTCTTCATTTTTGTTTTTTGTTTTTTCTTGATAGGGCCAAGCAGAAATATTGGTTGACTGGGAACCCTGTCCAGTATGGTATGTATTCTTCTGTTTTTTCTGCTTTATCAACTAATGTAGGCATTATTAAATAACTTTATCTTTGTTCATCTTTTTTATTTGTTCTTGTTTTTCCTACATTCATTTAATATTAATCTGTTTTGTTTCACAAATGGTGGTGCTCCATCGCACGTCCTGATTTTGCTGAGTTTGATGTGCTCCTGGGTCAACATATTTTGTTATTATTTTAATCCAAAACTTTTGTCTTGACCCTATCTCTACACCTAGACCTACCCTTACCCATGAGTAATGCCTAAAATCAGAGGAGCTGATAGATGACTGACACTGATGTACAAGCACCAAACACTGATTGTAAGCCTAAACTTCACAAAAACTATAAACAGTTGTTTCAAATCTCATTGGTTAATCACTGTGTTGTCTCAGGGTCAACAAAGATGTTGACCTAGAAACACTTCAAACTCAGTAATATCAGGTTCTGCGTGGAGGCACATAGATGGAAAATTACACTGTTATGCTTATAAAAGACATGTTCTGTAATGATGTGTGCTTCACACTTGTTAAAATGTTTGTTTATTGGAAACACCCAGTAAATAAAAAATAAATAAATCCCTTCTGTTTTTAGTGGCAAGGAGTGGGCCCATTCCTGGCAGCCAAAGGATTCTGTTCAGATGAATGTGAAGAAATAAAATGTAGAATTTGAACATTTTTGTTTATGCCTGTTTATTACTTTGCTTTTGCACTATTTTTAAAGTCATGTGTCATATTTCTGTAGTGGTGAAAATCCCCAGTAAATTTGAAACAAGGAGTTTAGTTTCAAGTAGGATTGATAGAAATAGAAATGTACTTAATCCAACCAATTTTCCTTTTTAGATGTTATTCAATAGCATATTTTATGTATCATGATTATACAGTACATTGCACTATATGTTATTTCATTTCAGTTGAAATATAACTTGATTTCATGTTCTGTTGTGCTTTTCAAATTAACTTAACCTCACAGAGCACTGGTAAGACTTGCAAAACATATAAGACAAAACACTTCAGATCTTCCAGCTTCTTCACCTCGAGTCCTCATCATTTTCATCAGGAGTCGAGGTCCACATTCATCCAGATCTCAGCGCTGCCAGTGTCTAGACTCCAGGGATATTCCTTTTCATAAGATTCTCTACTTTTCAGATAATGACATCTCCATGTGTTCAAATTGCCAAAGACTAAATAGTTTCAGCCTATGTACCTTGTCAAATTTTTGGATCACTTCCTAAAGGCTGCAGTCAATAATTAAGCAATAAATGAGCATTTGGTGTTCTATGTTTTTGAGAAAGACCACAAATACTGTACATCATAATAAACACTTGCAAAAAATAATAATTTTACCTTACATATTACATAACATATACTTTAAAAATAAGCAAAAAAAAACTTTCACTGAGCATGTTCATGCAAGGAATTTGTTTAACTTTACATCACACTGATTTACTAGTTGTTTTAAATGGATTATTTTGAAATGACAATTTGGGTTAGTATATAAATTTATTATACTTATCTGGATGACCATGGTATATAATTGATTATGACTATAATTGTTTGACTGATTTGTCACTCCTAATATTTGCATATTTATGAGCACAGAGGCAGTTTATTACATTTGTGGGGGCTAAACAAACATATTAAGGCCATAATTAAAAAACAAAACAAAACGCATAACTCGAAATAGTTTATTTGGTAAATATCTTTTTATAACCCAATTCCTACTGTGGAAACCGGAAGAACTACAAATATGATGGCTCATTTGTACGCTTCGTAATAGGCTCTATCGCGCGCCTCTACTGGGAATTGTAGTTTATAAGTACATTGGAAACGGCCATGAATTAGTTGGTGTACAATAATGGTTAAATGTCACCGATGAACTGACATACTCACGATTTTTTTCATCTTGATCATCTAAATGCATGTTTCTTCTGTAGGAGATAACCGACACATATAATAAAAGATACATTTTATAACCCTAAACCTAACCCTACTCTGGAACCTGAAAGAACTTCAAATATGGACACTGATTTGTACGTTTAGTAAGAAGTTCAAAGGCGCGTCTCTATTGGGAATTGTAGTTTTTAAATACATTGGTATATTTCCCATTATTAGAAAATGGCAGTATTAAACTGCATGTACTTCTGGGGGTTTCAGGGGATGGGAAAGACATTGGTCTTGTCAGATTATAAAAGTACAATTGTTAAATGGGAGAAAATTGATTTTGGGCTATTTTTGACAGTGCCCCCAGTTGGTGCCCAATAGTGACTATGCTCACATTATTGCTGGGGTCCAGAGGTATCTACAAAAGTTGGCCCCATGTTTGTAGATCTTCTTGTTGCTGAATTATAAACCTTCAAACATGGTCCATGTTTGAGGTTCAAAGGTCAGTATTTAGCAAGCAGGGGCCATGTAACATATTCATATTGACATATGTTACTCTCCGGGTCGAGACCTTTCCAATTCTGTATTTGGTTTAGCTCTATGACAAAGTATTAATTTTCTCATTTCATTAACACGAGCTGTTCCAGGCCTTGTTTCAGAGAGCACTTTGAAGGCAGAGTATACAGTTAACCCTTTTGTTTGTTTGTTTGATTGTTTACTGATTGTCTTTTTTACTTTTTACATTTTCATGTGGAAATAAGGACCAAAATGAGTAACCCTCAGAGTTTTCACAAAGACAGAATACATTTTATTAGCCATTGTATTTGGTTTAGTCCTATGACAATGTTTTAATGGACATGACTTTGCCCAGGCATACCTTCACAGAACCCCTTTGTAAAAAATGACTCAAGATGAACTTGACATGGCCAAATCTTGAACATTATTTTCATGATGGCATACAATAAGTTTTCAGCCTCAACCCAAGTACTTCAGGTCTTCCCCACACACCTGTAGTAATGCACTTGTATTTTATTTCAAAAAGGTGATTCATTTTGTTCACTATTTCTGCTCGTTCATTAAAAGGACAAACCATTAAAGGTGAACCAGTTAGTTTTCATCCTGGTTCTTTACAAATCTGCAGAAACCACTGTACATAAAGCAACAGACAAAATATTACATACACAGACAAAAACTTTCCCATTTCTAGCCTCTCCCCAACACGTCAACTTGTTCCCCTAAAAATATCATAAAACATGCAGTAAATGTACAAATATTAATAAAAAGCTTTGCATGCATTAACATGCATATACACATTACTTCTGTATCTCAAGCTTACTTACAAGCAAGGCTGTTTAAAGACAAGTAAAAATGCATGCCATAAAGGTATAAATTAATAATGCTGTGGGATATCAAATGAAACAATATTATGCATATACATGATTTATCTTTATCTATTTTCTTTTTCCTCCAGCTATTATCTTGTATCAACTATGAAATCACATTTTATTTTTGAACAATAATGAAAAAGTCAAGTCACCTTTATTTACCTTTATGGTGTTTTTAAAAACTCAGATTGTCAAGGCAGCTTAACAGTAATAAATAGGAGAATTGTGTGTCAGTAATGCAAAAGGACAATAGTAAACACTCAATGTTCAGTTAGTGATCAGTGTTCATCAGTGATGTCATCATGTTAATATAGTATCTGTGGAATCAAGTAGAAGATATCGTTGGAAATTAATTGAAAACACAAAATGCTTGTCTTTGGAAATACTTTATTCTTGCCATTCACAACATTTACCAGTGAAGATACACCACATTGTGAGTATGCATATTGGTAAAACAAGCGTAACAGTATTTATTAACAATGGACCATGTGCTTAAGTTTTACTTGGAAAGCACCAACTCTCAAAAAGGATGGTTTACAGTGAAAAACATGAGATACAGTTCAGACCAGATTTTTACAACAAAACATTATAAAATACTAATCATTTCTACAACTTTAAGAAAAGAGACGAGTCAAAAGTATCATAATAACAAAAAAAAAATGTTATTAATATAATACCTTTTTTATTTTTTATTATTATTATCATCAATTGATTGTTTAGAATTGTATAAAGCATTAACATGAGTTTATTGTTGATCTAGCAGCACACAAAGTAGCACAGCATCTGACTAAACAATGCAGGGGTCATTTATTCAATGAAATCACAGTTGAAGTTAAATCATAAAAAAACAACAGTTAGGACTGTCTTATACCATTTAAGACTTCTGCTTTTTCCTTTAAATTGATAGAACTGCTTTAACTTTTTAAGAATTTGCTACAATGTTTAACTTCTATGGTGCAGCAATATTTCACGAGTTCGCGCTTCCTCATAATACAATAGTAAGCGAGTTTGGCGTGCTGTCCGGGGGGCGAGCCGGGAGGTCGTCGGACTCCGAGCCCTAGTGATTTGAACCCTAGCGAGGGCAGAGCTCGGCGTCTGGCTCGAACCCTGCGTGCCCCCCATGAAGGAAGGCGCGAGACGGGCGGTGGAGGGGTGCGCAAAAGACAAGATGCGGAAGGGAAGGAAATGGGTTTATTTATAGTGGGTATGATGGATCTGATTGGACGGATGAAATGAGGTGGTTGATTAGATAATGCGGCGCCAGTGGCGGTTGATTCGTACACGCTCCTCCCGAAACTAGTTTGCAACATCACACAATAACACCCAACAGTTATAAATCACCATACCCCCGTATCCTATAACACCCCTCTGGACAAGAAAAGCACAGGCCCTCTGCTGCTGCTGCAGAATAAACTAATGCGGGGGAAAAGCAAGTAATGAAGAATGAACTTTTACATTCTGGCCCAAATGTGGAAATACAGGAAACATAATGAGGTCACCAAAGTCATCTTCATGAATTTGTTTACCAGATTGCACAGAAAATCTGCCCAATGGACAATATCGAACTTTACTTACTGGTCTGGAATGCCATGGGACTCATGGGATTCAATCATTTTATGCTGAGATTGGTAAACCTACTGTATGCTAAGAGGTTTGTGTATCTTCAAGGAGCATTCATGTGCTTACTGAATTGCTTGCCAATCTACAAACAGGTTTCATTTTCAACAACATAGAATGCATACAGATTTTGATGTGGTAAATCAATCAGCATACTAAAAACTGCACAGTTACTGGGCAAGTCCACTTCCTTCAGCACAGTCCTTTGTGCAGCTTTCATCTGGAGAAATACAGAAAAACACAAATGCAAAAGGTAGGATAAGAAGGTGAACTCCCCCGGCCTATTTTTGAGAACAAACATACATATAAATAAATAAATTACCTAAATTGTGTTTTCTTCTTCATCGTCACTGGTGTCTGGACTACTGAGGCCACTTTGATCTTCTGCTTCAACATGTAGAAGAGCAGAGGCCTCGGGGCCTAAAGCAGTCTTGTACTGTTGGAGGGCCACGTGCATCCTTTCTGACACCTCTGACAGTCTTCTTCTTAAGACACAGCAAAGTCCCTCGTTGTCTACATCTCAAAATACAAAAGAGATAACACTGAAGACAAACTACATATTAAAGACTTTTTGATGCCCAAAAATTTCACCCATTTAAATTTAAATACCAGGATGCCTGGCATTTTTAGGTGTATCGTTGTCATATCCTCTGTCTACCTTCTGTGTAAACTCTGACGGCTCACTGAGACGACTTTATGTGCTAAAGTAGCATCTTGTGTAGCATTCAAGAAGTTACACCAAGAAAAAGGTGTCTGATGATGCTGAGCAGTTAGATTTTCTATGTTGACTGAAGGAGACAATAATAAGCTTAATCTTGATGTTATGCTTTGTGTAACACACCAGGAACAAATTGTAGTGTTCCCAATTATTTTGTTAATTTCAGGTTTTATGTAACAGCCACAGTACAACAACTCTCTCCAGCAAATGTGACACTTTAAAGCCTTAATGACTTGTTACCATAGAAAACAACTACAGTCCCCTTTTTATTATTATGTACAGGCCAAATGACCACGACAAACAGAGCAATAACTGCTCTACTCCATCCAAGTTCTGTGACTGAGACTGATTGATAGGTTTTTTTTTAGTAGTATTTGAAATCCATACTTTCAATGGACAAGGTTTTAATTCAACTTACCCTCCTCAGATATCTTGTTCTTCAGAAGCACTGCCAGGCTCTGCAACCATGTGCAGTGTTGTGCCATCTCCAACACCAAAATGCCTTTTTCCTCTTGAAGTCGCATTGTTGACATCACTTGGTCATGCAGTTGTTTCTTGATTGAAATGTTTGCTAGGAATCAACAACAAATATTAATACATAAGAGAATCTATACAGTACATGAGCATGATAGCATTACAATGTTACAAATTACAAACATGTACTTTTTTTAATCATCACATTGAAACATAAGAAACCTAAAACTGAGCCCATACCTAAATGTACATTACAACACTTAATATGTTACATGCATGTGTTAGTTCGATGTACTTCATATAGAAAACATGAAATAAATTACTGTGAAGCATCTGAAAACTGACATACCACTGCCATGAACCTCCCACGGCCATATCGGGGACACTGTGCTCTCTCCAGTCAGCGAATGCTCCACCACAGCTACATCAATGTTAGTTGCAGTGTTTAGTACAAGACCGTTATATTTGTCTATCTCCTGAAGAAGGAGCTTTTTGTCCTCTGCCAGCTTCCTTCGAAGGCGGTGGCGAAGCTTGCTGCTGTCTAGAAAGTAAAGAGATAGAGGTTTGTAACAGCACTGTTCAATAAGGAAATATATATTGCACCCAAAAAGATTAATTTAGCTTTACAATCAGATAACCAAAAGGTATAAGGTGTAACTTTAATGGCAGCCCTGCTCTGCATATTTTGTATGTATCTGTTATTTAACACACCAGATTAAAATCATTAGCTTGTTAGGAGAGAGATCCATAAACTGAACTAATGATCTAATAATGTCATTTAGGTGTGTTAAATAAGAGAGACATGCAAAATGTCTCCTGGAATGAAATTGAGAAGCACATTCTTAAAAATAAGAATTACTGTGCTTTAATTACTTTAGAAAGCGACCTTGTACAAGTAACAAGCATGTTTTGGTGGAGTAGGATGCATACAGTGGCTTGAATATCAACCTATTATATTCTGTAGTTATACCATTCTGACGGTAAAGGGTTTGCTTCCGCTGCCTCACACTGAGGTAAAGCCCCTCGATCGACTGCTGAAGTCCTCGGTGTGCGGGGTCTTGACTGGCGTGAGACGGATCTGGTGTCTCTGTAGAAGTAATAGTGAAAGCAAATTCACTGTTAAAACAACACAGAACCATCTCAGTGTTTGCATTTGATTATAAAACCCTTCATTAATCTATAATTGATATTTCTTTTAATACTTCATTGAACTTGATGTGTGCACATCCTGCAGGGAAACTGAAATACCCAACCTAAATGTGGCAAATTATCGGACGTGACATGTAGTTTTCAGTAACCCATAGACCACCCTGTTACCTTTAGCTGCTCTTTAATATCAAACTCAGATAGTAGTAGAAAAGGATATTTGCTGTTTCTTTTATCTGCTCATGCTTACCGCCAGCTGCCCATTCCTTCACATCAGAGAGCCACTGTGACACCAGTTCATCTGAGCAAAGTAACTCAGTTTTCAGTTCAGCTAGCCTTGCTGTTTCATCCCGGAGTCTCTGACAAGTCTGATAAACAGTGTTATACAAGAATCAGGACTTGACACAATTAAAAACAGGCCAAATGCACACAACAAAAGGATACGCAAAAAAATTATTGGAGACTTACCTTCACATATCTTGTTGAAAGTGACTGATGTAGAGAGAGATGTTTTTTGTGGTTCCACCCCATCGCATGCAATGTAAGCATGTCCACGCGTGCTGTTTAAAGCAAAAAATGAGGTTGTGATGCTTAATAAAAAAAATAAATAAAAAAGAAAAAATTATTAATAAATAAAAAAATTAATATTGCAAACAATCTGATGACCTGCTTTGGACATATATTTGGTAGTTAGGGCACAACGTGAGAGGTAGCTGTTCACTTGCTCAACCTCTTCACCGGCGGTTGTCCCCGCTCCTTCCTGGTTCCTACCACTCCATTTAATCTATTAGTAAATAGTGAAAGAAATTCAATGCAATTAAATTGGACCAATTTACCTTAAAGGCTTTTGCAATCTGTAAAAAAAAAAAAAATTAAGGAAAAAGGCTACATAGTACAGTGTAGCCTATCACTTTAATTTCACAATATTAATTAACATTTCACATGTACATATGAGGCAAAAATATTACACATACTTCACACTTAGTAGCATGGGCTCGAGCATGCATCACACTGAGGAAAGGCTTCATTCTGGTCAGCTCCTTAAGGGCAGGAAGGACACTAGCAGCTTTCTCCAAGTACGGCCAATATTTGCATGCTACATCCATTGCAAAGAATTGTGCCTTGGCTGGCATGAGCTCCTTCTGAAGATACAGAGGGTAGGCAAATATCTCCCCTCTGTACATATTAAGAGCTTTCAGAAGGAATCCATGACGACACACTGCAACCTCCATCCCCTCTTCATCTAATTTGGAAGCCTTCCTTGATGACTCCCTCGCTGCTGTCCACTGGGAGTCCCCACATGAGCCTTTTCCCTGTGTCTATGACACACATAACAAACACAACAAATCTAATAAAAGCAATGCTCTCATATAATATATGGCATTTATTCTCTCAGTTTGATTTTAGAGTAGTAGGTTGGTAGAAGTAGTTGAAGTGGGGAGGAAATCAAGGTTGGACATATATGGTTCTTTTTGTGACAACTTTCAGTGAAGTTATGATTGAAACTTGCATTTCTCACTGCTTTCTGTATGGTTTCCACAAATCTAGACACCGCAGCGTCTTCAGCCACAAAGAGCCCCTCAAAAAAAGCAGGATCATCAGAGCTGAGGAAGAAAAAAATAAATAAGTACATCCAATAAATGGATAGTAAATTAATGAATAAAAATAACGAAACAAAAGACCACCTTGTGTCTCTGCGAAAGCGATACAGCTTTCTGTTTCCATCGACTGAAACAGCCAACATTTCTGGGGTACAGGCTGGGCAGGTGAAAGGAGCACCACAGCAGAGCTGCTCTTCCTCAAATGAGGCATAGGAATACTCTAAGAAGCTGCGCTGTAGTGTATCGCCGTTGATTTGTCCAGACTGGAAGATAAATAAAATTAAATAGAATATGTAACAACGTCTGATAATGTAAAGAAATGTTATAATATGGTAATAACAATGACACTTACTCTTCCTCCAATCTTAGTGCGATGCTCCAGCAGCTTAGCGAAGGCTTGTCTGGAGAATCCTGGAGAGATGACCTTGAGTTCCTGAAAGGAGCTCAGGAGGTCCAGTGTATAAAGTGTTGAACTGGTGACAGAGGCAGGCCAATATCCACTCCTCATGAGCTCCTTCACGTCAGGGCTCCACTGATGCTGGCATGATGGACATACATACAGTGGCTGATGCAAGTCAAAACGCCCTTTGAAAAAAAAGGTACATTTCAAGTTTTAAAACAGTTAGGTAATTCTGCACATTGTGAATGGTTGAGAGACACTGCACAAGTTCCTGTAATCTCAGTACTCAAACCAGACTTCTTCAGTAATGTCACACATTGATTACATTTGTCTAAGTCATCAAATTACAAACAGCTGTGTTTGATTACAATACTGTGTGCTATACCAGAGATTCTGACAACTCCAACTGTAAGCACAATGCCACACACACTAGTGTGAAAAACATCAAATCTACAATAGAAATTTAAATAGTGAATTGTTCTTACCATTGATGGTAATTAAAATCACTGGTTTGCCCGGTAATATGGTGAAGTTTGTGCCATCACAGGAGCAGTCTAGCACCTTCACTGTTGGCAAAATGCAAGCTGGCAAAAAGAAAGAAAACCACTAATTTAGGTTAGATTAATTGCCTACGAACATGAACAGCAAAATGAGGGTTTTTGTGAGAACACACCTTGCTCATGGATGCAATACCCATCTTGCCCTTTAATGATGTGTGAGGTTGGAGGAATGGCCTGAAAAAACCCATGAATGATGCATTCCCTGTTGTGGAGTGGCTGCTTTTTGTGATGAAGTACATCACAGTCCCCACAGAACCACTCCTCAGGAAGACACTCTCTGCATCTAGTGAGAAAAAAAGGGTATCTGGGTATCCCCCAAAAACACATGTACCTCAGCCTGTAAAGCAGGGCACTAAACATTAAAACCAACCTAATAACAGCAGGCTCATGACAAAGACAACACAATGGATGACCAACAGCCTCTTTTGCAATAAGGCATTTTAAGTGGTATGGTCTTGCTTCTTTCCAGCGCTCTGAGGCTTTTTGCTGCCGAAAAGACCAGGATGATGCAGAGCTTTTCTGAGGCTCAGCAGAAGGATAAGACATCAAAATATTGGAGAGCCTCTCCATATTCTGTTCTGTAAAGAAAATATAAAATAAAGCTGTAAGAGACAATTTAGATGAAGACCATTTTATGATTCAGTGTCAAACTAGCCTCAATCTTTACTAAATTGTTAAATTCACCACTGATTTACCAAACTGCTCCTGAGGATTTAGTTCTGCTGAGGATACAGGAAGAGGAAGCTCCACACTGGATGAAAGAAAGCATTCAACCGGGGTGTGTGTGACTATAAAACAGTACACAAGAGTAAAAACATTTTAGGCTATCACTGCATGTTTCTTTTTACCCAAAACTGAGCAATTTATGAAATCAGACATATTTCTGTTAAGTACTTGGTAAGGTTTCTGTACTTCTTAAATGTCTTTTTAGAGACTGGAATATTTTTAACTCTCAACAATCAATAACAGTCTTCTAATTTGATTTGGTTCAGCATTTAGTAAACATAGCATATTTCCACAAACATAAGATAATTGAGATATAACCTGTAGCTGAAGCTTGGCGTCTCCCTCCTTGCCTCCCCCTCGGCTTGCCATGTCCTGAAAACTCCCTTTTAGACTTCTGTGGAGGGTCTCCTACAGAGTGAGCACGTTTTCTCTCCACAGCTGCTGTCTGTGTGTTGGAGTAAATATTTCTTGTAAGACTAATGTTGTTGAAGGTACTAGATGCAAACGACTGGTGATTAGTGGAAGGAAAACACAACATAGTGTGTTATTAAGGTGTTGAATGGCTTAAATGAACCTTCTTGTAGATTTTCCAAGTCTCTGTAACTCCAAAATATTAGATTTGGATATATATCTTTTTTTAAATATTAGATTTCCAAAATATATTCCCTCAGTTACACATGCCAAAAAGCAACATAGGATGTTAATGCATCATTCAATGCACCTTAATGTAATCTTCTGCACTCATCCTTTTTCTACATTCATCACATTTTTAATTTAATTTGTCCACATAACCCATCCACATATTCAAGTATAAAACGAACTCTTACCCTGGCTTCAGCTAGAACACGGTCTAGTTTTAGTTCAAGAGCCATGCGTCTCCCCTCTTGGTAGTGAGGGTCCTGTGAGTCAAGTTTATGTTTGGAGTCCATTGCAACACAAACAGACAAATGAACACACAGATAGACAGACAAGATGCAAACAGACAGATGTACTGTGTACAGAGAGAGAGATAGACAGATATAGATAGATTAGACAGATAGATAGATAGATAGATAGATAGTTAGTTAGTTAGTTAGTTAGACAGATAGAGGTTGGCTCTTAAAAGTGCCTTTGGGTTCGTTAAATCAGGTATTACTATAATGTGCAGGTGACTTGTTTGACTGGATCTGCAAGGGAGAACAGAAAATGTTAATTTCAATTTCCTGTATGACAGTTAAAAGGCATGTAACATGCGCCTGGGGTTCCTCATCCCAGATTTAAAGGAAACTTTATTTGCAGTAACTTTAGGCAATGCTCCCTTTCATCCATTACTAAGTTATATTGTTATTACTGACACATTATAAAGTGTGTGTATTGTTAGTACTGACATTATTAAAGTTGTAGCTGGACCACAATGATGGAGAGAAAATGGACATCATCTAGAGCTCACAAAATAATGCAACCCTTCAGCCGATATAACTTAAACTACAGCTTTTATTAGTTTATTTCTATTTAGATGTTTATTTTATGTTTTCTATTTTTGTAGGTCCCCCTGTAATGGTTCTTTTGATTCCTCACAACTTTACTGAGTAATTATATCTACACCTGTTCATTTTAGGATCACTCTGAGGAAGACTGAAGGCCCATAATCCACCAGTGTGCAGTTTAGTTATGTTCATTAATAGTGGCCAAGAAGTCAATAAAATATTTTTTTTTTTTTTTTTTTTTTTTTTGTTGGACCGGAAGAAGTGCCTTAATTGGATTTCTTTCTATTAATATAACTAATATTGAAGTTAGCTAACCCCGTTTAGCAAGCCTAACGTAGTTTCCGAAGGAATTTATTATTATTGTTATTAACATTACTGTTATTATTCTCTGACAAGGAGCAAACCATTGGTCTGGTTTTAATTTTGCTCTAACATTTGAACCATGTGAGTTATTGACAAAGAAAGCCATCAATTCAACAATTAAACAAAGTAATTACCTCGGATCTTACCTGAACGGTGGTTTGAGCGCAATGATGAGGAGTATTCATCCGCGACCGCGGCCTGACTCCGGAGGAGGAGGATCATGGGAGATGCTGACAGAAATAATAAATATATTTTCCCTCATTTTTATCAGAGAATATGGCAGAAAGTATATTTTATCATTTCTATACTGTAGTAAATGTGCGTGTCTCTAAATAACATGTCTCGTATATTTTTATAATTGTGACATGTGACCGCGAGGAACCACTGACAATGGTTTATAATAGCGAGTAGATTACAGAATATAAAGCAATAAAAAGAAGGATAAAATCTTCTGATTACATGTTGAGTATAGTGCTTGAATATATAGGCTATAAAAAAAATAATAACAAATGAGAAAAAAATATATACAGCGTTTGTGGTACCCAGTGGCAAAAGGAAAACCGTGGTGGAGGACACGAAAGAAATTTCCTATTGAAATACATTAGAAGGAAATTCGTGCTGAGTGACGCGAAAAACAATCCTATTGGAATAAATTACATATAAATTCGTGCTCCGTGACGCGAAAAAAAAATCCTATTGAAATACATTAGCTAGACATTCGTGCTGAGTGACACGAAAAAAGAGGGAAATTCGTGTCCGGGAACACGAATCAATAGATTAAATTTCGTGACTATATCACAATACGGTTTGTACAGTATAAAAACCATTACGCCTATGGAATGTCCCCATAAAACATGTAAACCCAACATGTGTGTGTGTGTGTGTGTGTGTGTGTGTATGTATGTATATATATATATATATATATATATATATATATATATATATATATATATATATATATATATATATATATATATTGATGAAGAGATGTCCACCTTAAATTTAAAAAGTAAACTATTGCAGGGATGGTAATTATGAAGAATTTGATAGTAAACATCGCATTGTTGAATTATCAAGCACACTTTTCTGTTATGTGTTGAGAAAAGACGAGGATATCGGGATGATATCAGTTTTAGCTGGCATATTTACCATAAACGGTCGATAAGGCTCATGTGTACTGTAGGCTAGTATTTACTGCTAGATTTGACACACCAAACCGATGAAAAAACTGTATTTCTTAGTAAAAAAAAAGACAGCATTTGCATGCGATGGCCGTAGCACAGCTGTGCAGTCTCGTTATTTTACCGGGAGAATATATTTGTATTTTTATCTGGAAGCACTGACGATCGTTTACAATAGTGAGTAGCCTACAGAATAAAATGCAATAAAAACAACGATAAAAGTCTCCTACTTAAATGTTGAGTAAAGTAGCGCTTAAAATCAATAAATAAAAAATGAGGAGGAAAACAATACAGCGTGGACCCCAGTGTCAGAAAGAAAAACGTGGTGGAGGCACGAAAGATATTTCCTATTGAAATACATTGGATCGAAATTCGTGCAGAGTGACACGAAAAAAGAGGGAAATTCGTGTCCATGAACACGAATCAATAGATTAAATTTCGTGACTATATCACGAAATGCCGTGAGACTGGGTTGGGTGGTGTAGTATAAGAGAGCAGGTCAATGGCGTCAGGCTTAAATGTGATTGGTTATCAAGGCACATTTGATCCAAGTTGACCGTTATGCTTTCTCTAATGTTCTGTACTCAAGTAGTTCTAATTTGTAATTGTAAACATTGTGAAGTTTTCAATGAACAAATGCTTTTGTAAGTAATTTATAATGGCTAAACCATGTGTTCTCTCTCTTTCTCTGTCTGTATGTGTTTTTGTGTGTGATTTATTTTCCCTAGGAGCAGCAGGTAGACATAGTCCAGATCATGATCGTCCTGACAGTAAGTAAATTAAATCACTGGCAGTGATATTAAGAAGTGCCAAACATGTATGTCTGTCCTTTTATGAAACAATGTGGGTAAACGTCTTAAATTAAGAGTTGTTAATCTTGTTAACAGTTAAGAGTTGTAACACTAAAATGAAAATAATGTCATTGTTTACTCACTGTCTTGTTCTAAAATCGCATGACTTTTTCTTTTATGGAACACAAACATTCATAACAACTGCTGTTTTCATATTGCAAAAATGGGCAATGATTTTATGGCTAAAAGTAACCAACATTTTTTTTTTTTTTTTTTTTCAAACACAAAGAACAGCATGAACCTTGTACAACTATGTGCTTTAATGCAACACTTTAGAAACAATTTGATTAAATTAATTAGGTCTATGTGACATATTGACCAACAACTCAAATTCACAACCCAAAGTTAAGCCAAAAGCACTCAAAAATAATATAAAATAAAATAAAATAAAATAAAATAAAATAAAGTCATATATTCAGTAAAATTTCAGTAACATAAAATCTTTCAAATACAGATCCTGCTGGAGCTGATCCAGTGCTGCAATCTAGTCTATCCTAATGTGACTATTTTAATTACCACTGTTGGCACTTGTTATGTTTAGGGGCAGTGCTTAGTTTAGAATATACAGTTTGCAAATTCATCATTACATCTATGGAAAGTCCCCTTATACATGAAAACATATTTATTTGTATTTGTTTCAGTGAGTGATCTGTGGATTGTGTTGATAGGAAAGAATGGATCAGAAAACAACAGAGTGGGAAACACTATACTGCGTACAACAGCATTTCACAGTGAGGATGCATCTTATTCACAGCAGCACAGTGTGAGAATCAGTACAGAGGTGGAGGAGATACACATCACAGTCATCAACACTCACCTGCTCCAGAAGAAATTACCACATCAACAGATCACACAGGAAGTGAGTAAGTGTGTGTCTCTGTCTGATCCAGGACCTCATGTGTTTGTACTCATACTGCAGTATAATGACTTCACAGAGAACGACAGACAGAGAGTGAAATATGTGCTGAACCTCTTTAGTAAGCAGGCCATGAAACACACGTGGTCACGATAGACCGAGCTCTTCTAGCTCTGCTCAGCCCATAGTAGATGTTACTTCTTCTACTCTCTCTGAGGTTTCACTGCCAGTACATGGTACCAGTATTTCATCTGTGTTTGATTTCAGTAAGCATGTTAAGTTGGTGCCTCCTTTCAGTGAAGCTGAGGTGGACACATACTTCACTGCCTTTGAGCGAGTGGCAGGTACCATGAGATGGCCCAAATACAGGTGGGCATTGTTACTGCAGTGCAGGCTGGTAGGTAAAGCCTGAAAGTGTGTTCCGCTTTACCAATTGAGCTGAGGTAGAATTATGAAGTTGTGAAGGCTGCTGTATTAAGGTGCCTAAAACTTACAGGCAGCAATTTAGAGCCTATCAGCTAGTCAAACTTTTGTGGAGTTTGCCCAGTAGAAGCAGTCTTTGTTCCAGAAGTGGTGTGTAGCAAGCGAAGTTTCTGATTTTGCACAACTGTGTGAGTTGTTGTTGTTTGTTATTAGATGACTTTAAAAGCTGTTTGCAAGACAACGTTGTGTGTCATCTAAACAAACAAAAAGTCTCTTCTCTATTTGAATTACAGTATACTCTATTTGCGGTGTTTACAGGTGAGTTTTCTCTGACACACAAGCCAGTTTCCACCTTTGAGAGTCAGCAGGAAGACATCTGTTTAGATCAGGGGTGTCAAAATCCAGTCCTGAAGGGCCTCAGCCCTGCAGAGTTTAGATGCAACCCTAATTAATCCAACTAACCAAGTCCTTCAGGCTTAATTGAAAACTGCATAGTATGTGTGTTGGAGCAAGGTTGGAGCAAAACTCTGCAGGGCTGTGGCCCTCCAGGAATTGAGTTTGACACCCCTGATATTTTCTCTAATGAAACCCACCCAATGAAAAAACACAATTCTGTTCACAATAATAGTGGTAAAAAGCGTGTTTGTTTCTACTGTTTTGAGTCAGATCATCCTATAGCTAACTGTGAGGCCTGGAAACAGAGGAATCAGTTTGCTCAATCCAGATGTGTTGGTGTTGTATCTGTTCACCCTGTCATAAGTTCTCCCTCTTTTTCAACTCAGTATTCAGCCTACAGACCTTTTATGTTGTTTGGGTCAGTAGCACTCTCTAAGAAATCAAACCTAGGCAGATCACTGTACTGAGGGACACGGGACCCAGCCAATCTTTTATGGTGGATAGTGTCTTACTACTGTGAACTAAGACATTTATGTGTGACTGGGAAACATAGAGTAATCCCCAGAATAATAGCCTGCGGTCATGCTTATCCGTCACTCGAGGGCGCTCTTGTGCATCTGCGCGCCGTGGTTAGAAGAAGGGAAAAAACGAAGGATTTATTTTTGGAATCGTTCATGATTAGGGATTCCTGGGCGTGCGTGAGTTGAACTGCTTGTTTTTGTTTAAGAAAGAAAGGGAGCCCCTATGTTTTGTGTTATTCTGACCGCTTGAAAGGTGGAGCAGTAAACGACCTCAAGGATTTCGTATTTCTCTGACCGTGAGAGATTTCCATGTGAGTCGTGCAGGCCTTGGAGATGGAGCGTGAGTGATATTTAATGTGATCGTTAACTGGTTTCCTGTAAATGCTATTGATGTTAAGATGGGAAAGTGAAAGTAAACCTAACTTCTTTCTCCTTTAATAAAATGATATTAGAGGGGAGATCGAAGGCACGTGAGGGTGCACGTGAGGTGACAGCTGTGTGAGTTTCTAATGCGGTGCACCGCGTCACGCAGTGAGTGATATTTATTTCATTCTTTTGGGTGAATGTAAATGTATAGTTCACTAGTTGTGCACTGTTTGATGTCAATGTTAATTTGAGTTTGTTAATAATCTGTTTTAAGAGATGAAGGTGATAATAGCTATGCCAACAGTACTAGGCAGAGTGTGAAATGCATTTATTTTGATCTACCAACATTTGTGGGTAGCTTATAAAAATGTATCTTTAATAACATTTCTATGTGTGTTCTTTCTTTAAAAAGCATCCTAAGCCACTACTGTTGTTTATCTGGGGGTTAAGTGCTCACACCAAGTTTTCTGTACTTTAATTAATTTCTTAGTTTATTCTGTTTTGTCAGAACTGTGTAACCATCCTTGTAAGAAGAGGAAATTGGCGAAACTGGCCGAAGTGATTTCTGTAACTCTGAGAATTACTTGAAGCGCCTATAATTTAGGTTTGTTTCTTTATATTTTGGGGGAAGCGTGCTTTTGGTGGTGGTTAATTTGTCGCTGTATAAATTTCTTTGGCGCCACCCCCCACCATTGGAAAACTGGAGTATTAATGCTGCGTCTTCTATGTATGCAGTCGGAAATAAAGAACCCCTAATTCAGATGCTTGGCAGTGTTTGAGTTTCTTTAATAGTACACACATTTACAAGGCCCACATATGGGGACTAAAGTGCCTGCTTATGGAGTTGGATTAGAGTGTTTTGAGGTTCCATTGCATAATGTCTTCATGAAATCTGAACTGGTTACAGGACATGTGCAAATTGGTGTGTGTCCAGACTAGTGTTGTCACGGTACCAAAATTTCAGTATTCGGTACCAATACCAGTGAAAATCCACGGTTCTCGGTACCAATTTCGGTACCAAATCAAAACACAAAAACATGAATTAAACAACACACAATTTTATTTTTTAACAAACAAAAATAAAACAAAGTTTTGACTTGGAAGCTGGTATTTTGAGCTGAGGTGATGAAGCATTTGCTGGAATCCCCATTTTTCACTATAAACTGGCACCTGATCCATACATGTGAATTCAGCAACAGCTCGGTTCAGTTTTCTTTCCTCAGGTGAGTTTTTGTTGTACTTCTGCTGCTGAAAAGCATCTGGAACAGTTGTCTGCTTAGGGGTTTGGTTAGTGGTCTTCTTCAGCCTGCAGCTGTAAAAGGAAAATATAATATACTTCAGTAAAACAATGGGCTGAGTCTGACTAAATGCAACATAAGATTGACACCAGCTAAACAGAACTTCATATATAACTTTTCAGTAAATAACAAACCTCAGCTTTTTATAACAACTATAAAAACAATTGTTTATAAAAATAATTTACAAAAAGATTCCATTTAACATGACGTAATATCAAGTGTTACATAGCAATTATTCTTAATTTCAAAATGTATTAATTTATTTAAAATTAAAAGTTGTATCTGTTGACATTATTTCAGCACAATGAACATGAACGATCGAATGTTTGTATAAAATAAAATTCACACACATTAATTAATGTTCACTCACTGTAAATTGATGTTAGATAATATATTAAGTCATGTTAATGAATAGTATATTTTACCAAACTATACAGGACTGTATTTGACTGTACTTTCATTTAATCAAACTGCGCAAACTATATTTCATAACCTAGAACTGCTTTTCTGATGGACCGACTTTAAGGCTATAAACATTAACCATACATTTGTACATTTGGTCTGTAACACACATATTTTAGCTACACTGGTCATTTAAAAGCCTCAGGTGTGTAAAAATAGTACACTATCATGTCCTGTTTTCTTTAATAAACGCTATACGAGCATTAAACACTTAATAAAGAAGTTTATTCTAATACTCGCGTTAGCATTAGCCGCTTATGCTAACGATTAACTAAGCCAGTGGTTCCCAAACTGGGGGGCGCGGGGAGTTATGATAAGGGGGGCGCAGCAAGGGTAGTGTACAGTCAGCCGATTTTTATAGAGATTTGAAAGAGATAGGGGCCGTTCACATATCGCCTCTTTTGCGCGCTCGTGTTGTTATTTTAAATGTAGACGCGCGGCAGCCGCGCTCATAATGGAAGCGACACCGTCCCGATGCGCACGCGGTGCGACCCGCTCGGTTTTTTCAGGGGCGTCCGCGGCGCATCGAGTTGAAAACATCTCAACTTTTCAGAATGCCGCAAGCGGACCGCGGGTCATGTGACAAGATTCAACCAATTAGCTTCATCCTTTCTCGTAACAACATTGAAAGCTCAGCCAAGATGGAGAAACAACTGATCATAGCCGTACATTTTTAAATAAATTTAGCAGAGCTGCAGCAAGTGATTTTTAGTGCTGGAAATCCGTTTGTCCTTTGATGAAACTTCCGCGTCTTCATTGAGAGTGCAGGGCCGTTTCTCAATACCAAGTACGCAAATTTCGGACTTGAGTCCTTTGTAGTTCGGACTTGGTAGTTTGACTTGGGAGTACGAACTCCCGAGGACGGGAGGACGCAAGTCGTGTAATTCTGCAAATGGAACAGCCCCACATAGCAATTGACATCTGGCCCAGCTATGGGCCAAGCAAGGAGTTACACTCGGCCCAAGTGCAGCAAAGAATTTCGGCCCTTGTTTGGCCCAGATCTGGACTACAGACATGAGCCACACATGAGCCATAACTGGACCAAATCTCAGCCAAATAGTAACTTATAACCAGTCCTGAACTGAGCCAGAACAAGTTTTAATGGTGCTACATAATCTCAGCCTTCAGTAAACCACACAGAGACCAGTCTTTAACCAGAAACCCCAAAACTGAGCCATGTCTAAAGGTGTAACTGTGTTTTACTGCGTACTGATGGATCCATGGCTGAGTTGGTTTTTGTTTTCCTTTTTTAGGCTCAGTTTTGGGGTTTCTGGTTAAAGACTGGACTCTATGTGATTTACTGAAGACTGAGATTGGGTCCCAGATAGCAAGAGAGCAGGTGAAAACCATTGAATCAATGTTAAAAATAGTTGATTTGTCAATGTTAATGTCATTAAAATAATTAATGTTGAAAAAATGTTGACATTTCAACAAACCACCATTACTGTGATCAGTAATTGCTTCAGTTGGGTTCTTGATTCTTGCTTTTCATTAGGTCAATTCTTTCTCTGTGTTAGAATAGTGTTTTAATGTAAACACTTATGCTGTTGAAAAGAGATATTTTAAAATTAAGTGAAAGTAGATTATTTTTTGCAATGGGTGGCAACCAGCAATACAGTTGAGAAACAATTCTAAATAACATTGATGAACATCATTACTGATGTAAATGTTCTGTATCATGAATGCAAAAAAAAAAAAAAAAAAAAAAATATCTGTGATAATGAATGAAAAGATTTAGACATCAACACTCAACATACAAACCCCAACAATGGTGACAATCACCAAACTAATTCAGATAAACAGATCAACTGCAATGCATGCTGGGAATCATGAATGACTTTTTACTATATTGATACCCAGCATGCATTTCTGCATAGAATTTTCTTTTGCTGATTGTCACCATTGTTGAGTTTCATACACTGATTCTTGATATCTAATTAAGTAAATTAAAGATTTTTTTTTTTAATATTCTCTGTTAATTCATAAAAGTATGACAGAGATTTTATTCAGCTTAAATCTCACACTGCAGTATCACAACATCATTCAAAAGCCCAACATACTTGTGAGCAATTCATTATATAACCTTGCAATGGTTACAATCACCACCATCATCTAATCTCAGCAGATCTTAGTTTTCATTGTCTCAAAAAACATGTTTTCACACAATGTTACAAAAAACAAAGAAAATCTAATGTTAAAGTACAAAGAGTCAAGAGCCCAACTAAAGCGATCACTGATCACAACAATGGTGGTTTGTTGAAATGTAATTTTTCTTTCAACATTATTAGTAGGAGCAAAAGTTATATTAATTCAATGTCATTAACATTGACAAATCAACTACTTTTAACATTGATTCAATGGTTGCTTGGGGGTAGCACTAATAAAACTTGTTCTGGCCAGTTCAGGGCTGGTTATAAGTTACTATTTGGCTGAGATTTGGGCCAGTTATGGCTCATGTGTGGCTCATGTCTGTAGTCCAGATTTGGGCCAAACAAGGGCCGTAATTCTTTGCTGCACTTGGGCCGAGTGTAACTCCTTGCTTGGCCCAGAGCTGGGCCAAATACCAATTGCTATGTGGGGCAGTGTACTTGATAACATCAGTCAGCTCGCTAATTATACCTCTTGATTAACCACTACAGAGACGTGAGGACCAGCGGCAAAATTCAGAAGGACTAGCCGTGGCGAGGCTCTCTCTGCGGGATACATGAGCACTGAGCACTCGGTGTTCGCCTGGAACTCGCATCTCCGAAATCGGCGAAACAAATTTTCAAAAAGGCGCGGTCTTTGTAAATAAACCGCATACTTGAATTTTAAACAACGACATTCTCGCCTGAAATACTCTTAAAACTTCATTTCATGACACAATAACAGTAATATTTTGAAAATTATACGGGTTGGAGACGGGGGTATCTGCAGCCTGGAGCAGTGGGCGTGCCGAAAGGTAGGGGCGTGCCAAAAGGTAATGGGCGTGCCGAAAGGTCTTTACAATTGGTTGCGAGTTTCCCGTTTAATATAAAGGCAGGCTGTTATCTTAAACGCTATTAACCCCTTTAATCTGTTTAAATAACAATTCCAATACAATTCTATAAACCCAAATCCCATTCTTTCACTGTAAAAATAGTGATCATGATATTAAAAAATATTACTTTCGAATGTACCTTCGGAATTTAATTCTGAATGGCCGCAGGTTACTGACGTCTTCACCACCGCGTCTTTGCAAAGGTCTTATAGTGCATCCATAATCAAAATAATTAATAAAAAACAAATTATAACTATTATTTTATGTATATGGGTACTCACAAGCTGTTCATAAGTTCGAAATATCTTTTAGTGATATATTACCATTGTATTGATTACACAGGATAGAAATGTTATAGAATCAGTAATTTCTATTGTTATGAACCATGCTTTACAGTTTTTCTGTACTTTTGTTAAAAGTGCATGGAAACTAAAAATGTTTTGCCTGATAAGGACAAACATATGGTTGATATAACAATAATAATAATAAGAAGAAGAATCAGAAGAGCCAGTAGAATAAGTACTGTTTAATAACCGTCTGTTAAGTTGCATTAACCAATCTGGCAAACAGACACAATTTTAGCTAATAAAACATTTATTCAGTTTTAGCTAGTCTACACAATTTTTTTTTCTTTCTTTTTTTTTTTTTTTTTTTTGGTCTACACTAAATAAATAAATAAATAATCACACCCAAATTCATTAATACATCAATTTATTCATCCATGCTGTAGTAGCAGTCCATAGAACAGAAGCCATCAAACACTCTGTCAGAATAAAACGCTGTGAAAACCCCTTTTTTTCTGATGCCACAGTATCCAGTATCCTTCTTCATACACAACATCCAGATCAATCTGTTTTAGCAGGTCTGATGGTAGCTGGATCAAAGAAAAAAACATATACCCCTGGTTTCACAGACAAGGCTTAAGCCTGAAACCTTAAAACTAAAATGTAAGTCTGAGCTGCTTCAACTGAAAGAAATTTGCACTGACTGATTTAAAAATATATCAGTGCCTTTGTTTTGTCTCAAGATGCACACCAGTAATGTGTTTTTAGGCACATTATACAAAAAAAAAAAAAAAAATCACTTAATTGTCCTAATTGAACTATGGCCTAATCCTGGTTTAGTCTAAGCCCTGTCTGTAAACCTAGACCATAAAATGATAGATGACATAACCATTTTACATTAGAATTTACAACAAAACCTTTAATCTTTATTTAAGTTTATTTACCTGTTGGTAAGCACAGGGCAGTGTTAATGGTCAAACTGTATATTTACAATGTTAAAGTGGCTGACAACAATAAATATTCTTATTAGGAAAAAAAACAGCCTCATTTTTTAACTGTGCAGAGCTGTAGCTGAATAGGTAGGCCTACTATGCTGCTGTATTTTAATGTGTCTTTAAGGAAAGAAAAGCCAAAGACGTAACGTGTGGCCAAGTATGGAGATCCATACTCGGAATTTGTGCTCTGCATTTAACCCATCCATGTGCGCACAGATACAGCATTGAGTCGTGAACATACACCCAGAGCAGTGGGCAGGTGTTTTTTTTTTTTTTTTTTTTTGCTGCAGTGCCCGGAGAGCAGTTGGGGGTTCAGTGCTCAAGGGTCTCACCTCAGTCGTGGTATTGAAGGTGGAAGAGAGCACTGTACATTCACTCCCTCCACCTACTATCCCTGCCGGTACCGAGACTCAAACCTGTGATCTTTGGGTTATAAGTCTGATTCTGTAACAATTAGGCCATGATTGCCCAAACCTTCAATTTTTTTTGTGATTTGAAGGAGACTTGAAAAAAAAAAAAAAAAAGAGAGAGAGAGAGAGAGATGGAGAGAGATTTACAAAGTGCTAAATGTTATCACTTTAAGTTTATATAATTTAATAGAACTGATGTGATTGTCAGTGTAAATTTCATATAAACTCACCATGAGCACAAAGACAACAGTTAATGGAGAACCGCTGCATTGGAATGCCCTGGGTAATGTTCGCAGGCAAGCAATAAATAAATAAATACAATGTAATTGAATGATATGCCAAATAATATGTGATGAATCAAAAACTTACTGGAAGATCTTTACAGGATAACTCTGTCCAATGTCCAGGAAAAATGGTCTGAGCAACCCTCCTATTTAATGTACCCAAAAACACAAAGGTCAGCAACATTAGGTAACTGTAAATGAATCTTAAGTAGTAACAGTACTACAGTACGTGTTTTAAGGGAAAGAGTTTTACATTGTCTCTGTTATTACAATTATTATGAATATTATATTTAAATATGCATATCACATTTAAATTTTCAACTTCAGAAATGACAACATATCATTTAATACACTTCAGACTTCATTTAATACACTTCAGACTTTATCATTCCTATAAGAACCACCAAGACACAAAAAAATTAATGAAAAAGAAAAACACTGAATGATTTAGAACAGAACCAACACACAGCAGTTGAGAACATTTGAAAAATAACTGCTCAACTGGTACTTCTGAACATAACTACTGAACTTATATGTAAAAGACCTGTACACTTGACTATATCTGCCATGTGCATTTCTTTTACAAAAAAAAAAAAAAAAAAAAAAAAAAAAAAACACACACAGACTGAATCATCAAAAATGTTTTAATTATGACTTCACAAACCATCCAGTGTGACTTGCTCCATGATGGACATAGAATGCAGTCTTTTGCAGAAACATCAACCTGTCATAAAAATATAATACAAACAACAGTAAAATTGTGCACAATGTATATTTTGTAAAAAATGTATCTACAAAATGTGTTACAACTGGATAATATTATTAGTAGAAACAGTATATATTACAAATGTATTTTAATATTATTTTTATTACTATTTACATACTCCTCTCATATATTGAAAGGCTGTGCAAAATGTTTGCACTACACATTCTATATGTATTTATACATTTCTCTTTGTTTTTGTATATTTATTTTTGTTGTAGTTGTTATGTTTGTTGTTTGCCTCTATTTTCTGTTATGTCTTCTGTCATGTTTTTGAAATTGTCACATTGGTCAATAAAAAAATCTATAACAGCAGAACAACAGACACAATTACAAATTAAGTAAAATAAACATAAAGCAAACCATGTTTGACGTACGTATCATGATGACATTTTAAATGTAAAATTAACATGGATATCATTAAATATACTTACGTTCATGATGAAGTCTGACGCTGCAAATGTCCAAACATCTTGTGTCTTTCACATCTTTTAAAAACAAAATGAACATCGATACAAGCTTCGATGTAAATACAGTCGTTGCTTTGTCGCACAGTAACATGTGTCTGTCAACAACAGTTAAATAATTACTCAAACTGAAAAATACAGTGCGAAAGAAAATAATATATTACGACGACATCTCGCAGCTATACGCATTACCGCCGCCATGTTTCGTAAAAGTATGGTTACCGCTGATTGGCCAACGCAGAAGCTCTTTGACCAATGAGAAACCTTTTGACACTCCCCTTACCTTTAGGCACGCCCATAGCTCCAGCCTGCAGATATCCCTACTTGTTAACGCTCGCTGATTGGTGCGAAATGCATTCTGGGATACATGGCTGCCTCAAGTTCGCACAAGTCTACTCTTGATGTATCCTTGATAAAAGGGGCGGAGCAAGAACACATCCGGGAATTTGAACTGTACTTGGCTAGATGTGAACTTTAAATTGGAACAGTACTTGGGCGACGACTGATGACGTTTCACAAGTCCGCAAGAACACAAGTACAGACAAGAACGCATATTGAGAAACGGTCCAGGTCATGGTTGCTTAGCAACGGCAGACGCCACGAGATCGCAAGCTACAGAGCGCTTAGAAAGGAGGAAAAATCGGCGCGCCTAGCGTTTTCCACGCGTTTTTAGGCGCGATATGTGAACAGCCCCATAAACGACCGAAAATATCTGCCGCGCCGCCCGTCAGTATTCAGCGCGCACCACTCAGTGTGTGACGCACCGTTTAATATTCCGCTATATGAATGTGCCTTCTGTTGAGTAGCTCACGGCCCATATGAATGCTCCACTCGTGTACCGCTTATGCTCACTCGAAAAGCAAAGTCCGCTCAAATAACGCGCCAACAGAAAATATCTTTGTATACTTGTTCCTGTTTGCAACAGCGTCGCATACTGTGATGTAACATGCTGTAGTACTGCTGTACTGGACAACGCTGGTAAAATGACGCTACCCTCTCGTGACAGTATGCTTACATGCTCTGATGATAATAGCTTTGTAGGACTATACATTATTTTGATAATTAGTCAAAAAAAGTTATATCTAATTCTGTTTCATAGAATTGAATAAAAATCATATATTAAGATTTAATATTCAATAAGATTTAATATTTAATATTAATATTTAATAAGTTTGGGAACCACTGAACTAAGCAAATGGCGATGTTTATTTAAGGTATAATTTTATAACAAAAGCTTTAAATATAAAATAAAATTAAAACTTACCTGCTTGAACTTTCCTTAAATCTGGGTGTCGGTCTTTGAGGTGTTTTATTAAGTGTGATGTATTTCCTCCTTTTGAGAGAGAACTTCGATGACACAGTTTGCAAGTGGGTTTCTGATGATCTATGATGTTGCCCTTGTCATCATTCGCAAATACAAAATATTTCCACACGTGGCTCCTTCCTCCTTTCTTTTCAACAAGCGGATTCAGAGCAGCCGCATCAGCAGCGCCGCCGGTCGCCCTGTCTCTGTGCTTTTATGAAGAAGACGCAACTGCGCAGCTCGGACTTCTCGCATAGCACAGCAAGAACCGGGTTGACCGGGTGCTCGGTACCATCGGTACTTAAGAAAACCTGGTACCGTAACATTTAATTTTTTTTAGTACCGACTTGGTACCGCAGTACCGGGTCTTTTGACAACACTAGTCCAGACTATATTTGTAGCAATAGCCAAAAATACATTGTATGGGTCAAAGTTAACAGTGACTTCCTGCCACCTACTGGCGGTTTTAATTTCACATTTAAAGTCCCTTATACTTTTAAAAAATAAGAATTTCAGAAATCAGCATTCAACGTTTTAGGATTAAAATATCAAAGCACTATTTATGCATTTAACCCTTTGAGCGGTACGGTCCCACATATGGGATTCTTATTTCTGTGTCCGTGGGAGTACGGTCCCACATATGGGATTTAGAACGTTCGGTGACGTCACGCAACTGCCAAATTCAAACTGTGTTTTCGCGCGTTGGCTGGCGCTGAGCCAGAGAGAGACGCTTGCTGCTCTTGTCATATAATCACAATTGTGCAGTGTTTTCAACGACTTAAGGTTTATTTTAGGTTTCAGGAATTTAAATACACATAAGTACTAGTAAAACAATACATTTAGAGTTTGTAAAATACACACGGATGTCTAAGGAAGCAGCAATAACAATCCATTCAAGTATAATTTGCCGACGTGTTTGATTTATATCAGATACACATAATGTAAGTAATGATATAATTCACTCCATTCCTTTCCCACTTCACCAGCTACTTACTTGCATGTATTTCGGGAGAAACTGGTGAATTTACGTGCTGTAAATCCGGCTGACAGGACTCTCTGAACGGCAGCGCGAACAAACATGGCGGCGCCCATCTCACGTTATAGATCACGATTCAGATCATTTATAAAGGTTTTAAAACGGCAAAATACACTCACTTACACGTATTCGTGAATCGGAATATCAGATAGTTGAAGACATGGTAAGCAAGTGTGTGAATATTTTGAATAAAAAAGGAAAAACGAAATAAAAGCGATACGTCTGTCATACAGCGCTATAGTGGCTGCGGTGTCAATCATGACGCGTCGCCATGGAAACAATAAAGTGAACGTTCTAAAATAACGGTCACCTAAAAAAAAACTCACTCTGGGGGGTCCGATAGAATATTTTAAACTCACCAGTGAAAGGGTTAATACATTCATGTCCTGCAATTAACAGTGGGTAATACACCTGTATGTGTTTCCTCTGCGTTGAAAAGATGAATTTTGTAGATAATGATTTTATTCTTATAATTATTATTTTTTCTAAAAAAGTAGTTTTATTGAAAAAAAGGGGACCACCCAAGTATATTTTTTGGGTGTTATGCGGGGTCCCTTAATGCTTACACAATTCGAACACTGGATAAAAGGAGTTTTTGTCCTAACTAGCCGTGATGGCGACACACAAAATTTCTATTTTAGAAACGGTTTCTATTTCTGCAACGTCGCGACTGGAACAACAACGCAAACTATGACGGTTATAATCTCAGGTACTGATTATGTGCTTTATTCAATGTTATAAGTGTCTAATGTGAGTTTGAATGTCATTTTGCATGACATTTTTAGCCATGCTGAAAGCAACAACAGATAGTTTACCTCAGATCTTGAAAATTAATTTAAGCAGACGCATGTTAAAACTGCAAACCAACAGGTGTTTTCCATGACAAAGATGGTATCAGTCATTAAATATTTAGTTTTAACAATGTTAAAAAGGATTCATATTTTTGAATTAGATTATAAAATTCTATTTCGTTAAGAGTGCAGTGCAATCCTGCGCTTCTGAATGGCTATGGCGTTAAGTGACTCACGTCTGGTGTGGACAGCTAAATTGCTTGTCATGAACTGAGACTGTTTAGTTGTGCCATCTTACAACCAATATATAGTAAATATAAGCCAAAGTGTTGCCTATGTAACCAGTTAAAACTTGAAGTGGTGATGAGGTCTTAAAATGTATTAAATTTAACTCATGATTCCTGTATATATACTGGAGTAACAGCTCACTACCAGTTACAAAAGACACTGTAACAGTCTGTTACAGGCAAATCTAGTTGCATTTTTCATCAATTAATTTCTTAAATTATCCTTTGACTATGTTCTAGCCCGTCATCTAGTGGCAATTTTTTTTTTCTGGCCCAACGCCAAACCTACTTGCCAACCCCTGCCCTACGGTCTCGTGGACTTAATGGACACATGCACACAGTGGCCATTGCGAGTCCTCAAGACCGAAAGTGCACATGAAGTTTGCCATTTGGGGCAGGGCCAATAATGCTGCATGTTTCAAAGCACTTCATTGGACCTTTAAATTCTGCTTTAATATGCATTACTTCATGGTCTGTCTGAATACTGGATTCTGGTTGGCTGACAGGTATGCAGTAAAACTGTTTAATGCACAGGTAGTTCCAAGTCAGTTTTTAATCACCGTTCTATATTAATGTGCTGCTTTAAACTGATGCACACAAACCAACACACAAACCAACACACATCCCTCACACACACACACACACACACACACACACAGAATCCACTGCGCACACACATAATATTGTTGTCAATGATTCCCAGCGATTTTTATTAATAAAATAGCCTAGATACTAGATTGCTACATTATATTCCTCAGCAATGAGGTGGTAAAATCACTGTAATTAATTGTTTGTAGAGAGAGACGCACAGATGCAGCACGCAGGTAACGCACACAACTGTCATCTCTCTCTCTCTCTTTCTCTGTATTTATAATTAATTGAAATAAATGCTATAATTCATTCAAATAAATGTGATCTTACTAAGATATCGTATTAATAACGAGTGAATTTTTTAAAGCAATTAACAAAGCCGACCAACGTATGTCATAAGAGGCTCATTTCAGATGCGCCTAGCCTCTTGAAATAAGTGAAATAACTATGAAATAAGTGCAGTTCTGACCGCTTGAACTAGAACAGATACCTACAAGACCAAAGGCAGATATTGCATTATTCACAGTCATGTGCTATAATTTCAGTTCTGTTGCTTTTATATGAAAATAAATGTGATCAAGATACCCAAAGTGCTTGCTATTTAATTCCATTCAAAAGTTGTATTTATCATCCATTTTTACTGTAATACAAACAAGTATTTTAGATTTGTTTAATATTTTGTGATTCAGTAAACTCTTTTTAATTTTAATTTGATCTGTCTTTAGGTTCAACAGAAAGAGAAGATGATCTGAGGATTGTGCTGCTGGGAAAAACTGGAGTTGGGAAAAGTGCAAGTGGAAACACCATTTTAGGAAGAAAAGTGTTTATATCAGAGATATCTGGAAAGTCTGTTACTAAAGAGTGTCAGAAAAAAACAGCTGAAATCAACAGCAGACACATTACTGTGATCGACACTCCAGGACTGTTTGATACTGATCTGACTAATGAGGAGATCCAGAGAGAAATCAAAAACAGCATCTCCATGATCCTGCCTGGACCACATGTGTTCTTCATTGTGCTCAATTTAGGACAACGATTCACTCAAGAGGAGGAAAACTCAGTGAAGATCATTCAAGAGACGTTTGGTAAAAACTCTTTAATGTACACCATGGTGCTCTTCACCAGAGGAGATGATCTGAATGGCAAAACCATTGAACAGTATTTGGGAAAATCTGGATCTGCTTTGAATCAGCTGATTAAAACATGTGGAAACAGATGCCATGTGTTCAATAATAAAGAGACTGGAGACCAAACACAGGTGACTGATCTACTGCAGAAGATAGACAACATGGTGAAAGCAAACGGAGATAGTTACTACTCATGTAAGATGTTCAGAGAGATGGAAAGAGAAAAACAAGAACAACAAAAGAAAATACTGATGGGGAAAGTAGAGGAACTGAACAGAGAAAGAGAAGAACTGATTAACAAACATGAAGAAGAGAAAAAGATGATGATTATAAAGATGGAGGAAGATCATGACAAAGAGAGAAGGAGAAGAGAAGAAGAGTTCAGAGAGAGAGAAGAACGATATAAAAGAGACATTAAAGAAAGAGAGGAACAAGAAAGAAAGATACGAGAGGAGATGAAGAGGGAACGAGAGGAATGGGAGAAACAGAAACAACAGGAAAGACAAAGAAGAGAAGAAGAAGAGGAGAAATGGAGAAAGAAAGAACAGGCGATGTGGGATAAATATAATAAGAAACTTAAAGAAGAGGAAAAGAGAATGAAGATGAAGATGGAGGAAGAAAGACAGAATCATAATAAAGAGAGAAAAGGAAGAGAAGAGGATTTTAGGGAGAGAGAAGTACAGTGTAAAACAGAGATGAAGAGAGAACGAGAGGATTGGGAGAGACAGAAACAACGGGAAAGACAGAAAAGAGAAGAGGAGGAGGAGAAATGGAGAAAGAAAGAACAGGCAATGTGGAATGAATATAATAAGAAACTTAAAGAAGAGGAAGGGAAAATGAAGATGAAGATGGGGGAAGAAAGACAGAATCATAATAAAGAGAGAAAAGGAAGAGAAGATGAATTTAGGAAGAGAGAAGAACAATGTAAATTAGAGATGAAGAGAGAACGAGAGGAATGTGAGAAACAGAAACAATGGGAAAGACAGAAAAGAGAAGAGGAGGAGAAATTGAGAAAAAAAGAACAGGAAATGTGGGCTGAATATAATATGTCCATAAAGATGAAGATGGAGGAAGAAAGACAGAATCATGACAAAGAGAGAAAGCAAAGAGACAAAGACTTTAGAGAGAGAGAAGAACGATATAAAAGAGACATTAAAGAAGAACGAGAGAAAGATACGAGAGGAGATGAGGAGAGAACGAGAGAAATGGGAAAAACAGAAACAACAGGAAGACAAATGTAGAATTAGTTAACTTTATACAGGAACTCCTGAGGTTCAGCACACAAACAGTAAGTCAAAACAATAACTAATTAATTAGTTATTAATTAACTAATAAATTAATTAGCCGGGAAATTACATATCTGAGTTTAAACAATACTTTTATTTCACCATACTTTGCTTTTCCACAGTTTATATGGTTAATATGTTGAGGAAATATTTCACAGGTCTATAATCATCAGTCACAGAAGCAACATTTAGGAGTCCAGATCAGGTTATTTTAAGTATACTTCAACTGTCCAAGTAATTTTCATCATTAGAATTGTCCATAAGCCTTAAGTCTTTGTATTCAAGTCCCGAGTCAAGACCAAATCTTCCAAAGCAAGCAAATAACTACTACTATATTAGTGTCTACACTAGCGGACTATGTAGTCTGTTTATTCTGAGCGCACACTCGTCTGCTGCTTTAAACTCTATGTGTGTGTGTATATAGAAAGAAAGCGAGAGAGAGAGAGAGAGCAGGGTAGTAACTGATTACCAGTAATCTGGATTATGTAAACAGATTCCAAAAATTAAGTACTTGTAATTAGTTACATTTAGAAATTTAGAGTTTACATTTTAAAATACCCATAATCAGACTACAGTTACTTTTATATTGATTACATGATTGCATATTATCCACACAATATTAATAAATTATTCATCATTTATTGATTTATTGAGTCTGATTACATTACCTAAAATGTGTTACGTAATGGATTCTGTTACTGACTAAAATTTTTGTCATGTAATTTGGAATCAGTAACAGATTACAATTTTTAGTAATCTACCCAGCTCTGTATATATAAGGTACCTGTGGGAACATTTTCGCGAGACACAAAATACATACCGTGTTTTCTCCTTCATGTGCCCATATTCAGTTGTTCCTGTTCCTGTCCTCTGTGTTTCATTATTAGTTAACCTCCGTCACCTGTGTCCCAATTAGTTTATCATTCTCACCTGTCTGTTCTTCATTTACCTTACTATAAAAGTTGCATTTAGTTCAGAGTTTCTTCGTCCGGTCTCGTCAATGTGTATGTGTGTTTGCTATCTTCCTGTTGTGACTTACCTTGTGTGAATTATATTAAAGACTTTTACTTTCATCTTCATCTTTGTGAAAGTTTATTCAACACCAAAACTGTACAGAAGACCGGACCTTATAAAGTGAAGCTGCGTGTTTCCCCGCATTTTGTTTTTTTGTTTGTCAAATTTTGTTGACACACTACCCGGACAGCTGCCTGTGCTCGTTTTATCAAACTGCACTAAATACTGCCACACGAGCGCAGCTGTCTGCGGAGGGTTTTCGAGAGAGCCTCACTGCCTTCAATGAGTGGGTGCTGGTGTCCTTCCAATCTCTGCTGACCGTGGACTTCGTGGACGACAACACCAGCCCCACTCTTGACCCAGAGCCAAGCCCACCTCTAATGGAGAGCCAGAGCCCCCCATGACCGATAAAACATTGCTAAAGAATGCGACAGTGCTGAAGATCACCTCCAAGAAAGAGCCCTTGACGTCAGACTAGGTGCGAGGGAAGCTCCGTCCACTGTACCTTGGCTGAGGGTGAGCTAAATCTGAATCTGGGACTGCTGGAATTTGAACTGGATTTAATAGACTTCAATAGTGATATATATGCAGAGATGCCCCCTCTTCTCCTCCCTTCATCTGTACTCCCCGTCTGCCCTGAGCTGTCTGGCCATTCTGAAGTGTCTGTCTGTCCAGTAACAACATCAGATGCCATTCCCCTGTCTGCCATGCTCCCAGTATTAGAAGTTGCAATGTGGTGTGTGGGCGACACACACAATCCATGGTCCTCAGTCGCTCAGGTTCCACCGTGGTCTTCCTGATCCCCGCCTCTGCCTCGTCGCCAGCACCATTTGCTCCACCTTGGCCCTCCGGATCCTCGGTGTCACTCTGGCTCATCGGATCTCATCTGTCTCCACCTCGGACTCCACCTCCACCGTCGGTCACTCCCCTGGAGTCATCAGCCCTCCTTCCTCCATTGCTCCTTGCGCTGTCAGCTCCACCGTGGGTCGCCATCATGGCTGCAGCCTGGGTCCCACCTGGCTCCTCCTGCTCCAAGTCCCTTCTGTATCCTTCCTGGCTTCTCCCTCCGTCATTACCACCTTGGACCTGTTGATCTTCCTCCCCAGTGTCCATCCTCCGCCTCCACCTGTACTGACTTACTGCCAGCCCTTCGCCATCCCCTGTCATTATCCCACATCCACTCCTTTGTCCTCCTCCTAAGTCCCCCTCCATCCCTCCCTTTTCCTCTGCAACATGAGGTTGGGCCTTCTGGGAGGGCAAACTGTCACACCCCATTGGACTTTTGGTTGTGTTTTCTCCTTCATGTGCCCATATTTGGTTGTTTCTGTCTTTGTTGTTTCATTATTAGTTAACCTCCGTTCACTTGTGTCTTCATTAGTTTATCATTCTCACCTGTCTGTTCTTCATTTACCTTACTATATAACTTGCATTCAGTTCAGTGTTTCTTCGTCCGGTCTCAATGTGTATGTGTGTTTTCTATCTTCCTGTTGTGAAAAACAGACTAAAAGACTTTTACTTTCATCTTCACCTTCGAGTGAGTTCATTCAACACCAAAACTGTGACAGCTATCATGTAGGTTTAGGTTTATTGCAGATGGTCTTAAAATGTCACGGGGCATTAGAGTTATAGAGCCAATCAACAGACATTTCAGGCTGGATTAGTCACTACACTGACAATCTCAGGAAGCATCAACATTAATCAATATTCACAATAAAAATTATTATTACAATTATCATGTACAGTGTGTTTTATCAGATTGATCCACCTTGTTCTTGTCACATTTGCCAGTTTTGCATCAGTTTGAGTAACAGTGCCTCATAGCAGTAAATTTTGGAACAGCAGCATATCAAGACCAAATGAGCAGAATTATAATATTGTTTAACATATAATGCATACTGGCATTTTTCCAATGCTGGCATACCGTGCAACCAAAAAGACTTGGAATTTTAGGTTTGAGTTGAACACTTGTTTCTCAGTGTCAAATTTAATGAATATTAATCAACTCTATTATTGTCATTTTCAGATGAAGAAGATTCACCATTAGATTTGGGATGTTTAAGAATCTTGCTGTTTGGGAGGACAGGAAGTAAAAAAGTCTGCCACAGAAAACACTATCCTTGGAAAAAAAAAGAGTTTCACAGAACAGCCAGTCCATGTTTGGTGACCACTGTTTGTAGCAAAAAAGTTGGTGAAGTTGTTGGTAAATCAGTAGATATTACTGATACACCAGGAATTTTTTTGACACAACAGTGACAAAAGAACAAGTGCAGGAAGAAATAATGAATTGTATTTCACTGTCAGCATCTGGACCACATGTGATCATCATTGTGCTGAGTGTGGGAAGATTCACACCAGAGGAGAAAGACACTTTAGACATGATCAAGATGATTTTTGGCTCAAAAGAAGCAGATTTCTGCATTGTTCTCTTCACTAGAGGAGATTATCTGAAAGGAAAAAACAATAGAAGAATATATAGAGAAAAAATATGAACTCGTAAAACTGACCAGTGACTGTAGAAACAGATTCCTGACTTTTAAACACAAGATCAGACACAAGTTACTCAACTGCGAAATATGATGGAAGAGATGAATAAGGGCCGATATTTCACTAATGAGATGTTTGAGGAGGCAGATATCTCCAATGAACAGAGAATGGAAATGATAAAAGAGAATGCAAGAAAAAATCAGGCTCAAGTTGATGAATTAAAATCCAACTATGACATAGTAATAAAAAAAAAACATGAGAAAGAGACTGAAGAAGAAGAAACAAAGGACCATTGAGGAAAGAGAAAGACTGAAGAACAAGTAAAAAGATAAAGAGGGAACACTCAGGAGAGAGTTTGAGGAGAAAGAAAAATCAGAGCAGAAGAAACGAGAGACGGAGGATCAGAAACGATCAGAAGAGGAGAAACAGCAAAGAGCTGAATATGATCAAAAAAATAGAGGAGATGAAGAGAGAGACTGAAGATCAGAGAATACAGTATGAAAAACAGCAAAAATAAAGAGGAGAAGAAGAAGATAAAAAAAGAGAGAAAGAATATAAACAAGATCGAGAAAAAATGAAAAATGAGCATATACACATAATGGCAGAGTTAAGAAAGGAACAGGAAGAGGAAATAAAAAAGATAGATTCAGAGGAACAAATGAGGAAAAAACAAGAAGAGAATGAGAGAAAAATGGAAGAGAAAAATAAAAGAGGCTAAAAATTACAAAGAGACTCAAGAGGAAATAAAACAACAGCAGAGAGAATGGGTGGAAGAGAAGAAACGACAGATAAGAGAACGAGAGGAAGAAGATCTAAAGATTCATAAAAGTAACGTGTGTGTGTAGATTTCAGAGAACAATGAGACATTTGTGTAGTTTTACTTTTTGTATGTTTTTGTTATTCATTTATAGTCACTGAATTATTCCATTTAATATACCATTTATTATATATTTTAACCATGTAATCATTTATTGAATTACTTATTATTTTCCTTGATATTGTTGTTCAGTCTTATGATTGTGTGGTTTCAAGGGATATTTGTCTTCACGAGTTAGAGATCAGAGAATCCATTTCAGGGTTTTGAGCTGTGGGTGATCTTGACAGGACCATGATGTAAACAGTCATTTTCCATTGCTGTTGGGTTGAATATTTCTGATGTGGAGACTCAATCTAACACTGATCACAATGAGACTTATTAATCACAACTAACAGTTTTGAGAGAGCTATAAAGGATGTTTTTATTTACTTTGGTTGTTGCTTTCATTGATTTATTCAAAACACGATCATCTGAACATTATTCTGAAATTATGCTGTATTTTCACATATTCAGTTATATTATAGCTGATTATAACAAACAAACACACACACACACACACACACACACACACACACACAATAAAGTTATTGATCTTTCGTGTTCAGTGGAAGAAAAAAATGTTCAGAACTACATGAGAGTGATTGAAAAAAAAGGACAACATTTATTTATTTATTTATTTTTTGGTAAATTTAGCATGAAAATAAAAAGCTAATATGCAGTATTAGATCCAGAAGAAGTATCCAGAAGATTCAAGGCTCTTGTCTTGCAATATGCAAATGTTTTTGTTTGTTTGTTTGTTTTTTGAGATTCATGACGTTTAGAGTTCAAAGTCTTTTAAAGGTTGAAACAGAAATCAGTTCCTTTTCTGTTTTGTGATTCTCAAAAGCCCAAGTGACCTAATGTAATAAGGAAGCAATACAGTGACAGTATATAATAACAGTATATTTGACTGTCCCACATTAGTCAAAGCAACTTTTTCTAAGAAATGACAAAGATTGATTCAAATAGAAAATATTCTTAACAAATTTTAAGAATATTGTTGCAATATTTGATGTACAAAACACATCACAAATAAATTTTGATTACAGTTTAGAACATTTTTTTATTTATAAGAGATTTATATTGTCAACATTAATTTTGTCTAAATATCGCTTGAGCTTTGTGATGAATTCACAAGAGGCACTTCATGTTTGCTTATTTTCATATCCACAGTTACGACGTAATCCCACATTACAGCGATAGGTTAATCATAAATCAGAGCTGACCAGAATCTACGAAACTGAGTTTGTAGCTGCTTATTCAACTTATCGGAATAATGCAGATATAGATACAGATAAGTTCTCTCACTTGAAATGGCATCAAGATCAGGTAAGAATCACATTAGATACAAATAAATGCAGCAAAATTTTCTCAGTGATTTTTTAAAGGGCTCATTGGATGCTAAGTTCACTTATTCATGTTGTTTGAACATTAATGTGTGTTGGCAGTGTGTGTACAAATCTACCCTATAATGATAAAAATCCATGCAGTGGATTTTAATTAATCTGTAAAAATAATATCCTCTTTTTCAAATCGAGCCGTTCTCAGATGCCTGTTGGTGTGGCGTCACACCCACAGAGGCCGCTCCCACAATAGTTGATTGACATGAGCTCTTACCTTAGACCAGCTGTCACAGTCCAGTAACTTTCCTTGTTTTGATGCCGAAGCAGGGATGTAAGTTAGACAAGAATATCTCCGATTGAGGTGTTGTGTTGCTGGATCTAATAATGAACACAGTGGTCATCATTTACTCCTGACATCTGAGCCGCTGAAGATGCAGTGGATTACGTTTGTTTGTGAAGGGAATGCGCCTCCCGATCTACATATATCTGTCTATGTTCACGCGAATCATTCATGATCCAGCCTCACTTACAGCAGAAGTGAGTATAAGCATTTTTTTTATGAATCTTTGGATCGCCTTTCCTTATAACGTGGTAGTTAGGAAGTTTAGCGGCTAAACGCGGCTCAATGCGGCTAATGTAAACAAGATTGTCATTCCATGAGCAGAGCTCATTTGCATTTTAAGGAACAACCCCTTAGAATGAGATGATTTTTTGCAGAGCTTATTTTGACAAGGTAAAAAGGACGTTGTTTTACAAAACCATTGAGAATTTTTAACCAAAGTATATTAGAGACTTTTCATTAAGACCCTAAAGAATCATATCAACTTGTGGAAAATGGGTTAGCTTCGTTAAGTTTATTAAATAATATTTTACTGAATACTTACATTGGTGTTTAAAAGTGGCACTGAACTAATAACCTTCATCAACCTAAAAGGCTTCATCTCACATATTATATGTTGTGTTTCCAGCGAATATTCCACCTCGGTACTGAACTACCTAAGCCACATTTTCACCATCATAATAAGCCAAATCCATTGCTAATTAAACAGCTCTCACCTGATGGATTGTGTGCGTAGTCAGCCATTCAATATTCTCTGAAGTTGTCCTGACTAGATCAGCCTGGTCCGGTCATTTGGGGCTTAGAAGGAATTCTTTCAGGTTCAGATAACAGGTTATAATAAATAAATCACTCTGAGTCTTGTTTTAAGAGAGGTTTAAGTGAATCACCAATTGAAATGGTTTCGGTTTAATATAACAATAACAATAACTCATAAGCAATAAATTCAAAATAACTGTGGGAAAGTCTTTACCCGAGGTGTGGCAAGGAAGAAGATCAAGAACTGGCATTTTATAGTCTGCCATAAGCATCACAATGTCACCTTCGGTCCGCTCACCACCAGATGTCGCTCTCGCTCTATCATATCACACAGACTGTTGCATTGCACCCCGGACTACTACACCCATCATCCATCGCACTGATTGAGTCAGCACCTGTGGCTAATCAGGCATGCTATATAAGCCCCGGACTTTCTCCCTGTGACTCACGGAGTATTGTCGTTATTGTTGTGGTTTATTGTATGGTAGTTCCCCAGTTCCCTAGTAGTTTCCTAGTTCCAGAGTTCCCTAGTTCCCGTGTTTCCAGTGTTTAGCTTTCTCACCTGGCCATCTCGTCTCGTCTGTCTCGCTGCCTGCCTTCCGGACTCTCGCTCGTTTCACGGATTATTCCCTCGCCTTGCCCCTATCGGATTACGTTCACCACGGATCGACCCACGCCTTCTTCTTGGACTATTCTTGTGTCTCGCCCCATACATACCTGTTTTCTACTGTTCTGACCCTGCCTGTTTGACCATGTCTTTGTCTCGTCAAATGAATAAAAGCTTGCATATGCTCGCCTTTTGTCTCTCTCCCAATGTTACAGTCTCCTCCTTGCGTTTCCATATAAGTCACACATTTGGTACATACACATACACATCACTCTTTTTGTGTGTGGGCCCCGTCCTATTGCCATGGCAACTTCTAAGCATATGATACGTGCAGTTTCACACTTGCTCAGATGTTGCGAAGGTCGCAAGTTCAACCTGGAAACTGCAGCATCACCCTGAGTATCACAAATTCAGACTGTACAAACACATTATCTTCAGTTGCAATCAGACAAACCCATTCTTATCTTAATTATCTTTCTTAACGCCTCTAGTATCTTAAGCAAAACATTTTTTCCTATACTGCAATATCATACTTCTGCAATTAAATGCAACATGTATACTCTTATAGCTAAGAAAAGTAAAATACAAGCAATCATCTTTTTAGGAGGTCCATCTGCAACCATGTTGCAAATGCATCTCCTTTACAATTTAACAACATTTTGTTTGAGCTGTTCTCACCTCTCACACACACTTTACATTTTAATAACCCTTAGAGGTGACAGCAGTGGTTTGAAGTCTCAATGTTTCCAAATCATCTATAACAGAATTCAATTCAGAATAAAAATCATTCAAAGCAATCATTTTCCTCACCAACTTTATTATCCTCTTGTTTATATTTCCTTGTTTTCTGATCAATCGAATCAGTTCCCTTAGTTTAAAAATCATCCTCTGATCTCCTCCGGTTTTCTCTCATCCTTGCCTCTGACGTTTCCTCCTTTCCTCTTTCTTATCCCGCTTGATTTGCCGCCTCTGTAACATCTCTACAAACAAATCGGCTAGGTAAATTTCAAGTTTTTGTGGTCCATTATTCCCCCTATAAAATTTTCAGGAAATGGCACATTAACATTGCCAGCTGATACAGTTTGCATAGATGTTATTATTAAGAATGAACACTAGAGAGGTGAAAGAGCAGAAGAGAGAAGTGTGCTGCTAGATGAGAAGTGTATTCGGTCTGGATTAAAGCTGTGGTTAATCCAAGGAATCTGTGTGTCATTGCATTCTTTATTGTTTTGTAAATTACGTTACAGTACTGTCACATTGTTGTGGTGTGCGAGGAACGAGGAGCAGACGAGAAAGTCCAGTGCATGAAAGTTTATTAATAAATCCACAGGAACAGACGGGAACAGCAGGGAAATCCAAAACAAACGCAACTTACACAACCGACAAACGGAATGACAATACAATCACCGACAAACTTGACTAGACACAACCAAACTTACATACACAGAAGGAACCAGTCAGGGGAGGACAGGTGAGAACAATGAAACAGTGACGCAATAACAAGAAACGGAAACGGAAAGACCAAATATGGGCATACACAAGGGAAACACACACACAACAGTCCAAAGGGGTCTGACAAGTACAGCATTATACATATAAAACCTTTTAATATAGTCCACATAGTTTTGCCTAGTTTCATAGCCTTGTTTATTTTGCTTCTTTGGACTGCTCACTTGGACTTTGACCTTCTGCCTGTTTATTTTGGATTTTGCTTTTGTCTTGCCTACGTGTTACTGTTTGTTTGGATATCGACCCTGCCTGTTTTGACTATGCTGTGTTTAATAAAGCTCGCATCTGGATCTATCACGCTTCCTAAGAGTCCCGTTACAGGAGGGTAGTGTTAGGTTTATAATATACAGTTTGTACAGTATTCAGTCATAAAGTCTATGAAAAGTCCCCTTAAACATGAAAACCTGTGTGAAAATGTGTGTGTGTGTGCGTGTGTGATTTTTTTTTTTTTTTTTTTCACATCAACAGCAGGTAGACATAGTCCAGAACATGAACGTCCTAACAGTAAGTACATTAAATCACTGGCAGTGATATAAAGATGTGTCAAACATTTATGTGTTCCTTTTATGAAAAAATATGGGTAAATCTCTTAAATTACATAAAAGGTCAGTGTATAATATTATCATTACACAATATTCAGTGTTGTATCAGGTAAAGTATTAGTTCATCAAAAATGAGAATGCTGTCATTATTTATAGTGTTGTTCTAAAATTGTATGACTTTTTCTTTTGCGGAACAAAATGCTTAGAAACTGGTTTTTATGTTGCAAAAATGAACAATTTTATGATTAAAATAATAATAAAAACTGCGTGCTGTATTCCAAGATCATTCCCATTAGGTTTGTGTGAGAAACAGACCAATAAGTCATGTACCACAGATTTGTGTCAGAGAAAAATAATACAGCATTTGGGTTTACAAGCACAAATATCACTCTAGATGATATTCAAGTTTCCAAGTTGTGGATCAGCTTTTTCCACATACAGTACTGTATACGCACTGCTACTCTGCTGCAGTTGCTGGATGTGTAATGTTGAATATTCATCCAAATATTTCACAAATTCAACCACTGAATTTGTGAAAGTGAATTATTAAAGTGAAATAAAATGAACTGAAATTTGACTATTGAAGGTCGTATATTTAAACAAGCTCTGGATAGTAGGACGTTTTGGAAGGTCAGTGTGGATTACTGAATTTTTAACCCTTTAACTTTCACCTCTAAAAGGAGCTAATGAAAAAATTATTTAACATTAAATTCTTATTAGTAGACATCTAATAAATAAAAAAAAATCTAATAAATCTCATGCACTTTTTTTTTTCAGTTTATGTTTTTTTATGAAACATAAGATGTCAGTCCATGGTAAATCTCGATTTAACTATTTCATGAGTTATTTTGCAATAATAAACATTACTTTTTACTTTTTAACTTTATTAGTATCTTGGATACATCTCATAACCTTTAGGGTCCACAATGTTTAAAAAATATATTTTTAAGTGTCTGTATAATACAGGTGCATCTCAAAAGATTAGAATATCGTGAAAAAGTTCATTTTTTATTTGTAACTTATTTTAAAAACTGAAACTTTCATATATTCTAGATTTAACATGGAAAGTAAAACATTTCTAAAGTTTTTTTTGTTTTAATTTTGATGATTAGAGCTGATAGCTCATGAAAGTCAAAAATCCAGTATCTCAAAATATTTGAATATTTCCTAAGATCAATCAAAAAACAGATTTGCAAAATCTGTCCTCAAGTTTTTTTAAAGTATGTTCATTTATGCACTCAATACTTGGTCGGCAGCACAAATTACAGTAAATTCCTTGCTCCTAGCACAAATTACAGCATCAGTAAAGTGTGACATAAGCAATCAGCCTGTGGCACTGCTGAGGCACTTTTGAAACTTCAGATCAGCTGTATATTGTTGGATCGACTGTTTCTCATCTTTCTCTTGAAAATATCCCATAGATTCTCTATGGGGTTCAGGTCAGGCATGTTGGCTGCCCAATAAAGCACAGTAATATCATGGTCAGCAAACCATTTGGAAGTGGTTTTTGCACTGTGGGCAGGTGCTAAAGTCCTGCTGGAAAAGGAAATCAGCATCTCCATAAAGCTTGTCAGCAGATGGAAGCATAAAGTGCTCCAAAATCTCCTGGTAGACAAAGAAATCTCCATTGACTTTGCACTTGATAAAACACAGTGGACCAACACCAGCAGATGTCATGGCACCGCAAATCATCACTGACTTCAAAAACTTCACACTGGACTTCAAGCAGCTTGGATCCTGTTCCTCTCCAGTCTTCCTCCAGACTCTGGGATTTTAACATGAAGTGCAAAATTTGCTTTTATCTGAAAAGAGGACTTTGGACCACTGAGCAACAGTCCAGTTAATTTTCTCCTCAGCCCAGGTAAGATGCTTCTGATGTTTTTCTGTTTCAGAAGTGGCTTGGTAGTCCTTTTCCTGAAGACGTCTGAGCGTGGTGACTCTTGATGTGCTGACCAGCTTTGCTTGACAGTTTTCTCAAGCTTGCGGTCATCCCTGTTGCTTGTGCACCTTTTCCTACCCAATTTCTTTCTTCCAGTCAGCTTTGCATTTTAATATGCTTTGCATTTTAATAAATTACAAACAAAAACTGAACTTTTTCACAATATTCAATTTTTTTTGAGATGCACCTGTATATATAGCCATATGGCAATATATATGCTATACCATGTCTTTTACTGACATATCAACCGTACGGTCACGGATGATTTGGATAATTATTCTAAATGCACATTTCTGCATTTCTCATATATTTTGCTAGATTTCTGTTCTTTACCCTCTACCCTATTCACAATACCTTTATGGTTTTATCCCTACTTCTTTGATTGCTTGTTTGACCCTATTATCTCATGACTGACCAGCACCAATCTCGCTTCTGTGTGACTGACTGAAGTTTGTAAACTGCTGCTGTCACTTTAAAACTGTAAATTCCTATCTCTCCATGGAAACAGCAGACACAGAGATGGGGCAGTATGGAAAGACTGCTCTCTCATCTCTTCCTTTTGATAGACTTATTCCCTATCAAATTTAGCTCAACCGTACATTAGAGATATCAGTTAAAGGGTCAATAATGAAATTGTGCCTGAAATTTTCCTTTGAAATTTTTTTAAAGCTAAAATATACAACAATATTGTAATGCAGCTGTAACAGAGGGAGTGAAACAAGAGGCGAGCGGATCCATCTGCAAGCTTTTATTTACAACATGAGGCAGCGACAGTCGAAAACAGGCAGGGTCGGCACAATAGCAAACAGGTATATTAGGGTGAGGCTTAAGAGTAGTCCGTGAGGCTGGCGTGGGTCGATCACCGGCGGACATAATCCAAGACGTGAAACAGAAGAGTAATCCTTACAATGAGCTAGGGTCCAGAAAGGCAGGCGGCGAGACAGACGAAACGAGATGGCCAGGCAGAAACGCTAAACACAGGAACTAGGAACTAGGAACTAGGAAACACAGGATGACAACACAATGAAAACTACAATGCTCCATGATCAGAACGTTAAAGTCCGGGGCTTTTATAGAACGCCTGATTGGCCACAGGTGTATGGCGCAATCAGTGCGGTGGACGCTGGGAGATGTAGTCCGGGGTGTAGTGCAACAGTCCATGTGAGAGAAGGTAAGAGCGACATCTGGTGGTGAGCGGACCGCAGCACACCGACCAGATCCGTAACAGCAGCCCTAAAAAAATGCAAGCCCAGTGTATTAATACATAAGAACTGTTAATACAATGCAAGTTTTTTTGCAGTTCTGCATTTTTTTTTTTCCTTTTCCCCAAATGCATTTGTCATTATTATGCTTCCATAGAATGCAAACACTATTACATCTGTGGTCATGTTAGGCCTCCTATCACTACTTGGCATATGTTCATCTAGCTGGAAATCTACATGTTGGTTCAGAATTGTTATGCCACAACAATCATTTATACGTCTGCTTTTTATATCCTTCAAAATCTGTATGATTTTTAGTCATTGTTTTTCATAAATCTTTTTAATAAATTAAAGGTGGACACTGATTTTCACCCTCATTCTCCAAAAATGACAAAAGCCTCCATAAAAGTACCATAAAATGCGTCCATACAGCTCTTGGGCTAAATTCCAAGTCTTCTGAATCCATACAGTAACATTGTTTGAGGAACAGATTGGCACAAATTGCCTTTTATTTAAAAAATTATAAATAAATAAATACTTATTACATCATAACTGATCATTCCATCTCATTTGGGCTTATTCATGCATCACATCAGTGAAGTCAGGTACTATACTGTAATCTACTCTGTTTAGGGTTAGGTTTAAGAGGTAGAACAAAAAGTGATCTCTCCATATTGGAGTTGAAGCTGTTTCTGTGTTTTGTGTCAAACACAGTTTATTTACAAAATTATAAACAAAAGGCACTAAACAAACTAAAAAGCACGGAGAATCTCAGGAGAATACAGGTAACACTGAAAACCCTGCACATTCACAAACCAACACTAAACAGCAACAAAAATGCACTGGAGAATGTACAAATGCAGGAAGTTTTCTGTATGGGTTTTGTTTAGGGGTATATACAGTTTCAGTATAAACCCAACATGTGAGTCAGTATTTGTGCTTTTTCAGTGAGTGATCTGAAGATTGTTCTGCTAGGAAAGAATGGATCAGAAAACAGCCGAGTCATAAACACTATACTGGGTATAACAGTATTTCACAGTGAAGCTCAATCTTATTCACAGCAGCACAGTGAGAGAATCAGTACAGAGGTGGAGGAGAGACACACATCACAGTCATCAACACTCACCTGCTCCAGCCAAATCTCACACGTCAACAGATCACACAAAGAGTGAGAGAGTGTGTGTCTCAGTCTGCTCCAGGACCTCATTTGTTCGTACTCGTACTGCAGAATAATGACTTCAGTGAGAACGACAGACACACAGTGAAATATGTGCTGAACCGCTTCAGTAAGCAGGCCATGAAACACACTATAGTGCTGACTACTGATGAACAGACACATGGATACAAACTGACTTTTATGATATGGAATATTGCTATGCGTGATTTAATAAAGGAGTGTGGATGAGGAAATCTACAGATGATATAGTAACAGGATGGCGTTCTGAGATTGTCAGAAAGACAGAAGAGATATTTAAGAAACATTTAAAACACATAACTCTAATCAACTCAAAAATTTCATTTAATCATTATCAGTCACAACAAACAGCATTTACAAGTCTAGATCAGGTTATTATATGGTGGTGCACCAGCTGAAACACAGATAAAAGCTGTGTCCCAAAGTGGAGGGCACGCACTTCGAAGTGCATGGACTTCGAAGGCCACGCCTCCGAAGTGCATGAGACGCTCCACCTTCGCAGGAATTCCTAATTGTACCACCAGGTGTTCCCGATTACCGCTCCTGTCGCATAGCAATGGTGCGAGAGGGGCGCTGTCTGACAGGTTAGACGTTTAAGTTATGGAGCCAGCATTGGTCATATTTGTTTTTATATTTTACGTTTTACTGGAGGAGATGGTGGGGATGTACCTCAGACTTGGCCATGAGCATGGCCGGGTAAATTATATTGTTTTGCTGCATCCTTGCTGGATTACAATTTTAAATGCATTCATTGCGTTTGAACCGACTTGAATAATGTAAAGATACATATGAAGGAAAAAAAAAAAAAAAAAAAACACAACATAACCATGCACGCAGAAATATATAGCAGTTCAAATACTGACTGATATTTTAATTTTAATGCGATTTTATAATAGTTTGTCTTGATGGTGAACATATTTGGAAACCCTGATTTTAGGCAGTTAAGTAACCATAAAAATGGTTACTTAACTGACATGACATGCCTCGTTCCACTATCCACCGCATTGTCCACCGAGTTGCTGAGGAGTTCGCCATTCGGCCACCAAGAGATTCACCTCCCCGAAGACCCCAGAACACATGGAGGCAGGGCTGGACTTAAAATTCATGTTTTTCTAATGTTAAACCTAAGGCATTTTGTAAATAGTTGTAAAAAGTATTTTCAGTAACGTATAGAACAATTTTGTTTTAAAGAAAGAGAAAAAAAAAAAAAAAAAAAAAAAAAATAGAAGAGGGTTGTGAAAAAATAAGCTGCATTACAGAAATTTACACATTGTACATAATTAGTTCGCTTTTATTAACACGTGAATATACTAAATGTACAAAAATTATTCATTTCATTACAATCACAAAAATAAACTACAGAAATTAGGTTGTTTCACTGACAAACAAAAAATAAATAAATAAATAAATATATATATATATATATAATAATAATAATATTTGTGACACTTGCAATCCTAAATCAGAGCAAATAAACCATGCCTGTTAACAACAGCACAATGAATTTCAGCAAAAAAAAAAAAACCAAAACACTATTAACTTGCTTATTTTGTATTTTTGAAGTATTTCCCCAGCAGGCTCACTTTCTCTAAAATAGTTCTACAACAAGAGAAAATGGAAACACTTATAATAAAGAAAGGTTTGCAATCTTAACATTACCAAAACATGACACAGCAGGACATGCATACAAAATACTAAAGTGCTAAAGTTTGTTTACTTACATTTCAATGTGAATTCCCCAACAGAACTCTCACCTGTCATGTTCTTTGAATATAAATTCCATCATCATCTGTGCGCAAGTGATGCTGGGATATGGTAGGGTGCGCAGTGTCCATCAGATGTACACTTCATTTTCCTGGGAATCAGAGACCACACAAACACAGAACTGAATACAACTTATAAAGGGCGGCTAATAATACAGAAACAGGTGAAGCAAGTTAACTAATTAGGACACAACAAGGGCAGGAAGAACCAAATATGGGCACAGCAGGGAGAAACCATAAACAGTCCAAAGGGGTGTGACAATGGGCAAAACCAACACAAACAGTCCAAGGGGTGTTACAACGAGGTTGATCATTTGCGATCTGGGGCTTGTGTGCTCCTATGTTGTCAGAGCCTGCCAGATTTTTAAGGCATAATTTCATCCATTTCACCTGAAAGACTTATAGTGAATGACTAGTGAACAGATGAAGAGAGCACGCTTCATAGTTACCTGCACAATTTGCATTTTATATGAATACATCTTCACACACATCTCCTCTTCCATAGACATCGACGTGTATTTTTAAAAATTACAAATATTTTGTTAACACTTCAGATTCAACACAGGTTCGATTCCTGTCTTGAGGTCCTTTGCCGATCCCACCCCCCTCTCTCCGCCCAGTACTTTCATCTCTGCTCTCTACTGTCCTATCTATATTGTCCTATACTCCAGGACTCTTTGAACCCTCTCTGACAGATGAACAAGTGCAGGAAGAAATAATGAGCTGTATTTCACTGTCAGCACCTGGACTACATGTGTTCATCACTGTGATGAGTGTGGGAAGAATCACACCAGAGGAGAAAAATATTTTAGACATGATCAAGATGATCTTTGGTCCAAAAGCAGCAGATTTCTGCATTGTTCTCTTCACTAGAGGAGATGAACTGAAAAAACAAACAACAGAACAATATGTAGAGAAAAAATAAAGATGAACTCAAGGAACTGATCAGAGATTGTGGAAGCACAACCCGTGTCTATTAACAACACAGAAACACAAGAACAGACACAAGTTACTCATCTGTTAAAAATGATAGAAGAGATGAAGAAATCTAATCATGGCTGATATTTCACTAATGAGATGTTTGAGGAGGCAGTGATCTCCACTGAACTGAGAATGGAAATCCTAAAAGAGAAAGAAAGAAAAAATCTCAATCAAATTAAAAATTTAGAAGCCAAATATGACATGGAAATCAAAAGCATGAGAAAGAGACTGAAAGAGAAAAAACAAAAGTGGATGAGGAAAGAGAGAGACTGAAGAACAAGTTCAGAGAACAAGAGCAAACACTCAGGAGAGAGTTTGAGGAGAAAGAAAAATCAGAGCAGAAGAAACGAGAGACAGAGATTGAAGATCAGAGAACACAGTAAAACATGAAGAACATATTATAGCAGAATTACAGATGCAACAAGAAGAGGAAATAAAAAAGAGAGATTCAGAGGAACAAATGAGGAAGGAACAAGGAGAAAAAGAGAGAAGAATGGAAGAGAAAAATAAAAGAGGCTGAAAATGACAAAGAGACTCAAGAGGAAATTAAACAACAGCAGAGAGAATGGGAGGAAGAGAAGAAACGACAGATGAGAGAAAGAGAGGAAGAGGAAAGAGAGAGAAAAGAGAAACATGAAAAACCACTGAGAGAAAAACAAGAAGAACTGGAGAACAAGAGAAAGAAAACTGAAACCAAGAGAAATGAAGAAGAACAGATGATAGAAGAGGAGAGAGAGAAACAGAAAAGAGAGAGAACAGAAAGACAGAGAATATAAAGAAAATAAAAATGAAATAGAAAGATATTGTGAGCAGCTGGAGCGAGAGAGAAAAGAGGAGTGGAGGAAAACAAAAAGAGAGAATAAAGAGAGACGAGTGGAAAAGAATTTTGAATTTTAAAAGCGCTTTATTTAACAATAAATTAATCCCACAATTGACACATATTCTTCTCACAAAAAAAACAATTTACAAACACATCAATTGATTAAAAAAAAAAAAAAAAAAAAACTCGTAACATCACACAGAAAAAAGAGTGGAAAAGAGAAAGAGATGTGAGAAAATGATATAAGATCTGAAACGAGAGCAAGAGGAGGAGATCAAGAGAAGAAAAAGAGAGGAGAGAGAAAGAATAGAAAGAGAAGAAAAAGAGTGTGATGAAATGAAACAGAAACTTATTTTAAGTTTCATTTCATATAAAGGGAAATAGAGATGATGAAGAAGAAACATGAAGATGAAGCCAGAAAACAAGAAAAGGAATTGAATAATTTCAGCAAGAGAAAAGAGCAGCACATTCAGGAGCTCAAGGAGAGACTTGAAGAGATTCAAAAACAGGAGATGAAAGTTAAAAATAATAAAGTGAATGATTTAAATAATCAGCTACAAAATAAATGGTCATGTCATGTCATGTGAAACATTTTTAAACATAACTGATCAGTCATATAACTAATACTGGTCTTTTGTAGTGAACCTGAAAGGGTTTTTTGTATTTCTCTCTAGTGTAAGCAAGTTACTGTATCTCTTTTCACATCTGCTCCTGAAGGCTCACCGTCATGTAGAGTTTAACAATTTACACACCTGTCAGTCACAAGTGGTGCAAACACGGCATAATAAAGCGCTGGTTCCCTCCAGATTTTCCTACGGGTTTTAAAATGTGATTTTTAAATCTATAAGTAAAATAAGGTCTGTGGTAAACAAAAAAGTTACTGGAACATTTCACAGTACAACATAAACTGCACACACCTCAAACATACTTGTGTAATTAAATATTAAAAACAAACATTCTTTTAAAATAAGCATGACAGCTTCAAAAGTAACATTTTCAATATATGTGTAATTTAAGCTATAGAACAAAACATTCAAGTATCATGAAGTTACATTTACTACAAACCTCATTTCACTTATAAATCTAACAATCTTATTATAAAAGCCCATAGCAAAATCTAGAGGGAACCCACAGGAAATTAGGTCTTGTAGGTTTTGAAATTATGATTACAGCACTCTATTAAAGCAACTATGTAGTTTTGTGTATTTTTGGAGCCACCTTATGAGGCGCCACGTAGGATTTAAATCAAACTTCGCTTATCAATACATATATAAAACACGTGCATATACACCTAGAAATTACTTGCATATACATGTATACTGTTGGATGTTCAAAATATATATATGAAATACACGTGCACACTATTATGAAATCCATACCAATACATCTTTTATTAGTAATCAATACATATACACTTGTGAATAACTTGTATATACATATAAACTTAACGCATGCATACGCTAAAAAACACTCGCTTATACATATAAACTTGATCCATGCATATACACCTACAACAACACGCACATATACATATAAACTCGCTGCATGCAGACACACCTGTACATACTCGCACATACATATAAACTTGACCCATGCATATACACCTAAAAACACTCGCACATACATATAAACTCGTTGCGCGCATACACACCCATGAAACACTCACGCAAACATACAAAATAAATTTCAGGTAAGACGCATGCTTGAGTTGTGTATATACATATATGCAAGTGATTTCATATGTGGATGTGCGTGAACTTTTCAGTGCAAACGGAAGGCATCTCAGTGTAAACGGAAGTCATTTCAGTGTAAACGGAAGGCATCTCAGTGTAAACGGAAGGCATTTCAGTGTAAACGGAAGGCATCTCAGTGTAAACGGAAGGCATTTCAGTGTAAAAGGAAGCAGCGGCACTTCCGGCGGAATCTCCAGATGCCGGGGCATTTTAAAACGCTTAATGTGATTAATGCATTAAAATAGTGTTTTAAAAAGACCTTTAATATAGCATACGATGTACCAGGGGCGAATTTCCACTGGGCACTTTTCAAAATCCCGTTCAGCACGCCGAGAGTTCGCGCGATCGTTCAAACAAAACCGAAAGTAAAACGCGCACGCGCCTTCAAAAGCAATTTTAATACCTTGCGTTTAGAGCGCGACTCCCCAATGCGTGCAAATTAGGCTACATAACATATTTAGGATGTTATTAGTATGCAGGCTATTGTGAAGTTGTTTATTTAATATTAATTGTATTCTATTTTTGCATGTTTCTGTCAAGGACTTTAATTTTGGTGTTGCGTCCTCTGAGAAGGAGGGTCTTATAATGTGAAGGAGGAGAGCAGAGTAGATTGTGGGGGGCACAGAGATTAGTGTTGATCTCTTCCCGAGTTCTAGGCCTTTGCTCAATAAAAATTACTAGTCGTCGGTATTTTCAAGTCTATCGTCTTTATTTACATCCACCCACGGCAGCTAAAACTCCACGTCTTACACTATTATAGGTTGTGTAGTTGTCTATAGCTCTCTATCATGTTTGAAAAATTTTGGTCTCTATTTAAATTGTTTTAACTATGTTATGTTCTACTTTCTGAGTATGAATTATTACAATGCAGTAAAAGCATGGGCGTCGGAAGCAAAATAAATGTGGGTGGGGAGTATATGCCATTTTCTGTAGTGTGGTGCCTTACTATGTATATTACCTCTGCGCACTAACGTGACAACACTACAAAACGGGGCAATTGAAGTGTGTTTCTAGTGGCGTAAGGGATAAAGCGAATATCCAGTGTTTTTGACGCAAACGACCCGAGTTCGCGTCCACCTATTGCCGAAATCGTTCTTCTGCCTTTTCACATCTCATTTTACATCGGAAAGGCATTTGTTTTCAATAAACATAAAAATGAAGGAACTAATCTAAATGTTAGAATAAAGTATCGAGCAGGATTAGGTGTATCTGAGCAGCAGATACACTCAGATGCTTTATTTACTTTGCTGTGTTACAGAAGTGCATTCGTCATGTGGAATGGATTTGACTGATGGCGCTCTAAAAAGTGCGCAGACATATTCGCCGAATTAGAGAGGTAAAAGTGGGTGGGTCCGATATCGTTGGTCTTTAAAAGTGGGTGGGTCCTGTCCCACCCACATTCAATGGTTTGACGCCCATGAGTAAAAGACAACAACACTCAAGCACCATAAAAAGTTTTGCTACAAACTCAACTGACTGGCTTTATTCTCTCCTGTATGATTTCATAAGTCTATATAACTATATATATCCATAAGTATATATATATATATATATATATATATATATATATATATATATATATATATATATATATATATATATATAAACATTCCTTTCTTAATCGTATTAAGTGCGAACAATAAATGCAGCCATAGTAGGCTGCTCTCTCAGTATTCAAAGTGCAAACAGAGACTACACTTTTCAAACATGATAGAGAGCTATAGACAACTACACAACCTATTATAGCCTACATACTAATAACATCCTAAATATGTTATGTAGCCTAATTTGTACGCATTGGGGAGTCGCGCTCTAAACGCGGGGTATTAAAATTGCTTTTGAAGGCGCGTGCGCATTTTACTTTCGGTTTTGTTTGAACGATCGCGCGAACTCTCGGCGGTGCTGAACGGGATTTTGAAAAGTGCCCAGTGGAAATTCGCCCCTGGTACACCGTATGCTATATTAAAGGTCTTTTTAAAACACTATTTTAATGCATTAAGTCACGTTAAGCGTTTTAAAATGCCCCGGCATCTGGAGATTCCGCCGGAAGTGCCGCTGCTTCCGTTTGCACTGAGATGCCTTCCGTTTGCACTGAAAAGTTCACGCACATCCACATATGAAATCACTTGCATATATGTATATACACAACTCAAGCATGCGTCTTACCTGAAATTTATTTTGTATGTTTGCGTGAGTGTTTCATGGGTGTGTATGCGCGCAACGAGTTTATATGTATGTGCGAGTGTTTTTAGGTGTATATGCATGGGTCAAGTTTATATGTATGTGCGAGTATGTACAGGTGTGTCTGCATGCAGCGAGTTTATATGTATATGTGCGTGTTGTTGTAGGTGTATATGCATGGATCAAGTTTATATGTATAAGCGAGTGTTTTTTTAGCGTATGCATGCGTTAAGTTTATATGTATATACAAGTTATTCACAAGTGTATATGTATTGATTACTAATAAAAGATGTATTGGTATGGATTTCATAATAGTGTGCACGTGTATTTCATATATATATTTTGAACATCCAACAGTATACATGTATATGCAAGTAATTTCTAGGTGTATATGCACGTGTTTTATATATGTATTGATAAGCGAAGTTTGATTTAAATCCTACGTGGCGCCTCATA
>JAMKFB010000245.1:450581-576512 GCA_036247105.1 Cirrhinus mrigala | reverse complement strand
TGTGTGCGTGTGAGAACGCGGATTTCTTGGTGGAAATCTCTACTCCTTTTCGGAGCGTTCTCAGACCAACTGCGTGATTACCTGCTCATTCGCGCCCGTCCGCGTTTGGGTTTTTCCGTCACGCTACAAAGGGACTACTCTCGATCATTCATTTCTCGTCCAGCCTCCGTGACAGAATGTCTGGTCCCGAAATGGTCCCGGCGGATTGGGAGCAACTGTGGGGTGTGATCCAGCAGCAGACCGCGGAAATCATGAGTCTGAGGCAGGAGATGGTGGGACTTCGAGCGGAGGTTACCGCGCTTCGTGCCGAGACCGCCGGTCTTCGGGCGGAGTGCGGGGCTCTCCAATCGGATCTCACCACCCTGCAAGCAGACTATGATGACCTGGCTGCTGCTCAGATCGCCCCCGCGGAACCAGTCCGTCCCGCCCAATCACCCAAGATTTCACTCCCGGATAAGTGGGATGGATCCGGCGCCCGGTGTGAAGTTTTTCTCACTAATCTCTCTCTCATTTTTGAGTTCCAGCCGTCCCGTTACCCCACAGACCGCAGCCGGATCGCTTTGCTCATCTCACTTCTCACCGGGCAGGCAGCCGAGTGGGCTACGGCGGTCTTGAAGGCCAACGGAGAATCCGCCCATTCTTACTCTGCGTTCACCGCCCAGCTCAAGGCCGCCTTCCAGCACCCTGAGAGCGAGGTGGAGGTAGACTCACGTCTTTACCATCTTAAACAAGGAGAACGCAGCGTCAGCCGATACACCACCGAGTTTCGCACCCTGTCAGTCCAAACAACTTGGAGTGACGCCGCTCTCCGCACAGCCTATTATGAGGGACTTTCCATCAGACTCAAGGACGAGCTGGCTGTGCGGGAGCTTCCCGAAACCCTGGAGGGCATGATCCAGCTGGCCCTCCGGGTCGATCAGAGAATGCGTCACTCTTCACACTGCACTAATCCTGTTTTTCGTTCTTCCACAGGCACCACCCCCCGCACCAGGACCCTGGATTCACCCGTCACCTACACTGTCGCTGCGCCCTCTCCTCCTCCACCTATCGCCTCAGAGGCCCACTCAACCGGAGCCGGGGAGCCCATGCAAATAGGCCGCACCTCCCTGTCGGCTGCAGAGAGGGCCAGACGCTACCGCGAAGGTTTATGCGCCTATTGCGCCTCCCCAGAACACCATCGAGCGATCTGCCCTCTTCGTCCGGGAAACGGCCAGACCAGGTAGAGAGGGGGAGGTCTTTACCTGGTCCGGTGACGAAGAAATCCTGTCCCGCCGAATCCCGGATGCTCCTTCAGGTATCAGTCCTCGTGGGCCACCAACGGATCGTGACCACCGCACTTGTTGACTCAGGTGCGGCTGGGAACTTTATCGATCAGGATTATGCCGCCCAGTTGGGGATTGAGACTGAGGTGTTATCCCAACCGCTAACCATCACCGCCATTGACGGTCGTCCCCTCAACTTCAGCCCTGTCATCCGTCGCACCAAGGAAATCCTTCTCACCATCGACAACCACACTGAAAAGATTCAACTATATGTCACCAAGATCACCTCACCATCCGTCATCCTGGGACATCCCTGGCTCATCACTCACGATCCCTTCATCTCCTGGACCAACAATAAAATCATCCACTGGGGGGCGACCTGTCAGGAGCTCTGTCTCCGGGCGCCGGTTGGGACGTGTTCAGGGGAGTCCGAGGCCTCCGATGTCAACCGGGAGGAGATCCCTGTCCCGTATCGTGACCTGGCCGAGGTCTTCAGCAAACGCCGCGCTACCCAACTTCCACCTCGTCGCCCCTACGACCTCGCCATTGACCTCGTGCCGGGCGCGGTGCCCCCTCGCGGCCGCCTGTATTCCTTGTCTGCCACTGAACATCAGGCGATGGAGGAGTACGTAGCGGAAGGGCTCCGGGCCGGCACTATTCGCCCTTCCCGCTCCCCGGCGGCCGCGGGGTTTTTCTTCGTCAAGAAGAAGGACGGGGGTCTTCGTCCCTGTGTGGATTATCGGGGGCTTAACCAAATCACCATCAAGAACCGTCATCCACTCCCCCTTACCAACACCGCCCTGGACGGCCTCTCTGGTGCCCGCTTCTTCACGAAGCTGGACTTACGGAGCGCTTACAACTTGGTCCGCATCAGAGGGGGCGATGAGTGGAAAACGGCCTTCATAACCCCCACCGGTCACTACGAGACCCTCGTTATGCCGTTTGGTCTGTGCAACAGTCCGTCTGCATTTCAACAACTCATCAACGACGTTCTCCGGGACATGCTGGGTCGCTGGTGCTATGCTTATCTGGATGATATCCTCATATATTCTAAGACTCTGGAGGAACACACCCAGCATGTCCGAGCAGTGCTGCGGAGGTTGCTGGCCCATCAGTTGTACTGCAAGTTGGAAAAATGTGCTTTTCACCAGCACTCCACCACATTCCTCGGTTTTGTCATCTCGTCTCAGGGTGTGGCCATGGATCCTCAGAAGCTGGAGGCTGTGCGCTCGTGGCCCCTACCCACGTCGCTTAAACAGCTACAACGTTTTCTGGGGTTCGCCAACTTCTACAGGCGATTCATCCAGGGCTTCAGCGCAACTGCAGCACCCCTCACTGCTCTCACCAAACCCTCGCACGGAACTTTTTGCCTCACCCCCGAAGCCATCCAAGCCTTCAAGACTCTGTGCCACCTGTTCACCACCGCTCCAGTCCTCACCCACCCCAACCCGGACAAACCCTTCGTTGTTGAGGTGGACGCCTCCGATGTGGGCGTAGGAGCCGTCCTCTCACAACGTGGTCCAGACGGGAAACTACACCCATGTAGTTTTTTCTCTAGAAAATTCAATTCCACTCAGCAGCGTTACGGGGTAGGGGACCGTGAACTGTTGGCCATCAAGTGGGCTTTAGAGGAATGGCGTCACTGGCTCCAGGGCGGCGGCGATCCATTCACCGTCTGGACCGACCACCAGAACCTCACCGTCATCCGCCAGACCAAACAGCTTAACCCCAGGCAGGCGCGGTGGGCCCTGTTCTTCGAACATTTTAATTTCCAACTATCCTACCGGCCCGGTTCGAAGAACAGCAAAGCAGACGCCATCTCCCGTCAACACCAGCGAGACTCCACCACCTCGGAGGCCGCGTCTGTCCTGCCATCCCACGTCATCTTGGCTCCCCTCCGGTGGGGGTTAGAAGAGAGAGTCCGCCAGAGCCACAGCCAAAATCCACCTCCTCCGGATACTCCCACTGGACGTCTCTTCGTACCTGACACCTTGCGCCAAGAAGTTCTCCAGTGGGGGCACGATTCCACTCTGGCAGGACACCCGGGAGTCCAGAGGACCATCAACTTTATCACCAGGGCGTTTTGGTGGAGGACGTTGAGGAGAGACGTACAACAGTACGTCCAGGCATGTAACATCTGCGCTCGCTCCAAGACCACTAACACCCCATCCACCGGCGAGCTGCAGCCCCTCCCCATCCCCAAACGTCCCTGGTCTCATATTTCCATCGACTTCGTCACTGGACTCCCCGAATCTCAAGGGAAGAACACCATCCTGACCATTGTGGATCGGTTCTCCAAGGCTGTGCATCTGGTGGCTCTCACCGGACTCCCCTCTGCCAAGACCACCGCGGAGCTCATACTCGAACACGTAGTCCGCCTGCATGGGTTCCCCAAGGACATCGTCTCGGACAGAGGGCCCCAGTTCACGGCCAAGTTCTGGCAGGCCTTCTGCCGTCTGATCGGGACCACCTCTAGTCTGTCGTCCGGATTCCACCCACAGACTAACGGTCAGACGGAGCGGGCCAACCAACAGCTGGAGCGCTTCCTCCGATGCTTTGCCGGCGAGCATCAGCGCTCCTGGGCTCGCTACCTCGTGTGGGCTGAACTTTCTAACAACATCCACACTTCCTCCGCTACCAATCTGAGCCCATTCGAGGTATGCTATGGGTTTCAACCTCCGGTGTTCGAACATCAGGAACCGGAGGTTGAGGTCCCATCTGCCCAACAGTTGGTCCGCCGGTGCCGGCGGCTCTGGAACCATGCTCGCACCGCCATCCAGAAAGCCAACACTCGTTACACCACTCAACATCGCCGCCGGCACCCCCCGGGACGATTGTTCCATGTTGGTGACAGGGTTTATTTATCCACCCGCAATATCAACCTTAAAACAGACTCTAGAAAACTCACTGCCCGCTTCATCGGACCCTTCAAGATCACTCATCGGTTAAACCCTGTCACCTTCAGGCTCCTGCTGCCCAAATCCCTCCGGATCCATCCTGTTTTCCACCAGTCCCAACTCAAACATGTGTTCTTCTCTCCTCTGTCTCCCCAGGTTCCTGCCCCACCTCCGCCCCGGATCATTGACGGTGGTCCTGCTTACACCGTCCGGCGAATCCTTGATTCGCGTCCTCGGGGCCGTGGCACCCAGTATCTCGTTGACTGGGAGGGCTACGGTCCGGAGGAGCGGTCTTGGGTTCCCGGGCGGTTCATTTTGGATCCAGCCCTCATCCAGGACTACCGTCGTCGGGTATCCTCCGTTCCGGGACCGTCTGGTGCCGGTCCTGGAGGGGGGGGTACTGTCACACGCACCAAGTCACGTGAGGTCACGAGGACCCGGAAGTAACCTCACGCAGGTACTTAAGCAGGAAGTAGGTGTCTATCCAGCACCAGACATTGGGTTCATGTTTGACTCCTCGTCAGGTCCCGTTTCCAGCTCAACTCACGTGAGTACAACTCTCTGCTCTTCGGAGCGCTTATTTACCTGTTTGTGTGCGTGTGAGAACGCGGATTTCTTGGTGGAAATCTCTACTCCTTTTCGGAGCGTTCTCAGACCAACTGCGTGATTACCTGCTCATTCGCGCCCGTCCGCGTTTGGGTTTTTCCGTCACGCTACAAAGGGACTACTCTCGATCATTCATTTCTCGTCCAGCCTCCGTGACAAGTAGAGCATTGGAAATAACTTCCTTTTGTGATCTGATATGGCTTTATTAAACAGAATGAGGCAGAAAGCATGTCACCTTATAACAGTGTTAAAGGCTATGTCGATTAGTCTTTTAAATATATATATATATACATATATATATATATATATATATATATATATATATATATATATATATATATATATATATATATATATTCTCAAAAATACCAGAGATGACTTGAAGAACACAGATAAAACCATAGGTTTTATCTTAAAGTATTAATTAGTAATTAGTATCTAATTAGTAAGTACTAGAATCTGTTTAATAAGTACTAGTTTCTAATTAATAAGTACAAGTATCTAATAAATAAGTACTAGTATCTAATGAATAAGTACTAGTATCTAATTAATAAGTACTAGTGTCTAATTAATAAGTACCAGTATCTAATTAATAAGTACTAGTATCTATTAAATAGATACTAGTACCTAATGATTAACTACTAGTCACAACTGGAATACATACTAGTCAAAACTGAATAGTTGATATCTCAATGAGAGATCCCCATGGAAATCAATGGCAAAATTTTTAATTTGTTACTAGTATTAACTGAATAGTTACTAGTCACTATAAGTACTAGTACCTATTAAATAGATACTAGTATCTAAATAATAAGTACTAGTATCTATTTAATAAGTACTAGTATCTAAAGAATAAGTACTAGTATCTAATGAATAAGTACTAGTATCTAATAAATAAGTACTAGTATCTAAAGAAAAAGTACTAGTATCTAAAGAATAAGTACTAGTAACATGAAAATAGATACCCGTACGGGTAATAGAATTAATCTCAAAACGGCAACTACTAGGCTACATAAACACGGAAAGTTTAAGAGATTTCGTAGTCTCACTTGTGGAGTTTGTGCGCGAGGGCGCCCTCCGGCGACAAGTATGAATGAAAAAGATATTACATTAATAGCAATAATAAAAATAGCAAACATAATTAAGAACTTTAAGGTGAACATTTGCAAATCCTTACATTACATTTTTATTTTATCTTATGCACATTAAAAATGATAAACAGAAGCTCAAACATTCATGCCTAATGTGAGAATCAATTATCCTTGTTTTCACACACATTTCTACATCAGTTATGACTTTCATCAGGTACATTTCTGGCTTTAAAAGTTCACCATCTACCAATTAATAATGTTACAAATACAAAGTTTAAATAAACATTGTATGTTAAATGAACTGTAATTCATGTTTAGTGATGTTCTTATCAGGTGGTGGATAAGTTGTATTTACAATATGTCATTAAATGATACATTGAGTAGGAATTAGGACTGTCGGAAAATATATTTTTAATCTTAATAATTACATGATTTCCCCATTAATTAATCAAACTAGTCAAAAAATTCTAAATGCTCTAAATAAACAATTAAAAGATTAATTATTCTTCTAGACAGTGATGTTAAATAGACAACACAAAAAAGAGGCCTTTCAAAACTTTAATGTTGTATGTTTTAATTCCATTAATTTCTCTGTCTGGAATATGCTTCTAGCCTCTACATCACATCTTGCTCTTTCACCCACAAGTGACAATTCTCTCATCATTTACTGACCCTCATGTTGTCCCAGATGTTTACGACTTTCTTTCTTCAGATGAACACAAGCAGAGATTTTTAGTCCTTATAATGCAAGAGGACCACTTCAGAAACCACATAAAGTGAACACGACAGTCAAGATTAAATTTTTTATTAATTATTTTTTGGCCTTTTTTCTAAATAAAGAAAATGTTTGTCTGATGATAAGGTTTGTATTTTGTGTGCCCTGTACAAAACATTCATGTAAAAACATTCAGTCTCTGTGCTATATGCAAAAAAAAAAAAAAAAAAACGTTTACGTACAGCCCTGATATAATTTTTATTGTTTTTACTGGAGGAAAACCAGGAAAATAATAGGTAATAAAATTGGTGTCTTATCTCCTTCCTGCCACCAGAGGTCACTCGATGAACCTCTTATTCTTAAATAGCCAAATAGTGTTATGTTTTTAATGTTTCGCGGTATCAGTAGTAATAATAATAACAACCAAACTTTTTTTTTAGTTATACTGGTAAATAAAAACAACTCCAATGAATTACCAACATTATGAAACATGCGAACTGCCATTGAACTATGACAAAAAAAAAAACTAAATAGATGTCTTATCTGCATCCTGCCAATAGAGGTCACTCATACAATGACCAACAAACATATTAGGCATCAGCTGTGCGCTTCCAATATTTCCCTGGTTTATCGATCGTTCAACATATTTGCATTTTCTACATATTTGTTCAAGTACTTCTGCCATTTTCACCTTCTGTCTTTCGCTTCTTCTTTCCGTCTTCTTATTTCCGTTTCCTGTGTAATCTCTTTCCTATATGTTCCTGGTTCATTAATATTCAACATACGATTAGCATACTGGGCTGAAATGCAAATTAAAAAGTACTAGTATCTATTAAGTTCAGGATATCTCTGGTCTAAAAAGGTACTAGTAACTAAAAAATAAGAACTAGTTCTATTTTTGCCATACAAGAAAAGTATAACTGAATATTATTCACTATTAGAATACCTACTAGTATCTAATAAATAAGCACTAGTATCTAATGAATAAGTACTAGTAACTTTACAAAAGACACTAGTACCTAAAGAATACGTACTAGTATCTAATGAATAAGCACTAGTATGTAATGAAAAAAGTACTAGTATCTAATGAATAAGTACTAGTACTTAATGGAAAAGATACTAGTATCTAAAAAATAAGTACTAGTAACATGAAAATAGATACTAGTACGGGAAATAGATTAAATGTCAAAACGGCTTGCCATAGCTTCCCACAATATGAAGTCAATCGAGAACGTTGAATTGCTCCGCCCCCGGCGTGGGCGTGGCCTAAATGCGCTCTGTCTCTATAAATGCTGGAATATTCCCATCAGTCTACAAGTGTAGACGAGCAGCACAGCATCAGGAAGAAGTGAAATCTGCACAGAGTTTATTGAAGGACAGCGAGAACATGAGAGATCAAGAACCTGCAGAATAAAACACACTGATGAACAAACAGGTTGGTGTTTACTTTTGATCCTTCATCAATGAGACTGAAAAACCATTAAGTTTTAAATCTTCAAGCAGTTCAGCATATTTAATGGTTGCTGTGAAAATAGACATATGAGCTGTTAACTGGTTAAATAATTAAATAACATGAGGTATAAATAACATAATGGCGAATGACGTTTTGAAATTAAGTTCACAACAGTAGCAACCATCTAATCTGGATTTTAGCTTTTAAGTTTTTTTTTTTTTTTTTTTTTTTAGCATCTGTAAACTTTTTTAGTTTCTTTCTGGGTTATTGGATGGATTAGAAATATCCTGCTTCCTACTTCTGAGGTCATAATTATGCGTTTTTCGCATTCAAGTGCTTTGTTGAAAAGAGTAGGAATCATGGAGGATGGCATATTCATTCTTACCTCTTTTTCTGTAAAACAAACAAACAAACAAAAAAAATTATTATTTTAAGCCAGAATGCACTGATGATGTAGGGTTCAAAATCAACAAAGTCTTTCCTGTCCCAAACCTTCTTCCATAACAAAAGGGCCATTTGTAGTTCCTGCAGACACAATGGTGCCGTTAGTGATTAAAACATTGGGGTCCTGCTAATAGTTTTGTCTTTAACATGGTGGAGAAAGCTGTGATCTGCTGATTGGTCAGTTTGAAAGTCTCACATCTGTTTTTAGTCACATGGTCAAAGAAAGGTATAAATGTAGATTGCTGCTCTGTCTCTTTTTCTTCACTTGCGCTATCTTTTCTCTGGCTCTCTTTTTGGGGTTTTGTGTTAACTAGTCTTGATTTAACATCTGCATTGAAGTGCTATTTCTTGCAATATAATAAATTCATGTAATAGCAGCGCTCTCTCCCACATATTTTGCTATTTTAAGTTTCCGTTATTATAAGTACACTGTAAAAAAAAAAAAAAAAAAAAAAAAAAATTCCGTAAAAAAAATGGAAAAAGTACTGGCAGCTCATTACCTGGACTTTGTTAATGAAAAAAGAAAAAGTCCTGTTTTTTACTGGTGGCAGACTGTAAATTAACAGACTGTAAATTTACGGTACAAAGTCCAGGTAATGAGCTGCCAGTACTTTTTCCGTTTTTTTACGGAATTTTATATATATATATATATATATATATATATATATATATATATATATATATATATATATATATATATATAAAGCAAATAAATCCAGCACAATATACAAATTGAACATTTTTATTCAATTTATTTTTACTTCATGTAAACATTCTTAAACGTGCATTCAATGGCTTTTGTTTGCCTTAAGTGGGTTAGGACTAAACAATATCAAATACTCAATTCATTTAACAATGTGTCAACTCAGGCAAAATGCCTGTATTGTAAAATACAGTTTAGCTTTAAACAGTAACGGACAGAATTAAAAAAAAAAAAAAAAAAATTAAAAAAACATGAGCATCTGTACAATACAGGTGTAGTACTAAAAAGTGGTCACAAAATTTAAACTTCAAACTGTAAAACAGTCAAGATTCAATTTTTTTTTCTTATAAGAGAAAACAATATTGTTTAGAGGGATAGTTCACAAGTTCACACAGAAATGTTAATTCAGTCAATTACTCAGCCTTATACCATTCCAAACCCATAAGACTATCATTAATTTTTAGAACACAAATTAAGAGTATTTTTAGTTAAATCTGGGTCTTTTCTGTTCCTCTATTGATTGTCTATGCAACTACCATTATTAAGGTCCAGAAAGGTATAAAGTATGTGACTCCATTGGCTTGAAAACACAATTTTGAAATTCACTGTAACATAAATATCATTGAAGTGATGCAGTTCATTATAGGGGGTGTATTATTTCCCATTTAACTGCATGTTTAATGCAAATGCCTTTTTTTTTCAATTTAAAAACTCATATTACATGGATTTTCATTTGTTCATTTTTGTTTCATTTTTTTTTTAATTGTTCATGCAAGAGTCTTTGAGAAAAATTCATAGCCACTTGGTTGCCTTCCTCTCAAACCACGTTCAGGATTTCTTCACAGGAAAATTCTAAAAGAAATGGATATGACAAACAAATGAAATTAATTAAACTGAACTACAGAGTAATATGCAGGTTGGAGTGGAAAAATAGTCATACAGTATTTTAAGTTCATTAAATCAACTGCAATCCATAATACTTTCCAGTTGTTTACACATTGCTTAACTCAAGGTATATGCCGGTAAAATGGTTTCTGTTTAGCGTTGCTCAGGGAGCCTAGGCACTCAGCTGGACAATAAGTCTTTTCCTAAATGACAAAAGTCTCTGTTAAATATAGCACAATGTTCATAATTGAATGGATTAGGGACTACTATTACTTAGCTCATCTGTGTTTTAGAACTGAATAGGCAATCTTTCTTTTTTAGTTCTGCGGTTGTGAAAGTTGCCCACTCATATCATTAATTGCTTTGTGCTGTTTCCCATAAAACATTTAGCTTGGTATCATCTTCCTACATGTCATAATTCTCTTCGACATTAGACATAAAATCCTCTACCATTGCATTCAAGTATGGTGATCAATACCCTTGTTGCTTAATTTTCCTTGTCATTTCCCCCTTTGCACAAAAGTCAAAATCATCTGCATCTTTCCCCCACTTCAGGGGAGAAGTAAAATATCTTGCCTCCCTAATCTTTTTAATATTAAAAGTTCTTTCATAACACAGTTTTACATGTCTTCTCCATTCTCTAATTCTTTCTTTCTTTCTTGTTCTTTCTTTCTTGTGTTCTCCCTTCTTGTCTGCTCCCTTTTCCTTCTCTTTCAATGTCCTCTTTTCCATCTTCACCAAGGTGACTTTTTGCGAGTCGTTGCAATGGTCTTTCCCTCGTTGGCAAGAGAGGATCGTTACTAGCACGACCTTAATCCCTCACTCCATGCTGTGTAGGGTTGTTGAAGCTAGTTGGTGTGTTTTAGGGTGAGAGATGTGGTCCCGTTTTGCTGATCAACGTGATATTCCCCTCGAGATCATAACTGCATACTCTGGTGGGGCAAACCTTCCCTGGCCTTGATAGAACTGCTGTTGCCTGTAAATGGAAACCTTCAGAGATTTTGGTTAGTGATATCAGGCATGTTCATTTTTTCATCTGGCCAGTCGTCCTTTTCGTTGAGACCTGTAGAAATGTCAAGTCAAGTGGGTTGAGGGCTGTCCTGGCCCCTTTTTTCCTCATACATCTGTTTGCAATTCATTGTATTAACATAAAGAGTAGGGTTAATACCCATTATCTATAATAAAGAATTTGGCTTTATTAAATTGGTTTCATCCTTACTATTTTGATTAATTTCAGTGTTATTCTCAACAATTTGCTAATTAAGTTTTTCTGTAGCATAGGCTTTTTACCCTGGAAAACACTCAACCCACTTTATTAATGTTACCAGTCAGAAAGACAATATTTTATCCTTTTTACACAGAATCAGCTCCATCCTGGGATACTGAAAAGAAAGTTAGCTGTGGTAGACAGAGCAAGCTTCCTTGCTTTGCCTTCCCACATATTACGCTGCGCAAGTGTGGCATTGTTTTTCTTTCCGCCACAACAATAATTTAGGTGCTGACCAGGAAACTTAACCAATTCATCCATGGTCATCTTAAGGGCGTAATCTGCCCTGTGGGCCCACATTTCAATTTTTGCATACAGCTGTTTTGGCAAATTAATTGATTTGCCTCAGTGTCTCGTCAGACATCTTCTCTCACTCCGTGTCACACCATTGCACACCATCATTCACACTTATTCACACCTTTCCACACCCCACTCTTAGGCTAAAATCTATTTTTATTTTTGTGCAATCTCAGCAGATTGTCAACTGAATGATTTTAGCAACAGGTTTTTGAATAGACTAACCTAAGTTTTTCAGACTCTACTAAGTGTAGGTCTGGTGATATTTCCCATAGTTTCTAAACTCTCATGTTATGCAACTAGGCAACGTCACCATAAGATTTAGTTTAACCCAGCTGTATAAACCTCTTTTTTCCACAAAATCTAATAAATTATTTGGTTTGGAATAATTAGCTCAGGTATTGTGCAACTGAGGAAGCCAATTGTAATCTCTCAAATGTCACATGTTTGTCTACTTTGAACTTTAGTCATGCTATCCAAGAAGAGGATTGGAGATCTCCACATGATCTAGGATCTATGGCCAACATCATTTCTATCTTGTTACCCCCAGTGATGACAACATTTGTGATTGCATAATTTTGGAACTTTGTAGACATATTATTCTTATTTAATCTAGTCCTAGAAATTTACCATTAAACAAAATGGAGTGACCAATATTTTTATTTTATCAGCCCTATTTTTGTCTATTAGTTGTCTTGTCTACTCTTTCTTTTTCATAGGGACTCAACATTGTTGTCGACGATTCAGTTATGCATTTCCCCTAGTTTAATTAAACAGCCCTTACTATGCCAAATCCAGCTCCATTTTTGTCTGATCAGCAAGTCATGCACTTGCTTCTGTCTGTCAAAATTCCTTTTCTTTAAGACCTAAGGCTGGACTGGTACCTATTGAAAAGCAGATCAAGAATGTTAGTTAAAACACAGAATTCAAAGAACTGCTGTGAGACCAGTGAATAATCAATACTACTTAAGCTAATATAATAACCAAATTTGAAGCAGTCTCTATAGTGTTCATTAGATATGCAGCACATATGCATGCAATGGGAAGTGATGAAAGTTCTTCTGTGTAGATCATCAGTCTGTTGAAGCTGTTTAGCTGTTGCTCTGGGTTGTCAGTCTGTAGTGGCTTGATGTGGTGTATGGTCTTTTGTTGTTTCTCTGCCTTCTCGGTCTGGCTTTCCTGCCACAGTTTTGCATTTCAGGATGTTCTCTTCATCCTCATGAAAAAAGTCTCAAGGGAAAGATTCACCTTTTCCTGTTTTAGGTCAGCCTTCCTCCATGCAGAGGTATGCACTCCTCTTTCTGGAGGGGGGTGGAAAGTCCATCTGCTTCTCCCTCCTCCTCTCTCCGCAGCCTTGTCTTTGCCTCTTCACCACATCGTTAGACAGACTCCAGCGCATTGCTTCCTTTTCTCCAGTTGTAGAATCCATCTGAAATTCTAACACTCAGAGACCGCTTTAATCAAATTGTACCTTAGTCAAACTTGTGTCTGAGCAATTAGCTCTCTATATAAATTTCACTTTTCAGCCAAATCTTTCAATGGTCCTACCATATAAAAACATTCATCTGGTTAAAAGCAGCAGTTCCTTATTCTATTTTAGTAAAGCAAGTTCTTCATTGCAGAAAAATAGCAAGCAGTTTCTTCTTTGCAAAATGCAGAAATCAGCAGTAATCTACCTTCATTATCTAGGAATACTACAATTAAACAAAATAATCCTTTTTCCTACAGCAGCATGACATGCCTATGGTCAAATAAATCATCATAATTTCTTTCAAATTCACATAGATGTTCAGAATAATCTAGTAATGGTGAATGAATTTTCCCAACCTACATATATTTAATTACCAAAGTTACATTCTTATTGAGAAATGTTTATGGCTTACGTATCAAAATCTATTAATTTGGTCACCCAATCTTGCTCTCATTCAACATTGTTCTCCACAAATTATCTTTCAGTTACTTTAAACCCCAAATCTCTGAAATTTCTTAATGGATTAACTTTCATACTGTCTCCCAGGGATAACGAGATACAAATTTTAGATGTCTAAAGACATAATATATAAATTTAAGCAAGTGCAATCTTATTTATTCGTCTATTAAGATAAATCATTAAATAATAAATATATATTCTATATTTATTGATCTCTTGCTACAATAATCTTTAAAGTCCATATTTTGTATCAACAAAATTCAAGTCACTTTATTATTTAGAGCTCTGCCCTCATTTACTCATGTCCCTTTATTTCCAGGGCTCATACATGCACACTGTGTCCCTTATTAGGGCTCACACCGTCTTTCTCAAGCGAGGCAACTCTCCCTCTGCAAAACATAGCAGGGCCTGCAGTCACTGCTCACAAGATGCAGAGTTTATCACACATCAATCATTCCCCTACACCTTGCACAACTCCCTCTCTACCCTCTCTTGTGCCGTTTAAATACACCAACCACTGTATTCACTATTTCACTTGCACAATAAACAAATAAATAACCTTAACAAGTTTGCACTCTGTCTTCACTTGATAATCAAGGAAAGGCAACCCTTTCCCTTACAAGTTTGCACTCTGTCTTCTCGATAACCTTATATCAAAGAAAGGCAACCCTTGCACAATAAATAACCTGACAAGTTTGCACTCTGTCTTCCTTGATAACCCTCAAGGAAAGGCAACCCTTGTGCCTACCTTGTAGGACTTTTGCCTAGGACTCTACCAGCGCTTCTCTTTTAATCTAATTCTACTTAAATATAAAAAATCTGAAATCTGTTCTCCTCAAGTCCAACTCAACAGAAAATACAGATCAATGCATGCATTTAGTGCTTTTGGAATCAAAACCCCTTTAATTTATTTAACTCTTTCCTCCAATTACTATAGTTCGATAAATAGTTCTGCCTGTTAATACATAAGAGCATGTTAGGGGAGGCACGCAGAGTGTAAACTAATAAATATTATTGATTACTAATTTGAATCAGTACATTTATAGCTAAAACAATACCTTGAAAACGAAAAGAAACAGGTTTTAATATATTTATATATATGCATAAATAATAATAATAATTATTATTATTATTACTTTATGTTTTTTTTGTTTTTTTTAAAGAGTGAATTTAACTCCCTCAGAGTATATGGATACTAGGGGTAAAGTGTTAAACTAATACTTTTGAAAGAGTTAACATTATTAACACCCTGACAGTGTTCCTAACAAACTCTTAACATGTAAAATATTAACACCAGAATGGATGATGAAAATACCAAAGTTGGATTAACTGGTCAACAGCAACAATGTTCAGGTGGAAAAACCCACACACACAAAACAATACACATTTACATTTACATTTATTTACAAAATGAAACACTGTATAATTTTCCATGCAACAAAATTTCTTCACATTCAGTGTTTTCAGTACATGTAAAAAAAAAACATGTTCTTACAACAATTAAAACACCATAATGTCAAAGCAAATCAATGCAAAGGCACAAAATACACATTCTAATGTGGTGCATATTATGTATTCTTAATGTCATAATGTTTGCATTTATCAGCCTAAACAACAGTCTTTGCTGGTGTTTGGACCTCCTTGAAGAGAGTATAGTCTCATTTTTTGTTTTCAGCATGACAAGATGTGTTTCTCTGCAGTTTTCAGCCAAGCAAGATATACATTCTCACTTGCAGCATCATAAAAGTGCTCCTGTAAAATTGAAAAATAAAACAACAAAAACATAAAAAACAGGATAAGTTCACATCCATTTATCAGGTGAAATGTCAGAGACAAGTGTCAAATAGTCAAGTCACCATTATATATAATGTTTTTTTACAATGTAGAGTGTCTCAAAGCAGCTTTACAGTATTAAAAGGTTACTCCACTCCAAAATGAAAATTCTGTCATTATTCACACAAAGAAATAAAAAATAACGACTTACAATTTCAACAATTCATCTCCTCCGCATCACCCTATAGTGCCATTTTAGAATGTTTTACCTGAACACAAATGGTGTATGCTGTTTTGTGTCATCTGTGCCACACGGATATCTTCTATATTTATTTACACTTTGATTTGAACAATACGCTGTTTGTGTTCAGGTGATACTGATGCAGAGGAGATTTATTTTTGTTTTCTTTGCTTACAAAAAGTATGTTCCCGTAGCTTTGTAAGACGTCACACGGATTATTTTACGGATCGCCTTGCCACATTTCTGGACGTTGATCGTGTTAATTACATTACTGTATATGGGGGGGTCAGAAAGCTGTCAGAATGCATCAAAAATATCTTAATTTGTGTTCTGAAGATGAACTAAGCTTTTACAGGTTTGAAACGACATGGGGGTAAGTGATTAATGATGAATGATGAATTTTGGGGTGGAGTAACCCTTCAAACAGTGTTTCGAAATAGTTCTGTTTTCCTCTGGCCAGACGAAATTTTAAATCTACGTTGCAACAAAGTTAGATTGTGCAGAGAACTCATCTGGTTCCCGTGGTCTTGTCCGGATTGCCGTCGAGGTAAAGGTCTTCAGATGGCATCAGTCTCTGGCGCTCATCTATTTGTCCTGGTCTCCGCTGACATTCAGGTGTAGAGATCATCTCTAGGTGCTGATCCACTATCTGGGCTGGGTACAGACTATTTCCGGCTACCTGCAGTGACCATTTGACCTGGATACAGTCTGGATGTGGGTGGTACAGTGACCTCGGAATAAGAACCAAAAAGACTAACATTAATGTAGATGCCAATCTGACAGTTTAAATCTAGATAATACAATAGAATACAAATAATAAAAAAAAAAAAATACATATATATAAATATACATTTTTGGGTGAACTGTCACTTTGAGTAAAAACATTTAATTCACTGTAAATTTATGTACATATATAGTAAAAAGACAGTCTTACTGGAAAATTGTTCTTTTAACGTCAGCGACAAAGTAATAATTCCAAGTGCATACTGATCTCTCTCTACATTAAAGTTGGACTCCTCCTACCAAAATGAATTTGCATAAATGGGACAGCACATAAATAAATGACAGTGCAAACATACCAAAAACCCAAAGGAAATCAGACTCTTTATTATTATTATTGTTTAATAATAAAAAACAACAACAACAACAAAAAAAACATCTTAAAATATCTGCATACAAATATCTTTATAAAGTAATATTATCTTATAAAATACATAATGTAAATGAGATAAAACACTTACTTTCTGTTTTCCTTGATAAAACCAGCTTTCCTGGCTGCTGCGCATTGTGAGTGAAAGAAAATATCGCTCTGAGAAAAAGTTTAGGCGCGCACAACACATAAATATCGCTATTAATCAATGTGTTGTATTCTGTTGAACCCCTGATGTCACATGGATGTCACATTACCAATCTCCTTGCCACGTTTCTGGACGATGATTGTGTTAATTACACACACACACACAAACATATATTATAAATTAAGCATATACCCAATTCTTCAGGCACCACTACACCACTGCTTTTGCGTTGAGACATTTTAAAGTTATTTTAAACATCTATCAAATCTTAAGTAAATTTTGTATCAGTTTTTTTTCTTCATTTTTTTAGGTCCTTATTATAATAGGATAATACAGATATGAAAGAAAAAGATGTGAATGAAATGTGTAGGGTGACATAAGCCGGGTTTGAGCTCCAGTATATGTACAGAAATGCTATAGGCAACTTGTTATACCCATAAGGCTGAGTCTATACACTTACTTTAAATTGGGACAAGAGGTCAAATGAACCATCTTGTAAATGTGGGGTAACTTGTCACTGTAAAATTAAATGTCAAACTTAGTATCATGCCAATACCAGCTGTACAGAACATTAAAGCAATATTAAAAATCTCACACTTGGTTTTTAGTTTGGATTAATCTAGTATATATGAAAAAGACCCTGAGCCTTAATGTTAATAGAAAAAATGTAAAAAATAAAATAAATAAATAAATAAACCCTAATTGCTCAATAATGTTTTTTTTTATGTGTAAGTTTACAAATATTTGTTTCTTATACATGCACCTAGGCAATAGAACTGCATATTGACAGTAAATTGTTTAGTTTTCTAATACATACATATATAGATATCTATCTACAGTATCTATCTATCTGCTAAATTGACGCCTAATATCAGTATGAAACGTGCTAAGATCTGATGCTTGGTTAATGAATTTTAATCATGTTGTCTGCCTTGGCTCAAACTGATTTGCTGAAATCAGAATCTGAACGCAATCAGTGATCCTTATAGTCAATGAAACCTAAGTCATTTTAACTGGAAAAAAATGAACTATATAGTGTGCCAATTTTAATCTCATTGTAAGACTCGTTCTCAGCGTGTGTGAGAGAAACACAGAGCGCTTTTCTCAGCCAATAATGCGCTCACTGCTCTATATCAACACGCTGTTGGCTCTATATCGACAGAGTGAAACGTAATCGTTCAGTGCTCAAATGTAGGCAAGTGAAAATGTATCCGTGCTAAAATGTATTTTACACGTTTAACAAAAACACTGCAAGTTAAATCTAACAATTTTTTGGCCAATAGGTAACAGAAATTATTTGTTGACTTGAACGTGCTTATGTTGCTGTTGTGCTGAAATGTCAATCACTTTTCATACCTTCATTTTGGCTTATAACTTTTGGCGTAATGTTAAGTCACTTTATCATTTACATGACCTGAATATGTTTAACTCTTTTTCCTAAATATCAGTAACGTTATCTGAATACTGAAAGAAATATAGTTAGCCCCAGCAAACATTTGGACGTGTAAGGAACGTTGAAAAGACGTCCCTTCGACACGTCCCGTCATGGTTGAAAAATAGTTTCAAAATGAAAGTTGAACCGACGTCTGTGACGTTATCTGGACGTGAATTGCACGTCTATTCTGGACGTCCCTGGACATCTAAATGCATCATCTTCTGCATGTCTATACTATGTGTTAATTTAATTTAATGTGTTAATATAATTTTAGTATATAAGCCTACATATAAAATAGTCACACACCCATTCTGGAGGTTTAGACAACTTAACTTACTACAAGTTCTAAAATGGTCCAAAATCGGTCCAGTCAGACCTGAACGTCTACAAAACGTTTTAACCACGTGTAAATTACAAACAATAACACATTGTTTGTGGACTTAAGCAAGAAGTAGACCGTTCTAATTTACTACAACATATTTTGTGCATATAACATTTTTAAATACCTTCCATTTGTTAAACAGCTACTATTCAAACATTAAAATAGAAATAGTAGGTAATTCTGAGTGTGTAGCAAATTTCTCAAAGCTTTACATTAATTTTAAGTAGACATTATTCAAACAAGAACATAACCAAAGTAAAGGATAAAAGTGAACACATATGTATATTTATAATCTTTTATTTATTTCTTTATTATTTCAAAATGTTTACTATAGCACATTTCTATAGCACGGTTAATTTCTTATAGCCACCACCCCCAGCTCTTCATGGAGCGGGTTTTAGGTGTTCCGCCATTGCTGTGTCAATTTCGGAGTCTGTGGCAGTTGGACTCCACCTCTTTAGAGCATCTGAGGGAAGAGAGTATGAATATTTTAAAGAAATAAATATATTGGCAACATTTGAGTTAAATGACATGCACTGATTTTGAAAATGCCTTTATGGTTATACAACTACATTTAAAATACAATGGAACAAGACTTTTCCGTTTCATGAAAGAAGCATTAGTAACAAGTAAGCAATAAGTATTATATGTTATTTTAGTCTAGAATAATTTTGTCAATAAAAGATTTTCTGAATTTTTTTTATGTGTGCTAGAGTACATAAAAAAACAGCATTAGCCCACTGCCTCTTCAATATCTCTATGGTGCTCTTGAAATAAAGTAGATGTGTAACTGTGTGAACGTGAACAGGACATTTCTAATAAAGACAGGTGGTCTTTTAAATAAATAATAGACAAGGAACATGAGATTCTGTTTTAAAATGTCATAAGGCAAAAATTACCTTGAATTACATAGTACAAAGCTGTAGCTTTGAAAGGCTTTTTGTCAAGTTGGCCACCACCCCTCATATTGAATTTGGCCATTAAGGCATTTGACATGACTCTGTGAAAGAAATGATTCTTCAGAAACTTCACTTCAGAAACATTTTAACATACGGTCAATATTACAAATTAACAGTAGTGTGCATCATGGCAATGTTAAAATACTCTCACAACCATATCAATCCATCTATCATGTAACAAGTACTCTGAACTATGTCCTTTTCCATATCCAGAATTTTTGTGACAAGTAATGACTGTCATTCATTGCTTATGCTGCCATTATACGGTGATGCCTTGTTTTCAGTCTGCCTAACTGAGTCAGTACTGACATCTTAAAACTTTAACACAAAAACAGGCATGTTTATAAGGAGATATAATAGTGTGTGACAATAAATCATGAATTTAAGTAAAATCAAAGGCAGAGTTTATTATTGTGGCAATCATATACATTGTTCCTGAAATATTATGCAGCAATACACACAAAGGTAAATACATACCCGTTCATGATTTTTTTTTAACACAGTCCCTGACAGAAGATCCACCAACTCTGGACAGTTGCTGAACCTAAAAGTGACACCACGATTAAAATAATGTGATATGATATTATAAAAAAGTACACAGTTCTGTGTGTGTGTGTGTGTGTGTGCGCGTGTATGTATGCATATACTGTACACAAATATAATACACCTATGCTTTGTTAAATTTGGAACTTACACAGATCCACTTCTTTTCATCATCTTTGATGTATTCTTCAAAAGATTTTAGGTCACTCTCTGAATCCAGTCTTTTAAAAGATGATGTAGACTTGCCAGGGTCCAAAATGGCAGATTTTCGCTCAAGTTCATCTTTCAAAACAAACAGCATGGAAAAGACCTTCCTTTGGAATCCTGAAAGAAAAATCAGTACATTAATATATACACACACCCTTCAAACAAGACTACTTAAACTCCAAAAGTGAACATGACACTTGCTGTCACATTTTGTGTTTACACAGGGCATTAGGCTTGACTGTTTATTTAGAACCTATTTCTCAGACTTCATTGCCTGCTGATTTCGGTGAATATAGGGCTGCAAAAACTGAAGAGCAAGACTGAATTGACTGAGGTATCAATATTGCCATTTGATTTTTAGTTAACAGCAACTATTGAACCTCTAACAAAGGATGATAAACTCAGAACATTTACAGACTTTGCTTTACTGTTTTTTTTTTTTTTTTTTTTTTTTTTTTACTTTATGGCCAGTGTTTTAAATGTCACATATTCACATAACATTCCTTACTTGCAGTTGACATAGGGTAAGCGCTCCGTGAGGGTCTGGTGCCACCTATTTAAAAATGTAAACAAAAAAAAAAAAAAAAAAAGGAAAAAAAAATAAGTGTAAAATGTACATTAAATTTTGAATATGACACCCCCATGGCTGGAAAAGACCATTAACATACATACCCTCACTTCTGTGCTCTCTCCGCAATGCAGCTGTCAAGTAGCAACACAACATTAGGAAATGCTGTTATTAGAGTTTCAGGACCATTGTTGTACATTATTGAAGGCAGTTTTAACAAGAATGTCTGCCAAAGTCTGTCTGTCCAATTCTACATCGTCAATTATTGTAGCCATGTAATCATTAACGTTGAGTAAATCCAAGGCAGCCAACCCTGATCTTCGAAAGCCACTGCCCTGCTTGTTTTCTAACTATCCATGCCTTGCTTACTGCTGATTAGCAAAGGATCAGGTGTGTTGTCAATCAGAAGCTGGAAGGGCAGGGACAGCTGGAAAACAAGCAGGGAGGTGGCTCTCGAGGACCAGGATTGGTTATACCTGTTCTATTCTATTTTCAATTGTGAGGTAATAAGGCTGCTGTGCATTTTTACAGCACTAGTTACTGTCAAATTAGCTGGCTGTACTTTAGCTCTTGTTGAGCAATGACAGACATTGTAGCCTCTATATTTTTAACTGTATGAATTCTGATTCTGAGAAATGTATGTATTTATACATTAGGCTGTGTTGTCATTAAGGTGTAATGTGTATACAATAAGATGCAACAGCACAGTTCTCACATACACTGGGGGATCCTCTGGGACTGGGATGGCAATGAAGAATTTGGGACTGGACACAATACTATGTAGACATTAAAATGAAAAGTGTAAAAAAATAAGAATTTGAATCTAGTTTATGAATCCTCTTTATGTGAATGACATGACACAAATTACAATACCTCATTCGGTTCTGGCACATGGCCTGGAAGAGGGTTCCTGAATTCTCTGTCTGACAGATGGCTGTTCGTTATGTGACCCTACAAGACAAATCGCACCCTAATGTAAATTAATGAATCATAAAAGACATAAAAACATGTTTTAAAAATTTCACAAAAGTGAATCTTTTGAAACATCTTCTAATGTTAATCTTACATTGTGGTTAGAGATTTTAACAGAGCAAATCTGACCCAGCGCAAACAGACCAAAACTGCTGACCAAAACTGGCGAATTGTCATCTGAAAGTTTACTTAAGGTCAGATGCACCCTTGGAGTGTCAATAAAGTGTCATTAACCATGTAATCTTTTGATTAGTACTACAACATCTTAAAAGTGTCACTTGGACATTCAAAATCATAACATATTCTTCAAACTTTTCTAGATGCTGTAGCTGGTATTACAAGGCGACATGGAGTTAACATTTATTCTGTAATTGACAGGACTGTGTTTCTCTCGCCCTGTAATGGCAAAAAAGCTACTTCGTGGTCGTACACATTTAGATTGATAATTTTTTAAACATTAGCACTTACGCCTAAACATGTGTCCACGGGTTCACGAGTGTTGTTGACGTTGATCTCGATCTCCAGTGGTGTCATGTTGTGTATCCACTGTTGGAAAAAATAAAATAGAAATAAAGGACCATTTTATCTATGGAATTTTGAAGATGTTTATAAAGAGCTTTGCAATCACTTTAAGTTAAATACACATTACTACACTGTGAAAATTAAAAAACAAAAAAAAAAAAAAACAAAAAAAAAAAAAAAAAGACATACTTCTGGGGGTAGCCGTTTCATGAGATGTGGGCCTTTGCCTCGGTCTTACTTGAAGATCCAGTAGGGTTTGAGTAAATTGTCCTTCATGGTAATATTAAAAAGAACATGTTAGTTTTGGAGAATTTCACTGTCAAATTGTACTATGAATTGCCATCTATGAAAAAAAAAAAAAAAAAAAAAAAACAGGGACATACGTCTGGGTGTAGTCATTTCCTGAGGTGTGGGCCTTTGCCTCTGAAGATCCAGCGGGTTTGGAGTAAATTGTCCTTCATGGGAATATTAAATAGGATGTGACAGTTTTGAACTATGTCAAATTTTACTATTAATTGCTATATGTGAAAATAAGAAACCTTGCATGCCTGCTGAATGAAGAGATAAAATTACTTGTGCCATGGAAGGAGACATTAATTCCATAACCCAGTAATGATGATATAAAAATCAATTGAGAACTGTAGCACATTCACAGTAATTTTTGGTGGCATACCTGTTCTTTCCTCCAGGAAGTGTGACAGCCCAGCTGTTGATTAAAACATTCAAGAAGTGATGCTATTTGACCGTTATAGTGATTTGCAATTTGCAAATGACTATAGATATCACATATTTGCTACTGGTGAAGGTGTGAATGTTGATAGGTTTCTACATGCAGGTGTGATTTGAACATCCATTGAGAACTGAAGAAGATTTTATTAACTAAAATGTATAGGAATTGTATCCAAATTATTTTACCATTATAATTCTACTCTATGTATTGCTAGGACAGCATATCCTGTGTTATTGTTAAAAGGCCACTGGTGCGGCCGAAATGGTTAAACACATGCTGTTATTGCTAAAAGCCATACTATAGAAAATGGAAAACACATCCTGCCCTTGTTGGGAATTTACTAGTGAGACCACGGTACAGAAACCATCTGTTTCCTATAAGGGTGATTACATTAAGGACCCCATGATTTAGGTTAACATGCTTGCGTGACTAAACAGTATAAAACCCATCCTCAACCTAGGAACGGGAGTTCTCTATAGACAACTCGGCTTGATTGTCCTCCGCAATAAAGCCTATCTTTTGGCATCGAAACCCGAGAATTGAGTAATTATTTGACGGGGAAAAGGGGAAACCACAACAGAATATACAGAGAAACATAGATTAAGGTTTAATGAGTAAAGCATGATTTCTTTTTTTTTTATATTACACAAAACAGTCAAAAACGTACAACTTAACGTAGCGTTGAACAAGTCAGGGGTCGGGCACGTTGCATCTAAATGTGTTGGGCACACAATTTTATCTTTATCACAAACAAGGACATATGACAAATTAGAATATTAACAAATTTATATAAATGTTTAACCCATATCTAAACTGTTTACTGTGCCTCCTTGTTTTGTTTTACTGTATGAAGAAAGTGCAGAGCCTCCATATGGTTTGCGTTGACCCTCTACAGGCATCAACCTTTGCCCTTCGTCGTCTCCACTTCCTTTGGTACTCAGAGGACATGTTAAATAAAATAGCACAACTCAAGTGCAGAGACTCCATGGTGGTTTATACTTGCAAACTCACATCAGCGGATTTATATGTTCTATACGTTTATTATTTAAAAAAGAATTTAGTAAATAATGTGTATTTCTGAAGCTTACCTGAAATATTAGTTGGAGTAAAGTCTGGGTATTACCTAACAAATATCTCATTCCAAATAAAATAAAATGAAGTTCATTTAAGATACTGCACAAATTTTACCCTTGTAAACAGATTTATTGAAGATATAGATGTCAATTTTTCATTATACTCAGAAATGGTACCTCATATCTTCTGGCACTGTCAATATTCAAAGAGGTTATGGTGGGAGGTTTCTGGATTTATAAATGACAAAGTGGTGTGCAACTTTCTTTTACTATACGAACGTGTAATATGTGGCTCTTTGAACAATAAGAAGTCGTCGAAAAATGATCAATACATTACATTATCAATCTCTTGATTACACGTTTCATGTTAATCGTTGCAAAATTAAGCAATCAGAAACCTATTTTTTTCTGTGGTACTTAAGGAATTAGATATTTATATAAGCACCATAAAGGAGATTACAAACAAAAAAAGCTATACAATCTGTGTTTCTTCGGTACTTTTAAGTTATTGTGAATTAGGAAGTCCTTTCATTTCATTGTGTTATTTTATACAAACATTTTGTGTATACCCTTGGCACTTTAGTTATGTATTTGTTGTTCAAGCATTAATTTAAAAAAAAAAAAAAACTTTTAGCATACTAGCTAATTTTAGCCAAAATCAGACTACGTTTCAGTTGACAATGTGCGCATTATTTCTTCCTTTTCCTTCGTGTCAAACAAGTACAACTCGATCACATTAATAAAATACTACAAAATGTACTTACCCACCAGTAGATTTTAGTAGAATAATTCGTAAAGCTTTTCCTCGTGGTTATGGAAAGAAAAAACGTTAAGGCTTTCTCGCCAGATTATGTATTGTATTGCGAGATAATCTATCCCATCACAAGATAATCTATCCTATCGCGAGATAATCTATACCATTGCGAGATTTGTTACAACATCTTGGCAGCACAGTTTTGGTAATCTACACCCAACTCAGACTTCAAATGGTGACCGGAGATATCTGTTTTATATGTATATGCATAAACTTAAAATAAAAAAATCGTACTGCAATTTATGGAAAACGGGTAGAATTATAACTAAAATTCAGTGGTTTTGCAATCACTTAACCACACATCACTTTGTGAATATTCATTAAACAAGATGGAAATACAAATTGCCTTTATTTCATTACGATTTCCTGTTTTTATTTATTTACTTATTTCTTTCTTTTTTTATTAATGGGTAATGCTTGACTAGACGTGGTTGTCTTAAAACTACTTGGGGCACTTAAATAAACTATTACAGTAATAATCAAGGTGTAAGCACAATTGCTTTTGCATATTTCATACTGATTTCATACAGGGTCATGATGGACTATAAATGCACGTGTAAAGGACGTCACCTTGTGGACGTCCTCTCACAACTGGTTCACAACAGTGTATGTATTGAACTACATGGAGCTAAAACTTAAAGTAACAATTATATATGCAACCCCAGAGAACTGTATGTATGTACAAACGTATCTGAATGCATTTTTAGGAAGAGTTCTGCATTACATATTTTTACGGATTTATGCCGTCCTACCGCGACTATTTTTGGCCAGGGACACGACCTTGCCGTCGGACCAATGTTAGCTGGGGCATTACACCAAACCCGATTGCACTCTAACTAACTAACACTAACACTCAGTATGTGAATTGTCAGCTATTCTGTCCACTCAGTTTATTAATAGATCAAATACATCTCACATTGGACAGGAAAATTGTAGGTTTCGTTTGGATATTTACATATTTATCTGAGAAAAACCAAAGCAATACTCACGTATCCTGGCTTGAAGAAGAATAACGGCCCAACGGTCTGTTCAATTGTAAAATGTGCTTCGGAACAGTGACGAGAAACTTACACGTCGTACAGTGGTTGTCCAGACAGCCTAAGCACAACCTTCAGCAATCCGTGGTTGAATGACAACATTGTGACAACCCAGTAATAACCTTAACAACACAAAGTAGAACCAACAACCATTTAGCCATGTTGTTACAACATTGCTAAAAGGTTGGCTACGTTGTAACAACGTTCTGTGTTTGTTGGGTTGTTCCCACAATGCAAAGCGTAATTCAAAAATACGGAAAAACACCTGTAAAAAACAAAAACGGAAAATTTCCTTTAATTATTAGGGGATATTGTACTGTATTTTTATGGATTTTTTTTACAGTGTAGCATTAGATAGTCGTAGACAAGAAAGGCCCAGTTTTATACCATTGTGATTTTAAACTTTCTTTATTCATTAAACCACTGTAATGAAACTACACTTAGTCAATATTTAATGGATTTTCTTTAACATGTAACTTTCCACTTGTTGATAGCTTAGCTGTTTTATTCACTTCACACATCTCTGATTATTTAAATGGTTTATACTGTACTGCTTTTACTTTCATTTCAGATCTGATGGAGGAAACTGAACAACAGAAACAACATCATGTCAAAACTAGAGAAACAACTCACTTACAGACTGAAAGAGTTTCATTACTGAAAAGAGACAAGAAAAGTTTCACCTGCACTCAGTGTGGAAAGAGTTTGACATGCAAGAAGAATCTCAAAGTTCACATGAGGATCCACACTGGAGAGAAACCGTACAAGTGTTCACACTGCGACAAGAGATTCAGTCAGTTAGGAAGCCTGAAAAATCATGAGAGGATCCACTCTGGAGAGAAACCTTATAAGTGTTCACACTGCGACAAGAGATTCAGTCAGTTAGGAAGCCTGAAAAAACATGAGGGGATCCACTCTGGAGAGAAACCTTATAAGTGTTCACACTGCGACAAGAGATTCAGTCAGTTAGGAAGCCTGAAAAATCATGAGAGGATCCACTCTGGAGAGAAACCTTATAAGTGTTCACACTGCGACAAGAGATTCAGACTGTCAGGAAGCCTGAAATCACATGAGAGGATCCACTCTGGAGAGAAACCTTATGAGTGTTCACACTGCGACAAGAGATTCAGACTGTCAGGAAGCCTGAAATCACATGAGAGGATCCACACTGAAGAGAAACCGTATCACTGCACTGCATGTGGGAAGAGTTTCCGTGATGTATCTGCTTTAAATAGGCATACAAAAAACAGTCACAGTAAGTAAATCATAGACCCAGCACTTTCAAGTCTCATGTTTTGTCCTCACAAAACATGCCAAATAATTAATTGAGCAATAAAATCTGTCCAATCAGCCAGAGCGAGTAACAGGAATTTCTCCTCAAGGAACAATATCTAATGTTTTATTCTTGTAAGCAAAATTGCTTTATAATTTAAATTATATTCTTATGTTTCTCTTAAGTGAAGGATCGGACGATCCTCAAATGCAAACTGTGTGTGTTTTGCCTCAGAGCAACCATACATTTGTGTTGTGTTTTGCTTTCTTTTTATTTTTTCTTCATTTATTCTTTATTCATTTAGAATTATTAATCATTTAATCATTTTATTATTTCATTTAATAATATAATCATTTATAATAATCATTATAGTCATTTATATATTCATTTTATTGATTCATTAATTGATTAGTCATTTATATTATATTATAGTTGTTTTTAATATTTTTTTTGTTTAGTCTTATGACTGTGTAGCTTCAAGGGCTGTTTGTCTTCATGAACAAGAGATACAAGGGAATGTTTATAGAAACTCAAGGTTTATGGGATGTTGTTGTGAACCAGTTTGGTATAACAATACTTGGATTTGTGTTCTCCAGACGAAGTCTTAGCATTGAGACATACGCAACTAAGACTATTCAAACTCTGCTCCTTTTTACCATCATACTTCATCTCCTGCTTCTGCTCATCTTTGGCTTCCATCGGTCAGCTTCCTAACTGACAGAAACCTGCTTGTTAGTGGGGTTGGGGTAACTACAGCTTGCTGACTAGTTGTTCTGTTACCAAAAGACTGATATTTTCTGACGGGATCTGGTGTCCGGGGCTGGGTCTTGTTTTTCTGGCGTGTGGACCTGATCTTACAATTGCCATTGTCGGCAGGATGGAATAACACGGCATGTGGGTTAGAGTCCTGCACCTGGTGCTGTTATCTCCATAAGAGCGGAGTCTAGATTATTTCTCGCATGACCAGATGGTGGAATGTACCAGACCACTGGGCTTTCAAGAAGTGATGCTATTTGACCGTTATAGTGATTTGCAATTTGCAAATGACTTTAGATATCACATATTTGCTACTGGTGAAGGCGTGAATGTTGATAGGTTTCTACATGCAGGTGTGATTTGAACATCCACTGAGAACATTCAGAGAAACATAGATTAAGGTTCAATGACTATTAAAAGTAAACAGCGATTTTTTTTAAAGCATGATTTCTTTTTTTAATATTACACAAAGCAGTCAAAAACGTACAACTTAACGTAGTCTTGAACAAGTCAGGGGTCGGGAACGTTGCATCTAAATGTGTTGGGCACACAATTTTACCTTTATCACAAACAAGGACATATGACAAATTAGAATATTAACAAATTTATATAAACGTTTAACCCATATCTAAACTGTTTACTGTACCTCCTTGTTTTGTTTTACTGTTTGAAGAAAGTGCAGAGCCTCCATATGGTTTGCGTTGACCCTCTACAGGCATCAACCTTTGCCCTTCGTCGTCTCCACTTCCTTTGGTACTCAGAGGACAGGTTAAATAAAATAGCACAACTCAAGTGCAGAGACTCCATGGTGGTTTATACTTGCAAACTCACATCAGCGGATTTATATGTTCTATACATTTATTATTTTAAAAAGAATTTAGTAAACAATGTGTATTTCTGAATCTTACCTGAAATTGTTACAAATTGCTTGATGCAGGAACGACAGCTTTGACGTTGCTTGACACAGGAAATGCAACCGTGACGTGACCTGACAGAGGAAATAAAGCTGTAACTTGTCTTGGTACAGGAACAACAGCTTGACTGGACTTAGAAAGCGCAGCTCCGACTTAACTTGACACAGGAAATACAGTCATGACTCGACTTGACAGAGGAAATATAGCTGTAGCTCGTCTTGACACAGGAAACATAGCTTTAACTTGACTTGCCACGGGGAGAGCAGCTCTGAGTTGCCTTGACACAGGAATGACGGCTTTGGCTTGACTTGACTCGGAAGCTTGACTGGACGCTGAAGCTTGACTGGATGCTGAGGCTTGACTGGACACTGAAGCTTGACTGGACGCTGAAGATTTACTGAACGCTGAGGCTTGACTGGACGCTGAGGCTTGACTGGACGCTGAAGATTGACTGGACGCTGAAGCTTGACTGGACTTGGAAGCAGCATCTGTAGCTTGACCTGACTCTGAAGCAGCAGCTGTAGCTTGACTTGACTCTGGAGCAGCAGCTGTAACTTGATTGGACTCAGAAACTTCACTTGACTCAGGAAACACAGCTGCAACTTGACTTGATTCAGGAAATACAGCTGCAACTTGACTCGGGTAACACAGCTGTAACTAGATTTGATTCAGGAAATGCAGCTGCAACTTGACTTGATTCAGGAAATACAGCTGCAACTTGACTTGACTCGGGTAACGCAGCTGTAACTAGACTCGACTCGGGGAACACAGCTGTAACTTGACTTGATTCAGGAAATGCAGCTGCAACTTGACTTGATTCAGGAAACGCAGCTGTAACTAGATTTGGCTCTGGTATGGCAGCTGTGACGTGACGGAACTCTACGTTCGCCGCCATTTTATGAACGTGCTCTGCCGTCACCGTCAATTTATGAACGAGCTTCGCCGTCGCCGCCATGTCGTGAACACGCTCCGACGCGGCCGCCATTGCATGAGCGTGCTCCAGCGTGGCCGCCATTTCGTGAGCGATCCAGGCGGCCAGCGTGTTTGTGAGGCTTGACTGGAACAGGCAGGAGCCGGAGGCGGAGCATCTCTCCGGGGCGAAACAGGAGGCGGAGCAGCCCTCCGGGGCGGAGCAGGAGGCAGAGCAGCCCTCTGGGGCGGAGCAGCCCTCCGAGGCGGAGCAGGAGGCGGAGCAGCCCTCCGGGGTGGAGCAGGAGGCGCAGCAGCCCTCCGGAGTGGAACAGGAGGCGCAGCAGCCCTCCGGGGCAGAGCAGTCACGGTCTGGGACCTGGGAAAAGCAGAGATAGAGGAGGCAAAGAGAATGAAGAGAGAAGCAGAGAGTTTAAAGGATAACGCCCCCTCCATAAGAGGTTCTACAGCTAATGCTGACACATTGGTGCAGCTTCTCTGATGAGGAAGGACTCTGGAGCTGACTCGTGGTCCGACGGGGCCTATAGAGCAGACTTGAAACCAGACGGAAACTCTGGAGCAGGCTTGTGACCAGAAGGGAGCTCTGGAGTAGACTTGTGACCAGACGGGAGCTCTTGAACAGGCTTGTGACCAGACGTGACCTCAGGCGCTGACTGGTGAGCAGACGTGACCTCAGGAGCTGACTGGTGAACAGACGTGACCTCAGAAGCAGACTTGTGAGCAGACGTGGCCTCAGGAGCTGACTTGTGAGCAGACGTGGCTTCAGGAGCTGACTTGGGAGCAGACGTGGCCTCAGGAGCTGACTTGTGAGCAGACGTGGCCATAGCTTTAACTTGACTTGCCACGGGGAGAGCAGCTCTGAGTTGCCTTGACACAGGAATGACGGCTTTGGCTTGACTTGACTCGGAAGCTTGACTGGACGCTGAGGCTTGACTGGACACTGAAGCTTGACTGGACGCTGAAGATTGACTGGATGCTGAGGCTTGACTGGACGCTGAAGCTTGACTGGACTTGGAAGCAGCATCTGTAGCTAGACCTGACTCTGAAGCAGCAGCTGTAGCTTGACTTGACTCTGGAGCAGCAGCTGTAACTTGATTGGACTCAGAAACTTCACTTGACTCGGGGAACACAGCTGCAACTTGACTTGATTCAGGAAATACAGCTGCAACTTGACTTGACTCGGTAAACTCAGCTGTAACTAAACTTGACTCGGGAAACGCAGCTGTAACTAGATTTGGCTCTGGTATGGCAGCTGTGACGTGACGGAGCTCTACGTTCGCCACCATTTTATGAACGTGCTCTGCCGTCACCGCCAATTTATGAACGAGCTTCACCGTCGCCGCCATGTCGTGAACACGCTCCGATGCGGCCGCCATTGCATGAGTGCGCTCCAGCGTGGCCGCCATTTCATGAGAGATCCAGGTGGCCAGCGTGTTCGTGGCGTTGCGCTCCAGCGTGGCCGTCGCCCTGCGAGCGGGGTGCGCGGCCGCCATTACCGCAACGTCGCGTTCCTCCTCCACGACCCCCACAGTAAACGGCGAGCCCACACACAATAAGGCAAAGTCCAACAACATACAGAATGATGAACGCGGACCCTCGCGTCTGAGATTTGATTTTAACGGCTGATTGACTCCCTCGATGAAGAAGTCAATCAGCACGCAGTCCTGAAAGTTTGTATGGTGGGCAATGTCCAAATACTCTTGTATGTAGCCCTTGAGTGCTTGTGTGCCCTGCTCGAGGGCTAACAACAGTCTTGCAGTGTCCGTACCTGAGTGACGTCCGTGGAAAAAGTTGCTGGATCCTTGTGCGACAGTATATTCTGTTACGAAATGAGTGAGACGAGAGGCGAGCGGATCCAGATGCAAACTTTTATTACTGGGACGAGACATAGACATGGTCAGGCAGGCAGGGTCAAACAAAGGCAGACAGATGTATGAACGGCGTGACAAGAGTAATCCGTGACAGGCGAGGGTCAAACCAGCGGCGAACGATATCTGTAAAGGGGAATAATCCAATAACACAAGTGAGAGTCCAATAGGCAGGCAGCAGACAAACGTAAACGAGATGGCCAGGCAGGAACGAAAAACACAGAGTACCAGGAAACTGGGAACTTGGAACTAGGAACAAGGAGAACAGTGCTAACACTCGAGAGCGCTAAACGCAGCTGATACAGATAACAACATAAACACTCAACAATACACCGTGAACCCGAAGGGGGAAGTCCGGGGCTTTATAGAACGCCTGATTGGTCATGGGGGCTGACGCAATCAGTGCAGTGGAGGATGGGAGATGCAGTCTGGGGTGTAATGTAACAGTCAGAGTGCCAAGAGGTGAGAGTGACATCTGGTGGTGAGCGGTCCGCAAATCACGACCAGATTCGTGACAGAAATATTATTTGGAGTAAAGTTTGGGTATTACCTAACAAATATCTCATTCCAAATAAAATAAAATGAAGTTCATTTAAGATACTGCACAAATTTTACCCTTGTAAACAGATTTATTGAAGATATAGATGTCAATTTTTCATTATACTCAGAAATGGTACCTCATATCTTCTGGCACTGTCAATATTCAAAGAGGTTATGGTGGGAGGTTTCTGGATTTATAGATGACAAAGTAGTGTGCAACTTTCTTTTACTATACGGAAGTGTAATATGTGGCTCTTTGAACAATAAGAAGTCATCGAAAAATTATCAATACATTACATTATCAATCTCTTGATTACACGTTTCATGTTAATCGTTGCAAAATTAAGCAATCAGAAACCTATTTTTTTCTGTGGTACTTAAGGAATTAGATATTTATATAAGCACCATAAAGGAGATTACAAACAAAAAAGCTATACAATCTGTGTGTTTCTTCTGTACTTTTAAGTTATTGTGAATTAGGAAGTCCTTTCATTTCATTGTGTTATTTTATACAAACATTTTGTGTTGTTTATACAAACACTTTAGTTATGTATTTGTTGTTCAAGCATTAATTTAAAAAAAAAAAAACTTTTAGCATACTAGCTAATTTTAGCCAAAATCAGACTACGTTTCAGTTGACAATGTGCGCATTATTTCTTCCTTTTCCTTCGTGTCAGACAAGTACAACTCGATCACATTAATAAAATACTACAAAATATACTTACCCACCAGTAGATTTTAGTAGAATAATTCGTAAAGCTTTTCCTCGTGGTTATGGAAAGAAAAAACGTTAAGGCTTTCTCGCCAGATAATGTATTGTATTGCGAGATAATCTATCCCATCACAAGATAATCTATCCTATCGCGAGATAATCTATACCATTGCGAGATTTGTTACAACATCTTGGCAGCACAGTTTTGGTAATCTACACCCAACTCAGACTTCAAATGGTGACCGGAGATATCTGTTTTATATGTATATGCATAAACTTAAAATAATAAAATCGTACTGCAATTTACGGAAAACAGGCAGAATTATAACTAAAATTCAGTGGCTTTGCAATCACTTAACTATAGGGCACTTTGTGAATATTCATTAAACAAGATGGAAATACAAATTACCTTTATTTTATTACAATTTCCTGTTTTTATTTATTTACTTATTTCTTTATTTTTTATTAATGGGTAATGCTTGACTAGATGTGGTTGTCTTAAAACTACTTGGGGCACTTAAATAAACTATTACAGTAATAATCAAGGTGTAAGCACAATTGATTTTGCATATTTCATAATGATTTCATACAGGGTCATGGTGGACTATGAATGCACGTGTAAAGGACGTCACCTTGTGGACGTCCTCTCACAACTGGTTCACAACAGTGTATGTATTGAACTACACGGAGCTAAAACTTAAAGTAACAATTATATATGCAACCCCAGAGAACTGTATGTATGTACAAACGTATCTGAATGCATTTTTAGGAAGAGTTCTGCGTTACATATTTTTACGGATTTATGCCGTCCTACCGCAACTATTTTTGGCCAGGGACACGACGTTGCCGTCGGACCAATGTTAGCTGGGGCATTACACCAAACCCAATTGCACTCTAACTAACTAACACTAACACTCAGTATGTGAATTGTCAGCTATTCTGTCCACTCAGTTTATTAACAGAACAAATACATCTCACATTGGACAGGAAAATTGTAATTGGTTTCGTTTGGATATTTACATATTTATCCGAGAAAAACCAAAGCAATACTCACGTATCCTGGCTTGAAGAAGAATAACGGCCCAACGGTCTGTTCAATTGTAAAATGTGCTTCGGAACAGTGACGAGAAACTTACACGTCGTACAGTGGTTGTCCAGACAGCCTAAGCACAACCTTCAGCAATCCGTGGTTGAATGACAACATTGTGACAACCCAGTAACAACCTTAACAACACAAAGTAGAACCAACAACCATTTAGCCATGTTGTTACAATGTTGCTAAAAGGTCGGCTACGTTGTAGCAACATTCTGTGTTTGTACTGTATTTTTATGTATGTTTTTTTTACAGTGTAGCATTAGATGGTCGTAGACAAGAAAAGCCCAGTTTTATACCATTGTGCTTTTAAACTTTCTTTATTCATTGAACCACTGTAATGAAACTACACTTAGTCAATACTTAATGGATTTTCTTTAACATGTAACTTTCCACTTGTTGATAGCTTAGCTGTTTTATTCACTTCACACATCTCTGATTATTTAAATGGTTTATACTGTACTGCTTTTACTTTCATTTCAGATCTGATGGAGGAAACTGAAGAACAGAAACAACATCATGTCAAAACTAGAGAAACAACTCACTTACAGACTGAAAGAGTTTCATTACTGAAAAGAGACAAGAAAAAAATCACTTGCACTCAGTGTGGAAAGAGTTTGGCATGCAAGATGAATCTCAAAGTTCACATGAGGATCCACACTGGAGAAAAACCGTTCACATGTGATCAGTGTGGGAAGAGTTTCACACAATTATCACACCTTAAAACACACATGAGCATCCACTCTGGACTGAAACTGCATGAATGTGATCAGTGTGGGAAAACATTTTCGACGACTTCATACCTGAAGAGTCACCTGAAAGTTCATTCAGAGAAGGAGCAACATTCATGTTCTTTATGTGAAAAGAGTTTTTTGCATCTGAACAGCTTAAAATTGCATCAGAAGATGCATATTGGTGTGATAAATTATATGTGCTTTGAGTGTGAGAAGACTTTTATTACAGCCAAACAATTGAAACTGCACCAGATGATCCACACTGGAGAAAAACCTTACAAGTGTTCACACTGTGACAAGAGATTCAGACAGTCAGGAAACCTGAAAAATCATGAGATGATCCACACTGGAGAGAAACCTTACGAGTGTTCACACTGTGACAAGAGATTCAGACTGTCAGGAAACCTGAAAAATCATGAGATGATCCACACTTAAGAGAGAAACCTTACAAGTGTTCACACTGCAACAAGAAATTCAGACATTCAGGAAGCCTGAACGAACATAAGAGGATCCACTCTGGAGAGAATCCTTATGAGTGTTCACACTGCGACAAGAGATTCATTGAGTCAGGAAGCCCGAAATCACATGAGAGGATCCACACTGGAGAGAAACCGTATCACTGCACTGCATGTGGGAAGAGTTTCCGTCATGTATTTGCTTTAAATAGGCATACAAAAAACAATCACAGTAAGTAAATCATAGACCCAGCACTTTCAAGTCTCATGTTTTTCCTCACAAAACATGTCAAAATTATAACTATGAGAGGGGTATTAGTCTCCGCAACTCATACCATGACTCAAGGCCTTTGCCTTGTTTATACAGTTCAGACAGTCTTTTTTGCTTTGCAAAGTGAATCTTTGTAATTTTTTGATGTTAACTATTTGCTGTCTACACTTTATAAATGCACTGCGTTGCATTATTGACTAATGAGCAGCAGGACGTGTGACAAGTGGTCCACAATGCTAAAATTGCCAAACATCATTTTTGGGAAATTTAGTTTGTTTCATCTGAACTAATTCCAGATGGTCAAGATGATGCAGAGCTCTTTAAGAAATTTTTAATGGTAGAAAACATTTAGACAATTTGGAACTCCAAATTCAAATTTAATTTTCTGCGCTGTTCATCTTTTGTGAACAATGGGGAATGCAAGGCAGGTTGAGCAGTAACTACAGACTAAAAGTCTCAGTGTCAGTTAATTTGGTTGTTCAAAATATGAGTTGGCAAATGGCAAACAGCTGAAATGCTAAAATCTACATGGACTTCCATTGTGCCTTTGGGTGTTGTGCATGACTTTGGAGCAAGTTGGCAGCAGAGTGGTTTCTCACTAAGAGGTGAGATGGATGATTCTGGCCAGGGCAAACACACTTTAATGGTCAGGTATGTCACAAAGTCTGTGGACTTCATTGGATTTTCATACTACCAACAATGACATTCGTCATTTGAAAGAGTTAATCACACTCTGAGATCAAATGTGGTATGACAGAGCTAACATGGTTAGACATGCTTGTATTATTTCTGTGCATAATATGAATTTATCAGCTTTTTGGCTGAAGGTCAAATGTTGCTATGAGAGATCTTGCTATGGCAGGTGTGCACTTAATTCAGATTTTCTTCTGATAGATCGATTGGTTTTAATCAGGCAAAGGTTTGAATTCAGGCTTAATGATGTGTGGAAACCTCCTCCAGAGGGGGGCGGACATAGAATTCTGTAAAAATTAGTTTATCATTAGCAGCCCCTTCAGATCTAAATTATGTAGAAATATTAGCCAAAATTAAATGGATAGATAATAGACATTGTGAATTTGCTGATTAATTTTCAATGAGACCTGGCGAAATGCTGTAGGAAGGAGTCATGGGGAAGAACCTTGTCTTTTAGTGACTTGGGGGCCACCCTCATGATGAAGATATGGTGGGTGGGGGGGCTATGATGATTAGCTTTCACCGGACTACAGTTTAGTCGCCAACCGGTCTCTATGTTCTTTGTTTATCTATCAAGGTTATAATGGGGTCAAAATAATTCCAACAAAGTTTAAGCAATCTTGTTTTTCAAAAAGAGCAGTCTCTGTTTTCCGTTCTCTTGTTTTTCGCAGATCATTGTCAGCGACTGAGGAAAATTGTATTAACTAAAATATAGAGGAATTGTGTCCAAATTATTTTTCTATTATAGTCCTACCTATGTTTCGCTAGGCCAGCACATTCTGTGTTATTGTAGAGGCCATAAGTATGACAAGCCCATATGGTTATTTTTTTAGGACCCCACCAGCAGAGCTATATCTCATGTTATTTTAGGGGCCACTAAGAGGCCTTAAGGAAAACCATCTGTTTCCCATGATAGTGTTTACCTTAAGACCCCCGCCCCAGTGATTTAGGATGACATGCTTTCGTGCGGAGACCACTATAAAACCTATCCTCAACCAAGTAAAGAGGAGTTCTCAGAAAACTCGGCTTGATTGTCTCGGCAATAAAGTAAATAAATCTTTTGGCATCAAAACCCAAAACTCCCAAATTCTTTGACGGGGAAAGAGGGGAGACCACAACACGACCTTCCAGAAATTCGCTGAGAAATTCGAGCCTTATCATAAGGGGGACAGTTTGTGTCGACAACGGCAAACAGAATAACAGGAACTTCAGGGAACGTCGGAGAGAGAGAGACGGAACTTCGCAATCTTCAAACTCAAGATGGTTCTTCGGGAAGAACAGAACAAGCTACAGAGACATTTCAAGAGCTTCAAGTCTCTTCAAGAACTGACTCCTGAGACATTTCATGGATAGAGGCATTCTAAACTACGAAATATTTTTATATTGTTTATAACACATATACATGGGTATTTTTAAGTCATATATTTATCATACAGAGTCAATCAGAGTCTCCAGAATATAATTTAAAACCAGGCCAGTGGTTCATTTTTAATTACTACACTGAAGGGTATGAACCAAACTAACATGAACATGATATTGTTCTTTGCTACGTTGGTTTCCATTCTGATCCATAATTCAGATCCATTATTCCATCCATGGTTTAAGTCTCACAGTAAACTTAATTAGGCTTTAAACTTAACTCAAACATATGCTAAGGTTGCTCAATATTTCCAAATGTTTGATATGCCAATCTTATCCCGGATCATCTACATCATGGCCTCTGGATGCACATCCATTACCATTGTCTGATCTGATCTCCATAAGTGAACAAAGTAATATGGGTAACATTAGCAACATACTAACTAATTTGATAGTTGACACCTCTGTCATTGAACACTCTGAATGGTGCACTCCAATTGATGGTTCTGGTATCAAAATCGCAACCCTTACAGATAATTTATTTGGAGTTTACTATGCCCATTTGATAAGACAGCAAAGAGACACTAAAAGTGACAATTGGCCAAAAATATTAAGGTTAGAAAAAGCCGAGGCACATGCAATTAAGGGTGGTAAAGAGTATATTTTCACTATGATCTTTGGAGATTCTAATTGTACCAAATCACAAGGTGAAGCTGGTGCCAAGTGCACGATCATGAAACCACTGATAATGTCAAACCCTTACAGATGTGTTTTTAAGGTTGTATATTATCCATGGGAAAGTAGATGGCTCTCATCCCATTTTTAATTCATGGTATTTGCCAACATATAGCAGTACTAGCACTGCCATCAATTTGCTCTTAGTAATATTTGAAGGGAATTCTTCCTGGTGCATAGAAGGGAATGGTTCAACCAATTCCAAGCTAAATGTGCCTCTCCAATTTTCCAATAATGAAATGAAAAGTACCTGTAGTAGTGGTCATTTCAGCTTTAATCATCATTTTGTTCTTACGCATTACTATTCAGGTGTTGATTTATCTTATCAGACGTTTGACTGTCACAAGGCCTTTCACATTCAGGCCGTCAATGTTCGAAGACATACTTCCCCAACTGACGCTGGTACGCGGGACAACGAAAATGACCTGTTCTTTTAAGAACATGTAGAAGGGAAAAGTATGGACTGGCCATCCAAACTTTTAATGATGTGTTTGATAAAGATTATGAAAGTTTGCTTGCAATAATCATTTTACGTTGTCATATATGATTAAGAGGGGGGAGTGAAGGATCGGATGACCCTCAAATACAAACTGTGTGTGTTTTGCCTCAAAGCTACCATACATTTGTGTTGTGTTTTGCTTTCTTTTTATTTATTCTTCATTTATTCTTTATTCATTTATAATCATTAATCATTTCATCATTGTATTATTTCCTTTAATCACATAATCATTTATAATAATCATTATAATCATTTATATATTAATTTTATTGATTTATTAATTGATCAGTCATTCATATTATATTATAGTTGTTTTTATTTTTTTCCATTGTTGTTTAGTCTTATGACTGTGTAGCTTCAAGAGCTGTTTTGTCTCAGATAAAGGAAACTTCAAAGTGCATGTAAGAGTTCATACTGGAGAAAAACCTTACAAGTGTTCACACTGCGACAAGAGATACATTCAGGCAAAAAACCTCAAAACACATGAGAGGATCCACACTGGAGAGAAACCGTTCACATGCGATCAGTGCGGGAAGAGTTTCAGAGAAAAATCACACCTTAAGGAACATAAAAATCTATGGGAAGAATCACCACAAATGACAATGTTAGGCAAAACATTTCATTGTGTGGAAAGAGTTTCTCAATATTTGAACATTGACTAGTGTAAGAGATTCAGTGTGTTTTGAGTGTGGGGCGAAAATCTATTTGCCATATGTGTTTGTTTGCTTAAAGTTGATTAAAGTTCTTTCACTCTGCGGATCAAAAGTCTTTCATGTTTTATTACATTTGTTAAGTCGAGCGCCTCCTGGTGGAATGTAAGCTATGTGTGTATTTTAATGACTTCAAGAGCACATGTACAACATTACATTTACCTTATTATTAAGCTCATTTTCCGCTATAAATAAATAATGTCGGTACCTCTGCATTTTTTTTAATGAGTTTGCTTTTCCACGTGGATCTTTCCTGCATACATTAGTTTGGAAAGACAAGTGTACACATTTATAATGGATAAAACACCCAAAACTGTGTTCGGGCTCTCTTGATTCATTCAAACGCGATTGGCGCCATCTTGTGTTTCATTTATCACCTAAGAGAACTTCGGTAGCATGAGTTTTGTGTGTACCATGTGTAGTGTTATCGCTGTGTTGCTAAACCGATTGCTCTGTAGGCTACATTGTAAGGTCAATCCAGTTTCAGCATTTTCAGGTCTGATGCTTCACCAAATGTTAGACAATAATGCGACAAGCAATAAAATATATCCTAATCAGAAACAATAAGCAACATAAACTATACACACACAAGATATAATGTTTGCAACTAGCCTTCTTTACTGCTCTTGAGATTTTTTCTTTACTATCTGGTTAGCAATGAAGGGCTCTTTCATTTTCACCTTTACTTCTTTTTGTACTTGCTTCAAAAATTATTTAAATTATTTCACAATTTTAGTCTAAACGCCATGAAATAATGTGTTAACTTCTGAGACTTTCCTTTTTTTTTCCCAATATATCAACAAAGCTTTTTTAAATGCCTAATAAAATGTTTCATTCCACACGAGTGAGATTTAACGAGATGGCTGTGTAACACCCATAACTGTTTTCCCTAATTTTGTTTGATATGTTCTTTTATTGAATACAAAAAACGGATAAATGATTGTTTTAAATAATGATTTGGCGCTTGTTTTTATAAATCTACCGTTGATTTCGCCTCGCAGTGATGACGTCACCACCCGCGCGCTCCCTTCATTCACTGTGGTGTTTTCTAAGGTGAACAGTTCCCGCTTTTGATTAACTGTAAAATACACTTTACACAGTTCAGTCAACATTTTTGCAGGGTCAAATGTAAGTGATTTACCAGTTTTCTGCACACAAACAAAACGGTAAAATGTTAGTGAACAAATTATCATGGACAAATTATAATAGTTAATAAAAATGAGTGTCATTGGTGTCTGTCTTTATATCACTGGTATTTTTCTGTATCATTTGAGAAGTAATTGTCATATTAGAACAATTTCACAGACTTTCAGCATATATTCTGACTTAAACAACCAGTTTCTACCAGCAAACACTAAAAAATAAAGTGAGATGATCTGCTGCTGATCCTGAATGGCTTGTTTAACGAGTGTTTATAGTCTGAGATTCATCAGTATTATCACAGCTGCTGGAAATACCTTGTTTTCATATAAATCTAAAACATACAAATACAAATGTTAAATTCAATTTTTTTTTCATTTTCTTGTTTTGTTCAAATGATCAGTGAAAGGAGGTTTAATAAACATTCACACTGATTGTCAACATCAGAAAGCCGACAATTTTGGGACATGTCTAGACAAACTTTACAAACCTGAAACTAAATTTTGCTTTGTTTTTATTATTTTTATTTATGTATTTAATTGAATACATGAACATTAAACATACTAAAATTACACACAATTCAGAAATGGTTAACAGGGTGGCAGAATTTGCATAAAAGTTTTATACTATTTGATAAAGTTGTGAATTATTTTTAGTGCATTGTTATGGGGAAAACACATCCATTTAAGGCACGTGGGATGTGGCCCTTAAAGGTAAGCCTTTTGTTTTTGTTATTGGTATCAATTATTGGCTTCCGTATATAAAGATTTATGTGTCTCGGCCCAAAATGTTGTTGCATTCTTACTAGTTCAAATGATGTCACTGTCTTGGCATGGCCATTTAAGAAACACTTTATTTATCACTTTTTTTACACAATGTTGAGTAAAAAAAAAAAAGTTGGGTGGCTAATTAATTTGTAAGTAATTACAAAGTGGTTATGAATATATAGTTATTAGAATGACAAAGTATGTTTAGATTAATATGGACAAATGATAATATCTGATAAAGATGCCTTTTATATTAGTGTATTTTTGTATCATTTGAGAAATTATTGTATTAGTTTTCAACAGAGCACTTTAATAGGCTTTCAGCATATATTCTGACTCAAATAATCCGTATAAAGTGAGATGATCTGCTGATCCTGAATGGCTTGTTTATTGACTGTTTATAGTCTGAGGCTCATCAATTTTATCTGAGCTGTTGAAAATCCTCTTTCACGATAATAGATCCTGTTTTCACCTCATTCATTATGCTGATGACTTCAGATCCGTTAATTGCCACATTAAGCTAATTGTATTGGTGTCAACAGACTTGAGCAAAAGACACAATCAGTTATTGTGGCACTACAAAGTATAGATAACTATCATTACAGCAATTTGTTTTTTACTTACATTGTTTATATTTGGTAATTGTATGGGGTTTCCCCCTATATTTTCTATCTTCCTATGCCTATAAATGAATAAGAGGTTACACGGATGTAGGAATTTAAATATGTAAATAGAAATAAAAAGAGATATATGTTGTAAATAAGTATAAAATGCTTTGCGTTTCATTATGTTATGTAATTGCTAGATGGACAGATGGGTGAGCATTAATATTTAAAATGTGTAAATTATTACACAAATAATGTGTAATAACTGACTTATCTTAATTTTGGCAGATCTGCTTCTCATTCAGTGAAGCTCCTCCCACAACAATCACATCTTCAGTGAAGCTCCTCCCACTGCATTTCAGCAATAAATGCTGGAATATTCCCATCAGTCTACAAGTGAAGACGAGCATCAAAGCATCAGGAAGAAGTGAAATCTGCACAGACAGAGTTTATTGAAGGACAGTGAGAACATGAGAGATCCAGAACCTGCAGAATGAAACACACTGAAGAACAAACAGGTTGGTGTTTATTCTTGATCCTTCATCAGTGAGACTGAAGAACCGTTAAGTTTTAAATATTCAAGCAGTTCAAAATATTTAATAATTGTTGTAAAACAATACATAGGAGCTGTTTTAGATGAATAACAAAAGACTGTCAGAACTGTAGTATTATTGTAAAGAGTATTAATTGTAATATTGTTTTTTAAAACATTTAATAGTTTCATTACAGATACATATGTTTATGGCTTTATTTTTAAATACCTTATTTTTTAAAACTGCATGAAATTAATGATAGCTTTGTGTAGATGTTGTCTGCTGTAGCATCTGGACCAGTCAGACATGCAGTTATTTGTTAAATTTAACAAATAATCTTTAAACCCAACAAGCCAGCTATATGCTGGAGTTCTGGAGATAACCCCCCAAAGCAACTAACACCCCAAAAGGGCTCAGTTGCCAGGGAGACCATCTGATAACATGGGTTTTATTGCTCAAAGGAATGCACTACATTTGCCCATAGGAAAGACACAATGCCTATAGAAACGGATTCTTTCTTATTCATTCACAGACAAACCTATCCTTGACCTTCCTATCACACATAGCCCCAGGTCATTGTGTATAGTATTAATGCCTTGTATTTTGTGTTTTCATTGTATTATGATAGATCTAGTATAACTTACGTATGCCTTATAACCTACCATACCTCTGTTTCGTTTAGTTAAATGTACAATACTTGCATTGCCTTGTTTGCTGAACGAGTGTCTCTGCTGAAAGTCTTGATGGTTTGGAGCAGTTGTGGATTTGGAATTGCAATCACGTTCTTCCGGGTCTGAAGAGTGATGAACTCCAAAGATGTTCTGACTCGATGGTGACTGGGAGTTTCTTCCCACGTGAAAAGTGAAGAAGATCCAAGAGCTGAGAGGGACCCAGCTGAAATCCTATGATCTTTGGGGAATGGAAAGACAAGGCCGCAAATCCTAGAGCAAGCTTAGGGAAGTCCGAAGAGTTCTAGCTCATCCTCCTCATCCTCGTAGGTTCTAAAAGAACCAAAGAATGGCTGAGGCGAGTCACTCATGTGAGATGAGTGAAGAAAATAAAAAGAAAATGCACAAAACTTTGTGGTCTAGAGCCACAGCTGTATATGTTGGGGTCTGTCGGGTTTACGACTGCATATGTAATTCGTTTAAGTGTTGATGCAAAAACTACTATGTATACATATAATAAACAATATACACAATCATTTAGATCATCAAAATACGAATTCAAAGAGACCAAACATGGCATAGGTAAGTTATGCTACACTAGAGATCAATCATAACAAATGCATATAACAGAATACAATGAAAAACACAAAAATGCAGTAAAGGCAGTAATACTATACACAATGACGTGGGGCTATGTGTGATAGAAAGGTCAAAGAAAGGAAAAGATTTGTCTTTGGATTTGGATATATATCAGTTATTGGCTTCCGTATATAAAGATTGATGTGTCTCGGCCCAAAATGTTCATGTTGTTGCATTCTTACTAGAAAGAGCTCAAATTATAACACTTTCTTGGCATTGCCATTTAAGAAACACTTTATTTATCACTTTTTTTACACAGTGTTGATCAAAAAAAGTTGGGTGGCTAATTAATTTGTAAGTAATTACAAAGTTGTTATGAATATATAGTTATTAGAAAGACAAAGTATATTTAGATTAATATGGACAAATGATAATATCTGATAAAGATGCCTTTTTGTATCATTTGAGAAATAATTGTTTTTTTTTTAATAGAGCGCTTTAATAGGCTTTCAGCATATATTCTGAGTCAAATACTCAGACTAAAGTGAGGCGATCTGCTGCTGATCCTGAATAGCTTGTTTTTTGACTGTTTATAGTTTGAGGCTCATCAATATTATCAGAGCTGTTGAAAATCCTCTTTCATGATAATAGATCCTGTTTTCACCTCATTCATTATGCTGATGACTTCAGATCCATTAATTGGCATATTAAGCTCATTTTATTGGTGTCAACAGACTTAAGCAAAAGACACAATCAGTTATTGTAGCATTACAAAATATAGATCATAACAGTATCATAACAGCATTTATTTAATGAATCTGTTTTTTACTTACATTGTTTATATTTGGTAATTGAATGGGGTTTTCCCCTATATTTTCTATCTTCCTATGCTTATAAATGAATAAGAGGTTACACAGATGTAGGAATTTAAATATGTAAATAGAAATAAAAAGAGATAAATGTTGTGAATGAGTATAAAATGCTTTGTGGTTCATTATGTTATAGATAGATGGGTGAACATTAATATTTAAAATGTGTAAATTATTACACAAATAATGTGTAATAACTGACTTATCTTAATTTTGGCAGATCTGCTTCTCATTCAGTGAAGCTCCTCCCACAACAATCACATCTTCAGTGAAGCTCCTCCCACTGCATTTCAGCAATAAATGCTGGAATATTCCCATCAGCCTACAAGTGAAGACCAGCACAAAGCATCAGGAAGAAGTGAAATCTAGTTTATTGAAGGACAGTGAGAACATGAGAGATCCAGAACCTGCAGAATGAAACACACTGAAGAACAAACAGGTTGGTGTTTATTCTTGATCCTTCATCAATGAGACTGAAGAACAATACGGATATAAAGCAGTTTATCATTTTTAGTGTTTATAGTAAAATACGTTTAGAGTTCTAAAAAATAAAGGAAAACTTCCAATAAATAATATAGGGGAGACTTTCTTTCTCCAGGGTACAAAATATGGACTGAAACTCAAATGTTCAAATGAGCTCAGCTCCTGGGTGTTGCCACAAAAAAAAAAAAAAAAAAAAAAAAAAAAAAAAAAAAACTTTTTTTTTAAAAAACCAAGAAATTGAATGAAAATTATGCTGGAACAGTGTTGTGTGAAAATATTGGTTAGTTAATTAGCTTAAAATAGTTATTAATTACAGAAGGTTTTATTGCAGTATAATGCTATTATTGTGTTTATAATATAATACTATAATTGTAGAGTTGATCAATCATCGAATGATGTAATTTTTTGAATGTAGATCTTATTTTGTAAAAATGTGTCAAAATGATTATAATTTGGTGTAACCGTTGTCTGCTATATTGTAACTTTTTTTAACTTTAATTTCAGATCTTATGGAGGAGAAACAACATCATGTCAAAACTGGAAAGAAAACTTGCTCACAGACTGAAAGAGTTTCTTTACTGAAAAGAGACAAGAAAAAATTCACCTGCACTCAGTGTGGAAAGAGTTTGACATGCAAACACAGTCTTAACAGATACATGATGATCCACACTGGAGAGAAACCATTCACATGTGATCAGTGCGGGAAGAGTTTCACAGAATCATCATCCCTTAAAACACACATGAACATCCACACTGGAGAGAAGCTGCATGAATGTGATCAGTGTGGAAAAACATTTTCGACGGCTTCATACCTGAAGAGGCACCTGAAAGTTCATTCAGACAAGGAGCATCATTCATGTTCTTTATGTGAAAAGAGTTTTTTGCATCTGAAAAGTTTAACATTGCATCAGAAGATACACACTGGTGTGAGAAATTATATGTGCTTTGAGTGTGAGAAGACTTTTACTACAGCTCATCAACTGAAACTTCACCAGAGGATCCACACTGGAGAGAAACCCTACACATGTGATCAATGTGGGAAGAGTTTCTCATTTAAAGGAAACTTCATAGTGCATGTAAGAGTTCATACTGGAGAAAAACCTTACAAGTGTTCACACTGCGACAAGAGATACATTCAGGCAGAAAACCTCAAAACACATGAGAGGATCCACACTGGAGAGAAACCGTTCACATGTGATCAGTGCGGGAAGAGTTTCAGACAAAAATCACACCTTAAGGAACATAAAAATCTACTATGGGAAGAATTACCACAAATGACAGTGTTAGGCAAAACATTTCATTGTGTGGAAAGAGTTTCTCAATATTTAATCATGTGACTAGTGTAAGAGATTCAGTATGTTTTGAGTGTAGGGTGAATATCTATTTGCCATATGTGTTTGTTTGCTTTTATCAATAAAGTTCTTTCACTTGGCGGATCAAAAGTCTTTCATGTTTTATTACATTTATTACAGTTTTTTATAATCGCTATGACAGTTTTTTCAATACATTTAACAAGTTTCCTAAACTCTTAACACGGTTAGCACAACATCCGTCTTTGTAGGCTATACAATTAACACATTTCTTGTTGCTTTAATACAAAATGCATACAGTTAACACTAATTTAAAATGCTTGAACTTCTTTTATACACAAGCTCAACCAAGACCAAAACAATGTAATTTTACAGTCAGATTTACAAATGCTTTCACACTGTATGTCAGAACAGATAACATCATGTTCTAAACATAACTTATATAGGCTAAAGTCAAAGTGAACAGCTGTTCATATTGTGAACTGAAACACAAATATATTCCCTGTATTTTATTCCATTGCCAATGAGAAACAGTTTATTGCAGTTATGCAAATATATAAATCACAGCTGAACACTGGCAGGGGTGGATAAGGCATGCCAAAAGATTCTTCCCATGATGCCTTGCCAGAGAAGATTATCAGGTGTGATGTGGATGAGAACATGTGGCCAAATGCAGAAAACCGGGCAGAATAGACAACCCAGTCTCACAGCAGTTCGTGATTTAGTCACGTAATTTAATCTATTTATTCGTGGCAGGGACACGTTTATTTCGTTATTTTCGTAAGTCCAGCACGTTTTTTAAACTAATGCATTTCAATTGGATGCATCTTTCGTGCAACTGCACGATTCTTTCTGCCGGTCGGGCTGCAGCAGAGAAGCTGTTTAATCAACATTTATTCACCAGATCTTATCACGGATTATATATGTGCAGTGCTGCTGCTAGCCATTTTGGTGCCCTAACCATAATTCCTTTATGATTTTAAACATAAAGACAGTTTGCCAGTCTTTTATATACCTCCTACTGTCAAAGTCAAACTTCGTCAGGTGCTGCGCAATCCAACGGACCACTGGGGGCACCATCTCTAGAGCAATTAAATACTCTTTGCCTGAAAGGTGCCTAATAATATATACTGAAATAATATCGGCATTATAATTATTGACTATGATTATTGATTTTTCATTAGGCTAGTTTTGGTGCCCCCTCAGCACTGCGCGTGGTGGGAGTGGCGGCGTTGTATATTAATTATTATTTATTATTATTTCGGTCTTTTTCGGTTATTATTGCGAAGCTGGATTGCTTTGCTGTTTATTGATATTTTAAAAACGATAACTACATCTATCGACATTTATTTAGATGTTATCATTGTATTCATTCATTTCTTTATTTTAATATTATCTCGGTCTTATTACCGGTGAAATGTTACAGTAAGCCAGAACACGGGCCGAGCGGGGCTCATTCTAAGCCCATTAGCCACAATGCAATGCGGACATTCATATCAGAATCTGACAGCGATCAGCGGGTCATTAACGACACTATAGGCTATCGCATTAAGCAGCCTTTACAATATATTTAGAGTCTAAAGTTTAAAAAAAACATTGAAAAGCCCAAAGATCTGTAGGCCTCTCTGCTAAATGAATTTAACATACGTTTGTGATGCCCTTTATTTTAAGTTTCTTGTTTTTTTCCTTTTTTTTTTTTTTTTTTTTTTTGGTTCTTTTTATTTAAACTATATTGTTACTAAATGTGAAAATGTGTAAAAGTAATGTGTCAAGGACTTGATATTGAATTCTGTAATTTTAAAAATTCAATAAAAAATAAAAATAAAAAAGTTTAAAAAAGAACCATTACGCATCTTACAGCAAAAAAAAAAAAAAAAAAAAAAGACATTTAATCTGTGTTTTTGTCACCAGCAATACAGTATGTTGCTCAGTTTTGTTACAGTAAGTTAAGCTCCGAATTTTTTTTAAAGTTCCAGTGAGTTTCTTCTGTTGTCCTGTTGGAGAAAAAAAAAAAAAAAAAAAAAAAAAAAAAACATTTTTTTTAAATTCGTTTAATTTCATTTTTCGCAATGTTTTTTTTTTTTTTTTTTTGCACAACAATATCCGGTCACGAAATTTAATCTATTGATTCGTGTTCATGGACACGAATTTCCCTCTTTTTTCGTGTCACTCTGCACGAATTTCGATCCAATGTATTTCAATAGGAAATATCTTTCGTGCCTCCACCACGTTTTTCTTTCTGACACTGGGGTCCACAGACGCTGTATTGTTTTCCCCCCTCATTTTTTATTTATTTATTTTAAGCGCTACTTTACTCAACATTTAAGTAGGCGATTTTTGTTTTTATTGCATTTTATTCTGTAGGATACTCAAAACGATTGTCAGTGCTTCCAGATAAAAATATAAATATATTCTCCCGGTAAAATAAGGAGACTGCACAGCTGTGCTATGGCCATCGCATCTAAATGTTGTCGTTTTATGTTATTTTTTATGATATATGTTAAAAAAATAATATATCACTAATATTTTATACAAATTAATATATGTATAAAATTAATATATAAAAAAACTGAAGAAAAGAAAAGAAAAGAAAAAAAAAAGAAAAAGTTTTGGATAGTGGACGCCTGCAATACCCATGAGCCTCAGCCTCCGTTGCTATGGAGACGGAGCCAGCTTGCTTTGTGATTGGGTGAATTCTTGTCATTGCGCTCAAACCACTGTTCAGGTAAGGTAGCGGGCTAATAATTAATGACCACGTTTTGTTTAAATCTTATAATTGATCCCTTTCTTTGCCCTTAGACTCACGTGGTTTTCGTATTAGGACAACGATTAAAGCCCGACCAATGGTTTCCTCATTATCAGCGGGAAAAAAAACATATACTTGTGAAATTAGTCTTGCTAAACGGCCTAGCAAACTTAAGTATAAGCTAATTTCGGTTATATCAGCTTAAGGGTAACCTAGCGTGGAGCACTGCATTATTGTGTGGGTCAAGGGTGATTTTATCTCAATCATCATGACCTTATGTTTCAGTCGTATCCAAAATGAGAAAATGTGAACATTATGGAACGCTGAAGCAGTGTAATGATTCATTCATACTCGACGCTGAAGGGCGCTCTTGCGCAGAAAGTACTAAATCCCAGGAAATCCCTAATATTGACAAAGGTATCCAGCTATTGCTGTAGCTCTGCTGAATAAAAACAGAAACGTTGTGACTGATGAAAGGACGAAAGACAAATATATGAAATATATGGTATGTGGGATATAAATAATGCAGTGTTTTTGACATAGCATTTATTACAGTATGGGAACTATGAAATATATTTTCTGCCTTATCCTGTGATAAAAATGGGAAAAAATACAGGAGAAAAATATAAAATATAGAATACAAATTATTTGTTATTGTCCAGCAGTGTAGGCTATTTAGCCAATTAAAACTAAGATTAAAAAAAAAGCATTATGGTTTTATTGCATTTGACATCTATGTCCCCTAACTTCTGATTCTGAACTGACATGAAATAACTTGGCCTAACATTACTACACATAACATTGCCTTTAAATCTGGGATGAGGAAGCCCCAGATGCACATTAGCATACAGAAAATAACAAAACATGATTTTTTTTATTCATTTACCTTAAGTATTTATAAGAAATTCAGAATATCTCACTATAGGGGTACACTTTTTAAACCTTATTTTAACATAACTACTCAACACTACATAATTAACATTTTCTGTTCTCCTTCCAGATCCTGTCAAATAAGTCACCTGTCCAAATCTTGTCCAAACCTGTCCGAATCTAACTAAACCCAAAGGCACTTTTAAGAGCCAAACTCTATCTATCTATCTATCTATCTATCTGTCTGTCTGTCTATCTATCTATCTTTCTATCTATCTATCTATAATCTATATATCTATCTATCTCTATCATTTTCTGTCTCTATCTCTCACAATGCCAGAGGGGTCTACAAAAAAGATTTGTCCCTTCTGTCAGGGCATTTTATTCTGTGCCCAGAAGGTCTGTTCAAATTGTAAAAAAGAACAGCCTGTGAAGCAGCGGCTCAAAAAGAAGCTTCAGCAGTTTGATGAAAAGCGAGAACAATGGGTGGTTGGCCGTAAGAGAAACCACAACACTGCATCAATCAAGGATGAAGCCATTGTCATGGTATGTATAATTTCTTATGTGACATTAAATTGTCTGGATAAATTCAGTGGTACCATTTGTGATTAATCATGCCAGTGCAAGGTCAGAAAGGCATTATTATTATTACTATTATTATTATTATTGTTATCATTATTAATATTAGTATTAATACTAATACTAGTATTAGTACTATAATAATAATAATAGTATTATTATAATAACAGGGGGCAGTCGTGGCCTAATGGTTAGAGAGTCAAACTTGTAATCTTCTTGTAATCAGACTTTTAACTCAAAGGTCACAGGTTCTAGTCTCGATACCAGCAGGGATTGAAGGTGGTGGGAGTGAATTACCAGCTCTCTCTCTCCACCCTCAATACCACGACTGAGGTGAGGCCCTTAAGCAAGGCACTGAACCCCCAACTGCTCCCTGGGCGCCACAGCATTGGCTGCCCACTGCTCCGGGTGTGTGTTCACAGTGTGTGTTTGTTTACTACTGTGTGTGTGCACTAGAATAGGTTTAATGCAGAGCACAAATTCCAAATATGGGTCACCATACTTGACCAAACATTACAGTCCTTTCCTTTCATTCCCTTTCATCTTATTATTATTATTTTATTATTTCTGTTATAAAAGAACAGAAGTACAACTTAACTTTGAAGGCAACTTATCAGCTTTGAAGGCAGATGTACTGTAAATGTGATTTGGCAAGAATGTCATTTAATATACTGTTTTATTTCAGTGCTAATATCCTTAAATAATCAAATCTTAGCCTTAACACATGACAGTCCTAAACTACTACAGCAAAATTGGAACACACAGCAAATATAAGTGATAGTTGGGAATTTTTGAATTAATAAAAACCGAGCATTATGACAGAATCACAGGTACAATATGATCAAACTTTCTTATTAAGGGGATGAGAAATAACAAATGGACTGCATTCATTCTGCTACTTTTATAATCTACTATTCAAAGATCTTTACAATGTGCACATGCCAGCTGTAAATGTATGTGGAGCATTCACCCATTTGGCCATATTATCACAGAGGTTCTTATTTTGAATACATCTGTAGATTGTCACTGTCCAGTTGTACAGTGGTTACACAGTCTTGCTAGTGTAGGTGCTAAACCTGAGCTACTAATGTTGCAAAAAGCTATATGATACCCTTATGGTTTCAGATGTATCTTTTTTCTATATAGAAGAATTGTTTTTTGTCTTTAATTTTTTAATTTTTTTTTAATTTATTTGCTGTTGTTTTTCTATTACTTTAAACAGCAAATACACAATGTTGTCATTGCAGCTTGAGAAATCCATGCCATAGGATACAAGCCAGTTCTGCTTCTTGGCAAGGAGGCCAAAAAGAAAAAAAATAAATGTGAAATTTTAACCCCTCGATGCACACTTTCCACCTATGCCAAGGACTACCTTCAGAAGATAGGTTCATTTTATGAATACCTTTGTGAAGGTAAGATGCATGCACTATATTTTTTAAAGTCACAGTTCACAACTTGTGTTAAGTATGCAAAAGATTTGAATTAATCCTCTATCCCTTAAACAATGTTCTTATTCACTTTTTAAAAGAGAGCAAGATTTAGGGAATGATGGGAAGAGCAGTTTTCCAGTTTACCACATTTGCAGTATGTCACCCACAAACCCACAAAATTGGACTGTATGATTCAAACAGCTTGACACTTGAAACATAGAGGTTAACCATGAGTTTGAACCATGCCTGTTTTAAGTAAGCAAAACATAACACTTGTTTAACTTGCACAGGTTGGGACCAGGATTCCAGTGGCAGTGATGCTGAACTGATTACACTGCACCTCACACCCTGTGACCCATTGGAGGGGCAGGAGGAACAGGCAATCGTTATGGAGGGGGAGGAGGAGCAGGCGATCGTTACGGAGGGGCAGGAGGATCAGGCAATCGTTATGGAGGGGCAGGAGGAGCAGGCGATCGTTACGGAGGGGCAGGAGGAACAGGCAATCGTTATGGAGGGGCAGGAGGAGCAGGCGATCGTTACGGAGGGACAGGAGGATCAGGCGATCGTTATGGAGGGGCAGGAGGAGCAGGCGATCGTTACGGAGGGGCAGGAGGAACAGGCAATCGTTATGGAGGGGCAGGAGGAGCAGGCGATCGTTACGGAGGGGCAGGAGGAACAGGCGATCGTTATGGAGGGGCAGGAGGAGCAGGCGATCGTTACGGAGGGGCAGGAGGAACAGGCGATCGTTATGGAGGGGGAGGAGGAGCAGGCGATCGTTACGGAGGGGCAGGAGGATCAGGCGATCGTTATGGAGGGGCAGGAGGAGCAGGCGATCGTTATGGAGGGGCAGGAGGAGCAGGCGATCGTTACGGAGGGGCAGGAGGAACAGGCAATCGTTATGGAGGGGGAGGAGGAGCAGGCGATCATTATGGAGGGGGAGGAGGAGCAGGCGATCGTTACGGAGGGGCAGGAGGAACAGGCAATCGTTATGGAGGGGCAGGAGGAGCAGGCGATCGTTACGGAGGGGCAGGAGGAACAGGCGATCGTTATGGAGGGGCAGGAGGAGCAGGCGATCGTTACGGAGGGGCAGGAGGAACAGGCGATCGTTATGGAGGGGGAGGAGGAGCAGGCGATCGTTACGGAGGGGCAGGAGGATCAGGCGATCGTTATGGAGGGGCAGGAGGAGCAGGCGATCGTTATGGAGGGGCAGGAGGAGCAGGCGATCGTTACGGAGGGGCAGGAGGAACAGGCAATCGTTATGGAGGGGGAGGAGGAGCAGGCGATCATTACGGAGGGGGAGGAGGAGCAGGCGATCGTTACGGAGGGGCAGGAGGAACAGGCAATCGTTATGGAGGGGCAGGAGGAGCAGGCGATCGTTACGGAGGGGCAGGAGGAACAGGCGATCGTTATGGAGGGGCAGGAGGAGCAGGCGATCGTTACGGAGGGGCAGGAGGAACAGGCGATCGTTATGGAGGGGCAGGAGGAGCAGGCGATCGTTACGGAGGGGCAGGAGGAACAGGCGATCGTTACGGAGGGGGAGGAGGAGCAGGCGATCGTTACGGAGGGGCAGGAGGATCAGGCGATCGTTATGGAGGGGCAGGAGGAGCAGGCGATCGTTATGGAGGGGCAGGAGGAGCAGGCGATCGTTACGGAGGGGCAGGAGGAACAGGCAATCGTTATGGAGGGGGAGGAGGAGCAGGCGATCATTATGGAGGGGGAGGAGGAGCAGGCGATCGTTACGGAGGGGCAGGAGGAGCAGGCAGAGCAGGCAACCGTTACAGAGGGGCCTAAGGAGCAGATGAACAGTATGGAGGGCCAAGGTAATTAGGACAAATTGAAAAAAGTACAATTTAAATTTGTAAAGGCTTGAAGTATTTGAACCATGTGTGACCTTAAATGAGTAGTTCACTTCCAGCACAAAAATGTACAGATAATGTACTCACCACCTTGTCAACCAAGATGTTCATATCTTTCGTTCTTCAGTTGTAAAAAAAATTATGTTTTTTAAGAAAAGCATTTCAGGATTCCTCTCCATGTAATGGACTTCTGTGCTGTAGTTTAAATGCAGCTTCAAAAGGCTCTAAACGATCCCAGCCAAGGAATTAGGGTCTTATCTAGTGAAACGACCGGTTATTTTCTTTAAAAAGGTCTGCATGAAATCAGACCATACGAGCAGTTAAGGTTAAAAAATATGTAAATTGTATTTTTTTTACAATTTGTATTGTATTTCGCTAGATAAGACCCTTCTTCCTTGGCTGGGATTGTTTAGAGCCCTTTGAAGCTGCATTTAAACTGTATTTTGGAAGTTCAAACTCATGGGGACCATAGAAGTCCGCTATATAGAGTTTTTTTTTCCAATGAAGAAAGAAAGACATGAACATCTTGGATGACAAGGGGGTGAGTACATTATCTGTAGATTTTTGGAAGTGAACTGCTCATTTAAAGGGACATGAAACCCCTTAGTTCTCACCACAGTTTTAAAAAATGCTACAGAATGTGGACATGGTGCGCTGTGGAGGGGAGGGAGAAGAGAGACAACATACACAGCCTTAGGTTCAGACGGTTGCATTTCACTCCCATCGAGTTAAAAACATGAATAAATGCACTACCATTTGCACTCTGTATCGAAAACATCTATATGAATGTGCTGTTGCACCTCTATTAACTTTTAAGGCTTATTTTGTGACATTTATAATCCTTTTGTTAGGTTGCGTCAAGGAGCTGTAAAGACTGATTACACTTACTAAACATTTGTGCCGAACTCTTAGAAAACAAAAACAAACATTATCCTTTGATCCATGAAAGTTTCTCTCAGCTAATGTAGGCAGTCTGACAGTCTGAAGCTTCTGTCATAGCAAATCAACACATGCTGTTGTGAATAATTAAGTGAAGCATTTTCCCATAGGATAAGAATGTGCAGTCTCATAAATAATTATGAGAGACTGACGCGTCATCGAAGTACTATAGTCCTTTGTCACATCACAAACTGTGACGCCAACAAAATGTACATTTTAATGCCGGATGATAAAAATAGCTCAAAAAAACTCAAAATGAACCAGTTTTGTCTAACAATTAATATTAACAGATGCTAACATTGTCTTCTATGATGTGTAACACAAATACCTCTACTAAAATGTCAGAAAAAGATCAAGTTTCATGTACCTTTAACATTACTTGACTTCTAGTTTTTTTTTTTTCCTCATAGACCTTTGTGCAGGTAGGGGCTGCATGATATATCTTTTCAGCATCAACATTGCAATGTGCACATGTGAAATAGTCACACGTAATGCCAAGTAGGGGAAAATATCTCAAACACTACATGCTATATCTTTTTTGCTGCATGATACTAAAATAAAACCTTGTTGAAAAATCCATCATGTTATGGATAGGTGTGTTTTGAAGCATGGCTGCTGGATTGAGCTGGTCCTTAGCTGGCTATGAGCTGGTTTAAACTGGTCATGTCATCGTAGGACCAGCACATGACCAGCTAAGAGCTTCAAAACATACCTAATCAGCTTTTTTTCAACAGGGAACTTAAAAGGTTCTGAATTTCTATGCATAATCTACAAGAAAAGTGGTATTACATAATTAGATGATATCTATCTGCATTAGGGGTGTTGGAATACATTTTGGTATTAAATCGAATGCTAGAAGTTCTATTCTTATGTTTTTGGGGTTTTTTCATACACTGTTGTTTAGCTGTTAAAGCTTGGATAGGCAATATTAGATAAACCAGCCAGAGTAGCTAGATTTTGAAAGTATCCTGTCAGGGCTCACACCAAAGCAACTCCCCCAAAACACATGAATGCGCTCTGTGTAACGACTGCTTGTGCACCAACCGTATCAAACTTCTTCCCCATGTCTCATTCACATGTATGAAAACACCGAACATTATTAACAAATCCCCTCTGAAACTAAACAAATAAATAAACACTGCAATCATGGGGTCACTTTAATCTCTTCAGCTCCCTAACGTTAGTTCACTGCTGGTTCAGCAACATATGTCGGTCCCTCTGAAATGAGTCAAACTTGTATGGACTTACTTGTATTCTACAGACACACACTCCCAATGGTAGCTGCCAATGTTAATATGCTGGAACAGGCCACTGCTTATTATAGACCTTCGATGAGGCTACATTTCAGAATTAACGATATTAGGATAATTTTAATATTTGTCTTGCTATACAACACTATTATTTATCCACCCCTTGCATTCCCTGAACAAGTCAGCAAATAATCAGCTCTTGTTAAAACAAATTGGGATTATCACAAACAGTATGGACATAAGCAAGATAACAAACACATTGGGTTAATGAATCAACAATTCAATCGCAATAAAAATGCAAGTACATTTCACCTATTAGTACATGTACTGCTGCACTTGTGTGATGTTGATGTATTTAAAATAATATGTTTAAGCTTTATTGTGTATATGAGTAATTTTTTTTTTTTTCTCCAAAACCACTGCTTTCTTCACAGGGTCAGCCATGGGCACAGTTGATCTCAGTTGCAAAAAGAGAAAGTCAGGTATGTAAAATGTTTGTAGGGTAATTATTGGTGGTTCTGGTAACTATATATTACCATAGCTCATTAGTTAAGAAGATTCTTAAGAAATTGAATTAATTAAATTGAATTTAAAGGAGACACATTATGCTCATTTCCAGTTCTATATTTTTATTCTGATACTCCACTAGAGTAATTTTGCATGATCCACAGTTACAAAAAAATCCTTATTTATCTTAAACTGGGCCTTTTTTTTTTGCAGGCACATAGTATGTCAGAAACAAGCCATTTTAGATGGAAGTATGGTTACTATTCTAATGTACGTTATATGAAGGTTCTAATTCTAATGAGCCTGCAATGTGATGTAAAATATGGAGCCAAATATAAACAGTGTGTATGCACACACATTTACTATAAGAGAGAGAATGGCCTTTTCTCATATTTTGGGGGTCTGTAGACGCACCAGGGACACATACAGTCATGGACCAAAATATTGGCACCTCTGCATTTGTCAGATAATAAATGCACTACTTCTGCCAGAAACTTGTTGTAATTATAAATTATTTGCATTGGAACATCACAAAAAGCCAAATCTGAGACACTCTGCACAGATCTCAAAAAATGTACTGAACAAAATTGACGTCCTCAACTTAATATTTGTAGCACATCCTTTGTGAAAAAAATAACTGAAATCAGTCACTTCCTGTAACCATCAGTAGGTTTCTTACAGCTCTCTACTGGAATTTTGGACCACTCTTCTTTTGTCAACTCCTCCAGGTCTTTCAGATTTAAAGGGTTTCTTCTCCCAACTGCTGTTTTGAGATTTCTAGACAGGTGCTCTATGGGATTTTGATCTGGACTCATTTCTGGCCACTTAAACCTGCTTGAAATATAATTATTTCTGAAGATTCTGAAAAGCTGCCAATAATTTTGTCCAGTCCCTTTTTGGAGTTCTGTACAGAATGTCTCAGATTTGGCCTTTTTTTTTCTCTGCTTTTTGTGTTATTCCAATGCAAACAATTTGTAATGGCAATCTGAAAAAAATAGTGCATTTATTATCTGACAGAAATGCAGGGATACCAATATTTTTGTCCATGACCAAACCAGTCATGTTAAAACACACACACACACACACACACATTGCAAAGTGCATTTTGTCCTTTTTTTTTTTTTTTTTTTAATGTTTTTTCCCCTGTGTATATTTGACTCTTCTTCTATTTCACAGAGGGATCAAGGCATATGCCTAAGAGGAAAAAGCCACAAAAGAGTAAGTGCATGTAAATGCAATAATCGTTGCCTCTATCAATGTGTTCACATTGCTATTTTTACCCCTGGTTATTTACTATAGTTTATTCCATTGTTTATTTTTATAACTACTACAGATAATACGTCCTAACAGACAACCTATAAAATCCAGCTGGCTTAATGTGTCAAATTTGACCAAAATGCATTTCCAAGCAGTAGAGAAAGCAGTGGCGTAGTATTCTCAATTGTGAGCTGTGGCTCAGCAGTAGTATGGTTATAGTTATGGTTATGGTCAAGCAAGCATACCACATTGGAGCTGAGAGTAGTTTGTTTCCATGGTACAAGTTAAACCTGGTTCAACTTTTGGTTGGTGATAAACATCACTTGTCATCCTTGCAGGTCTGGTCACTACTGAAGTCTTCAGAGTTGTGTGTATTTTGTCCCTGCTCTAAGAAATATGTGAAATATGTTTTTGATGTTCACAGATTGCTCCTACCACACTCGTCTAGAGGCTTTCCCATCAGGAGTGTAGTAAGAGAAAGAGTGAGAAAGGTTAGACAGCCATAAAAGAAACGCATAGTGTAGACAGTATGCAGTGTAATGTATGATTTAGAAACTTTCTTGTGTGTTGGCAATACATACAATACATACCATAACTGTTAGGTAGCTACTTTTTTTATGTTTAGTCTTTTTGAATTACAGATTAGGAAGGAGCTTGTACTGAAAAATTGATGATCACATGCTGTAAATACCAACAATGACCCATTGTATACTGTATCAGTGGAACTCAGTGCCTATAACCAAACATAATATCCTCATGCTAAGAATGAAATGAGTGTGTGTATGTATGTGTTTTAAGCTGTTCTTTTTTTAATTCTTTATTTTCTTGATAGGGCAAAGCAGAAATATTGGTTGACTAGGAGCCTTGTCCAATATGGTACGTATTCTTCTGTTTTTCCGCTTTATCGGTTAATACAGGCATTATTAATTTACTTTATATTTGTTATTCTTTTTTTTACAACAATTTCTTATTAATCTGCTTTGTCACAAATGGTGGTGGTCCTTCATAGATGGAAAATGAAACTGTTATGCTTCTAAAAGACATGTCCTATAATGATGTGTGCTTCACAATTGTTAAATGTTTATTTATTGGAAACACCCAGTAAATAAAATAAATAAAACATTCCCTTCTGTTTTTAGTGGCAAGGAGTGGGCCCATTCCTGGCAGCCAAAGGACTCTCTTCAGAGTAATGAGAAGAAATAAAATGTAGAATTTAAACTACATTTTGGTTTCTGCCTGTTTATTACTGTTTATTACATTGTTGCCTGTTTATTACAAGGTGTAAATCCCCAATAAATCTGACACATAGAGTTTAGTCTCAAGTAGGATTAAATAGAAATGTACTTGATCCAACTCAATTTAATTTTCAGATGTTATTTGGAAACGTGTTTTATATTTCACGTGTATAGATTGTACTGTATGTTGTTTTATTACAGTTGACATACAACTTGATTTCATGTTCTGTTGTCTCTGCTTTTCAAGTTAACAACATCACAGACCACTGTTAAGACATGCAAAAAAGTGTTTAAAGCTGATCCACTCTCTGCTGCTGACAGTTGTCATTTCAGGCAAATCGATGCGACAAAAATCTTCAGATCTTCCACCTCATTCACCTCCAGTCCTCATCGTATTCAGCTCGCAGGGGTCCTTCCACTGTGCTCATTAGGAGCTGAGCTCCACATTCATTCAGATCTCAGCATTGCTATTCACCCCTTCACCACCACCAATGTCTAGGAATATTCCTTTTCATATCATGCATTTCTCTTCTACTTTTCAAATACTGGCGTCTCCATGTGGTCTAATTGCCAGACTATATAGTTTTAACTTATGCACCTTGCCAAATTTGTTTGATCGCTTTTTAAGCCTGTAGTCAATAATTAAGCAATAAATAAGCATTTGGTGTATTTTCACTTGTATTTTTGAGAAAGACCACAAATACACTATAACACCTATACATATTAATAATAATAAAAAATGGCAGTGATACGGTTGAGCAAGAAAGTAGGAAAAAGAAACGACCAACACTGAACATAGTTATTTGAGGTATTTGTTTAACTTTACATCACATTGATTTACTAGTTGTTGTAAGTGGATTATTTTGAAATGACAATTTGGAATGGCAAATTAATTATAAAGATAATTATCTGGATCGCCATGGTTATAGCTACTAGAATTGATTTTGACAGCTATTGATTTATTGTGAAGGTCTGGGGAGCAGGCTACACACATTTTAAAAGCCTTTATTATTTGGGTATTGTTTGGCTTACTTATTGTTCCTAATCCTTACATATTTATAAGTGCAGGGGCAATTTATTAATTTTTTGAGTGGGCTAAACAAACATATTCAGGCCATAATTACAAAAAAATAAATCGAAATAATTTCTGCAGTAACTACCCCAGATGAACTGATATCCTGACGATTTTTCACTCAGATCATCTTAATAATATGTTTCGACTGTAGGAGACTGTTGATATATTTAGTAAAGATATTTTTTATAACCCCATTCCTACCCTGGAACCCGAAAGAACTACAAATATGGTGGCTGATTTGTACGCTCCGTAGGAAGTTCTATCACGCGTTTCTATTGGGAATTGTAGTTTATAAATACAATGGAGACGGTCCTTACTCGGTTGTTCTACAATAACAGTTAAATATCCCCGATGAAGTGACATCCTCACGATTTTTTTCATCTTGATCATCTAAAAGCATTATAATATATGTTTCAGCTGTAGGAGATTGTCTACATGTATAATAAAGATGCATTTTATAACCCTAATTCTAACCCTACTCTGGAAACTGGAAGAACTTCAAATATGGACGCTGATTTATATGCTTAGTAATAAGTTCAATGACGCATCTCTACTGGGAATTGTAGTTTTTAAATACATTGGTATATTCCCCATAATTAGAAGATGACAGTATTAAACTGCAAGTACTTCTAGGGTTTTAGAGGGTGGGAAAGACACTGGTGTTATCCGATTTTAAAAGTATAATTGTTAAATGGGGAAAAAATGCTTTTTGGCTATTTTTGACAGCGCCCCCAGTTGGTGCCCAATAGTGACTATGCTCACATGATAGCTGGGGCCCAGAGCTCACTATAACAGTTGGTGCCATATCTGTAGACCTTCTTGTTGCTGGATTATAAACCTTCAAACATGGTCCGAGGTTGAGGTTCAAAGGTCAGAATTTAGAAAGCAGGAGCCATGTAGAATCTTCACACTGACATATGTTACTCCCCGGGTTGAGACCTTTCCAATTATGTATTTGGTTTAGCTCTACAACAAAGTTTTAATGTTCTCATTTCATTTACACAAGCTGTCCCAGACCTGGTTTCAGAGAGCACTTTGAAGTCCCAGTATATAAAAATAAGTCTTTTGTTTGTTTATTTGTTTGTTTTTCCATTTAACATCAAAATAGTGGCCAAAATGGGTCACCTTCAGAGTTTATACAATGACAGAAAGAGTTTTATTAGCCAATGTATTTGGTTTAGTCCTACGATAATGTTTTAATGGACATGACTTTGCCCAGGCATACCTTCACAGAACCCTTTGTCAGATTACTCAGGGTAAAACTGACATGGCCAAACTTTTAACCTTATTTTCATGATGGTATGAGGGATCTATGTGTTCAGCCTCAACCCAAGTACTTCAGGTCTTCCCACACCCCTGTAGTAATGCACTTTTAATTCAAAAAGGTGATTAAATTTCTGCTCGTGAGTTCATAGTTCATTTAGCTCACTAGTTCATTAAAAGGATAAACCCCTAGAGATGACCGTATATTTTTCATGGGGGTCCTTAAAATATGCAGAAACAACTGTAGATAAAGCAAAACAGACAAAATACAAATACACTCACATACACAGACAGAAACTCTCTCAGGTCTAGTCACTCCTCACCACACTAACTTGTTCCCCTAAAAATACCAATAAAATACTAATAAAAAACTTTACAAGCATTAACATGCATATACACCTTACTACACACATTACTCAAGTTTAATTAAACGCAAGACCAGGTTGTTTGAAAATAAGCAAAAAGACATGCCATAAAGTTATGAATTAATAAGGCAGTGTGATGTCAAATGAAACAAGATTCCACACATAAATATGCTTAATTTATATCTCTTTTCTTTTTCCTCCAGCTGTTACCTTGTATAAACCTATTTCATTTTTATTTTTACAATGTAAGGAAAAGTCAAGTCACCTTCATTTATACAATGCTTTTAACAATAGTTTGTCTCAAAGCAGTTTTACAGTATTAAATAAGAAAATAGTGTGTCAGTAATGCAAAAGGACAACAGTAAACACAATTTTCAGTCATAGTCAGTTTATTGATTCAGTGATGTCATCATCCAGCTCAGTTCAGTTCAAATAGTACTGTATCTCTAAAATCAAGTTGACAATAACACTGGAAATAAATTGAAAACAATGTGCTCATCTTTGGAAATACTTTATTTCTTGCCGTTCACAACAATACCAGTGAAAATACATCACATTATATGTATGCATATTGGTTAAACAAGCCATAAGGCTGTATTTAATAATACTGGACCATGTGGCTGGACCAAGTTATTTGTCAACTGCAATAACATACAACAAAGTAAAAAACATATTTTTTCAATTATATACTATCTAATCCATTATTCAAGTACTTAATATAAGTGTAATGTACAATGCGCTTATAACAGAGTATCTGCAGCATTTTCTAAATCAGATGTAAGACTTTTAAGAAGCTTTTAAGACCTACACAAATATGACTGTAAAAAGCATGATTTAATTTAGATACATACAGGTTTTCACTAAAACCAAAAGTTTTGTAGAATGATAAACTTCTAAAATGAGTCAAAAGTATCACTTGTCATATTTAAACGATTATTGTCAATCATTTATATTAATTTAGTAACAAAATATTATTACTCATATTTTTATTATTTATTCATATCAGTTTATTATTTTGATTCTTATAGCACATTAGCATGAGCTGTCGATCTACCAGTTCCCATTTACAACTGTGTGTTTGCGGAATAAAAATATTTGTATATTTTTTTATTTGGTCTAAACTAAATCCAGACAGGTTTATTAAAAATGCAAATTCATTTTTCTATCAGCAGGCTTCCACACTAAGGGCATTACACAGAGCAGCACAGGACCTGACTTTGAAATATGCAGCAATTATTTATTCAATAAAATCTTTAAAAAAAAACAAAACAAAGAAAGTAGCGCTGTCAAACGATTAATCACATACAAAATAAAGTTGAAGTTTGGCTAATATGTGTGTGTGTACCATGTGTAATTATTATGTATATATAAATATGCACAAATTAATGTATATATTTAAGAGACTTATGCTGTTACTTATGCGTGTATGCAAATAATCTTGATTAATCGTTTGATCGTTTGGCTAAAAAAAAGTTACATTGTCACATGAAGCCATCATAAAAATCATCAAAAAAAAATCATAATTAGAACTGACTTATGGTCTTAACTTCAGCAGAACTAATTTAATTTTTTAACTGTGTAAGGACAAAACGGACAGTGACCATTTAAAATTATTTAAAAAATAATCTTTAAGAAAAAAATTACTTTTTTTTTTTTTTTACTTTTTTACTTCAATTTTCAATTTTACTTCAATGGTGTGGTAATATAAAGTTACACAAGAGTTATATCCTATTACACACTCATACCCCTGTAATACCTCTACCCCCATACCCCTATATCCTACAACACCCCTCTGGAAAAAAAGGCACAGACCCTCTGCTGCTGATGCACTGCAGAATAAGAATGTGGGGAAAATGCAAGTAATGAAGAAATAACTTTTACATTTCAGACTAAATGTGCTGATAGAAATAACAGCATGAGGTCAAAGTCATCTTCATGAATTTGCTTACCAGATTTCATGGCAATCTGCCCCAATAGTCATTGTCAAAAGTTTAGCCTTGAGTTTTACACTATAGGAAAGGTCACAGGGTCACCGCAATCAATGGTAGTCTCTTCTTTTCTTTTCCTTCCTTTCCTATACTAAGGTTTATGCATCTTCAAGAAACATTCATGAGCTTAATAAATTGCTTGGCAATCTACAGATACAGCCTTATTTTTAACAATATAGAATGCATTCAGATTTTGATGTGGTTAATCAATCAGTGTAGTATCGGAAAATACACAGATACTGGGCAAGTCCATTTCCTTCAACACAGTCCTTTGTGCAGCTTCCATCTGGAGAAATACAGAAAAACAATATGAACAAGGTGTGTAAAGCATGAATAAATACACAAATAAATTATGAAGAGTAACAGTAATGGGGATTTTCCCTCAACACAGCTTTGATCTCTTGAAAAAGCATGGCTTGAATTAACATTGACTTTCACTACAGGCTCAAGCTGTTCCACTTCCATAATTTAGCCATGTCGAGTCAATTTAGCCTCTTTTTCCTCCGTCCAAAACTTCAACCGGCCGACAGTTTAGTGACTTGACCAGCTGACTTTGCTACAAGCTGACTGGCTGTTGAAACAGGTGCCATGCCTTATTTTCTATAACCAGCATCTGAAGATTGACAAGCTGAGTTGCAGCGACTGCATCAGCCATCTTGAGTCGAGCTGAGACAGGCCAGTTGATGTTCCTGCAATGTTCCTAATCCAGGCTTTTCCTTAATCCACCTTGATGGACAAGGCTCTGGCTGGCATGAGCTCCTTCTGAAGATACAGAGGGTAGGCAAATATCTCCCCTCTGTACATATTAAGGGCTTTCAGAAGGAATCCGTGGCGACACACAGCAACCACCATCACCTCTTCATCCAATTTGGAAGCCCTCCTCGATGTCTCCCTTGCTGCTGTCCACTGGGAGTCCCACATGTGCCTTTTCCGTGTGTCTATGACACACATACAGTAACAAACACAACAATCAAATAAAACCAATGGTGTTATACAATATATAGCATTTATTCTCTCAATTTGATTTTGGAGTAGTTGGTACGAAGAGGTAGTTGAAGTGGGATGGAAATCATGGTTGGACTTATATAGTTATATTTAAAACTTACATTTCTCACTGCTTTTTGTATGGTGTCTACAAATCTAGACACCACACTGTCTTCAGCCACAAAGAGCCCCTCAAAAAAGCCAGGATCATCAGAGCTGAAGGAGGAAAAATGGGAAATCCATTGATTAAATATATAAAGTAAATAAATAAATCAGTAAAACGACTAGAAATAAATAAAAAGACCACCTTGTCTCTCTACGAAAGCGATACAGCTTTCTATTTCCATCAGCAGAAACAGCCAACATTTCTGACGTGCAGGCTGGGCAGGTGAAAGGAGCACCACAGCAGAGCTGGTCTTCCTCAAATGAAGCACATGAAAACTCCAAGAAGCTGCGCTGTAGTGCATCACCATTGATTTGTCCAGTCTGGAAGATATACAGAATGAAATAGTATATGTGATGATGTCTGCTTTAGTGTTGGCCAGTAACTAGTTACTAATAACTTAGTTACTGTAATAATATTACTTTTTCAGTAACTAGTAGTGTAACTAATTACTAATATGATTTTAGAAACATCATTACAGTTACCATCCATAAAAAAATGGTTAGTTACTTAGTTAGTTTTGATGCCTCAACACTGCTGATTTAAAATCCAACAAACAAATAATTCCTAGATTTATTTTCATAATTTTCACAACTCACACATGCATGTGATCCCCAGTGCAGCAGGCAAGCTTGAAATATGGAAAAGCTTATAATCATCTGATAGAAATATTGTGTTATATTGATTTTGTCAGGAAAAAAAAGACCTGAGCACTGTTGTGGAAGGCTTTACTTTTCTCTGGCATTATATCCCACCTACATCCCTCTGATCAGCATGTGGTACATTATATCACTATAATTAAAAATCTTTTTGGAAAATTAAATGGTTTCTAACAAACATATGTGATTTGATAAAATACATAATGAAATATAATTGTATATAGATAACAAAGAAATTACAATTAGCTTCAAGCTACACATGACAATAAATGAGATTAATACAACACTTCTACTTGAATGTCACTACCAATCACTATTGAGTGTCTGTAAAAACTGCAATCCAATGTGGATTTTGGCCAAATGATGAGGCAAAAATATGTTGTTCTAGAAGAATTTTATGTGGAAAATACAGTTACAACTGCTGTGGGACGTGAAGAAAAAAGTAATGTAACTAGTAACGTATTACTGTTGCCAGAAAGTAATAAGTAAAGTAACAATATTACTTTTGAAAAGAGTAACTAGTAATGAGTAATACATTACATTCTTTGAGTAACTAGCCCAACACTGGTCTGCTTAAGAAATTTTATAATATGAGTAATTACACTTACTCTTCCGCCAATCTTAGTGCGATGCTCCAGCAGCTTTGCGAAGGCTTGTCTGGAGAATCCCAGAGAGATGACCTTGAGTTCCTGAAAAGAGCTCAGGAGGTCCAGTGTATAAAGTGTGGAATTAGTCACAGAGGCTGGCCAATATCCACTCCTAAGGAGGTCCTTCAATTCAGGGGTCCACTGATGCTGGCACGTTTGACATACATATAGTGGCTGATGCAAGTCAAAACATCCTTGGAACAAAAAAGTACATTTAAAAATTAATTTTACAACAGTTGTGTGTTTCTGCACAGTGTGTCTTGATAACCATCACACTGCAGCCTTGACATCATTCAACTTCTGTCAGAGTTGTGTGACACTATCACTGATTAGGGATACCATAGGAATGAATGGGAAGTGCTGTAAGCTTATAAAACTTTTTTTTTTTTTTTTTTTTCGGTTGAAACTCTAAAAATAGTTCAATCCAAAACTACTGTTTAGTGTAAAACATGTTGAAGATTAGCAGATAGGTTGTCGATTCAATAAATGATAAGCTATTTCCTCAAAAAAGCTGTTTATTTAGCATAATGAAGCCTCTCCTCCTTTGACATCTGCTCTTTAGCTTTTTTGGCTAAAGGTTGCAGGCTTGCCTTCCAGTGGCTTTGGTATCACACATCGTTTACATTTGTCAAATTCACTAAACTCTAACAGTTGTGTTAACTGGACTAACTTTTTTTGGTTTGGTTTTTTTTGCTCACTAATTTAGATTATTTGTAACTGGCTGCAGACACACATGAACAGAAAAATGATGGCTTTCGTGAGAACACATTATACCTTGCTCATGGATGCGATATCCATCTTCCCCTTTAATGGCATATGAGGTTGGTGGAATGGCTTCAAAAAATCCATGAATGACACATTCCCTGTTGTGGAGTGGCTGTTTTTTGTGACGTAATACATCACACTCCCCACAGAACCACTCCTCGGGAAGACACTCTGTACACCTAGGGAGAAAATAAAAAAAAAATTCTAATATGTTATTTCAGGTGAATAACTCACATAAAGTATAACACACTCAGTTTAAGCTATTCCAAATTTAGTTATACACTAGTTTTAATTGTATTGTGTTTAGCACTGGCACCTTACAGCAAGAAGGTCCTAGATTTACTTTTCTTATAAATGTGGTTCCCATAAATGTGGGGTGTCCAAGTTTTATACCCTAAAACACATGCATCCTAGCCTATATAGCAGGGCACTTTATTTCTCAGCAAGCCTAAGCTGGGTAATTAAAGTTTAATATTCATGAAAACCAACCCAATAACAGCAGGCTCATGGCAAAGCCAACACAATGGATGACCAACAGCCTCTTTTGCAATAAGGCATTTTAGGTGGTCTGGTTTTGCTTCTTTCCAGCGATCTGAGGCTTTCTGCTGCCGAAAAGACCATGATGATGCAGAGCTTCTTTGAGGCTCAGCAGAAGGATAAGATGCCAAAATATTAGAGAGCCTCTCCATATTTTTTTCTGTAAAGAAAATATAAAATAAAGTCATAGAGGTCAATTTAGATGAGGACCAATTAAAAGTCAACTAATAAATATTTAGCATAAACACATGATTCCATGATTCAGTTCCAAACTAGCCTAAATATTTAATAAATTGTGTTCTTAATCCATTTACTGCACTGTCAGTTTTGTCTAAGCAGTTTTTGTTTAATTACACATGGTTTTTAGATTGATGTGATTTACCAAATTCCTCTTGAGGATTTAGTTTTGCTGAGGGTACAGTAAGTGGGACGTCCACACTGGATGATGAGGAGTACTCAAGAGGAGGGTGTGTGACTGTAAAACAGTTCATAGAAGAATAACGTTATACTATCATTGTATTCATGTTTTATTTTTTCAACCCAAAGCTGAACAATTTGTGAAATCAGACATATTTCTGTTAAGGACTTGGTAATGTCTTCTACAACAGGATATATGCCGAATGTCACCTGACCAAACCTCAAAACAGGTATCATTGCTTCCGCTTGTCGGAGAACGTGTTAATAGCTGTACTGTATTATGGCGATATCGATGGACTTTTAAGGTAATCAGTTAAACGAGTTGGCTGTTTTTATTGTTGACATTTTTTTCGATTTTTATATATAAATGTTAGTTAAAAGGACATTGGTTAAGATCATCTTTAGTGTCTACTTTGAAGGCAATTTAAGTAAAATAGCTTCATATTTAACGAGACATATGCAAAACATGTGAACCAGAAGCAACGAGAACTGTTTAGCAGAATACGGAAGTCTGTTGTGCATAACCACTATAGTGCCACCAAAAGGTTTATGTACGTTTTAATGTCTTTTAGATATTGGAAGATTTTAAACTCTAAACAATTAATTACAGTGTTCTAATTTGATTTAGCTCACCATTTACATAATTCAGACATAACCTGGAGCTGAAGCTTGCCGTCGCCCTCCTTGCCTCCCCCTTGGCTTGCCGCGCCCTAAAAGGTCCCTTCTGGAGGTCTGTGGAGGGTCTCCTTCAGAGCGTGCACGTTTCCTCTCCACAGATGATGTCTGTGTGTGTGGAGTAAATATTTCTTGTAAGACTGATGTTGTTAAAGGTACTGGATCCAAAAGACAGGTAATTAGTGAAAGGAAAACACAACATAGTGTGTTAGTAAGGTTTTGAACGTCTTAAAATGAGCCTTGACATAGATTATCCAAGGCTCTGTAACTCGGAGGGATGGAGCTCCATTCTTTAATAAAAAAATTCCCTCATTTACATTCACCAATCAGCATTATAAGATGTCAATTACTTAAATTTACCATGCAATATACCTGCATGACATATCCTGCACTCATCCTTCTTCTACATTCAATACATTTTTACTTTACATTATCCCCCATTCACATGCTCAAGTATAAAATGATTTAGGTTTATAAAAAATCTTACCATGGCTTCAGCTAGAGCATGGTCTAATTTCAGTTCAAGAGCCATGCGTCTCCCCTCTTGGTAGTGGGGATCCTGTGAGTCAGGTTTATGTTTGGTCGCCATTACAACTCAAACAGATACAGACAGACTAAGGACAGACAGACTGACAAAGATGGATATGACAGACAAGTATATAGAGACAGATAGAGAGTAAAGTTTGTGAAATAAAGAGTGAAAGATGGATAGAAATATAGTTAGTGAGACAGATGGACACAAAGGTTGCAAGAGATAGACAGATAGAGATAGATAGATAGATAGATAGATAGATAGATAGATAGATAGATAGATAGATAGATAGATAGATAGAGTTTGGCTCTGAAAAGTGCCTTTGGGTTTGGTTAGATTCAGACAGGTTTGGACAAGATTTGGACAGGTGACTTATTTGACAGGATCTGGAAGGAGAACAGAAAATGTTAATTATGTAGTGTTGAGTAGTTATGTTAAAATAAGGTTTAAAAAGTGTACCCCTATAGTGAGATATTCTGAATTTCTTATAAATACTTAAGGTAAATGAATAAAAAAAATCATGTTTTGTTATTTTCTGTATGCTAATGTGCATCTGGGGCTTCCTCATCCCAGATTTAAAGGCAATGTTATGTGTAGTAATGTTAGGCCAAGTTATTTCATGTCAGTTCAGAATCAGAAGTTAGGGGACATAGATGTCAAATGTAATAATACCATAATGCTTTTTTTTTTTAAATCTTAGTTTTAATTAGCCTACACTGCTGGACAATAACAAATAATTTGTATTCTATATTTTATATTTTTCTCTTGTATTTTTTCCCATTTTTATCACAGGATAAGGCAGAAAATATACTTCATAGTTCCCATACCGTAATAAATGCTATGTCAAAACACTGCATTATTTATATACCACATACCATATATTTCATATATTTGTCTTTCGTCCTTTCATCAGTCACAACGTTTCTGTTTTTATTCAGCAGAGCTACAGCAATAGCTGGATACCTTTGTCAATATTAGGGATTTCCTGGGATTTAGTACTTTCTACGCAAGAGCGCCCTTCAGCGTCGAGTATGAATGAATCATTACACTGCTTCAGCGTTCCATAATGTTCACATTTTCTCATTTTGGATACGACTGAAACATAAGGTCATGATGATTGAGATAAAATCACCCTTGACCCACACAATAATGCAGTGCTCCACGCTAGGTTACCCTTAAGCTGATATAACCGAAATTAGCTTATACTTAAGTTTGCTAGGCCGTTTAGCAAGACTAATTTCACAAGTATATGTTTTTTTCCCGCTGATAATGAGGAAACCATTGGTCGGGCTTTAATCGTTGTCCTAATATGAAAACCACGTGAGTCTAAGGGCAAAGAAAGGGATCAATTATAAGATTTAAACAAAACGTGGTCATTAATTATTAGCCCCCTACCTTACCTGAACAGTGGTTTGAGCGCAATGACAAGAATTCACCCAATCACAAAGCAGGCTGGCTCCGTCTCCATAGCAACGGAGGCTGAGGCTCATGGGTATTGCTGGCGTCCACTATCCAAAACTTTTTCTTTTTTTTCTTTTCTTTACTTTTCTTCAGTTTTTTTATATATTAATTTTATACATATATTCATTTGTATAAAATATTAGTGATATATTATTTTTTAACATATATCACTCACAGAGGATACATACGACACAAATATTATTTAAAAGAACAATAAATGGCTTAAACTGACACAAAGCAATACAGTATAAACACAACCAGAATACAAAACACAGTGGTGTGTGTGTGGGTGTGTGTGTGTGTGTGTATATATATATATATATATATATATATATATATATATATATATATATATATATATATATATATATATATATATATATATATATATATATATTGATGAAGAGATGCATCAATGATGTCCACCTTAAATTTAAAAAGTAAACTATTTCAGGGATGGTAATTATAAAGAATTTTATAGTAAACATCGCATTGTTGAATTATCAAGCACACTTTTCTGTTATGTGTTGAGAAAAGACGAGGATGTCGGGATGATATCAGTTTTAGCTGGCATATTTACCATAGTAAACGATCGATAAGGCTCATGTGTACTGTAGGGTAGTATTTATTGCTAGATTTGACACACCAAACCGATGGAAAAACTGTATTTCTTAGTAAAAACGACAACATTTAGATGCGATGGCCGTAGCACAGCTGTGGAGTCTCGTTATTTTACCGGGAGAATATATTTATTTTTATCTGGAAGCACTGACAATCGTTTTGAGTATCCTACAGAATAAAATGCAATAAAAACAAAAATCGCCTACTTAAATGTTGAGTAAAGTAGCGCTTAAAATAAATAAATAAAAAATGAGGGGGGAAAACAATACAGCGTCTGTGGACCCCAGTGTCAGAAAGAAAAACGTGGTGGAGGCACGAAAGATATTTCCTATTGAAATACATTGGATCGAAATTCGTGCAGAGTGACACGAAAAAAGAGGGAAATTCGTGTCCATGAACACGAATCAATAGATTAAATTTCGTGACTATATCATCCGGATATTGTTTTGCAAAAAAAAAAAAAAAAAAAACATTGCGAAAAATTAAATTAAACGAATTTAAAAAAAAATGTTTTTTTTTCTCCAACAGGACAACAGAAGAAACTCACTGGAACTTTAAAAAAAAATTCGGAGCTTAACTTACTGTAACAAAACTGAGCAACATACTGTATTGCTGGTGACAAAAACACAGATTAAATGTCTTTTTTTTTTTTTTTTTTTTTTGCTGTAAGATGCGTAACTTTTTTATTTTTATTTTTTATTGAATTTTTAAAATTACAGAATTCAATATCAAGTCCTTGACACATTACTTTTACACATTTTCACATTTAGTAACAATATAGTTTAAATAAAAAGAACCAAAAAAAAAAAAAAAGAAAAAAAACAAGAAACTTAAAATAAAGGGCATCACAAACGTATGTTAAATTCATTTAGCAGAGAGGCCTACAGATCTTTGGGCTTTTCAATGTTTTTTTTAAACTTTAGACTCTAAATATATTGTAAAGGCTGCTTAATGCGATAGCCTATAGTGTCGTTAATGACCCGCTGATCGCTGTCAGATTCTGATATGAATGTCCGCATTGCATTGTGGCTAATGGGCTTAGAATGAGCCCCGCTCGGCCCGTGTTCTGGCTTACTGTAACATTTCACCGGTAATAAGACCGAGATAATATTAAAATAAAGAAATGAATGAATACAATGATAACATCTAAATAAATGTCGATAGATGTAGTTATCGTTTTTAAAATATCAATAAACAGCAAAGCAATCCAGCTTCGCAATAATAACCGAAAAAGACCGAAATAATAATAAATAATAATTAATATACAACGCCGCCACTCCCACCACGCGCAGTGCTGAGGGGGCACCAAAACTAGCCTAATGAAAAATCAATAATCATAGTCAATAATTATAATGCCGATATTATTTCAGTATATATTATTAGGCACCTTTCAGGCAAAGAGTATTTAATTGCTCTAGAGATGGTGCCCCCAGTGGTCCGTTGGATTGCGCAGCACCTGACGAAGTTTGACTTTGACAGTAGGAGGTATATAAAAGACTGGCAAACTGTCTTTATGTTTAAAATCATAAAGGAATTATGGTTAGGGCACCAAAATGGCTAGCAGCAGCACTGCACATATATAATCCGTGATAAGATCTGGTGAATAAATGTTGATTAAACAGCTTCTCTGCTGCAGCCCGACCGGCAGAAAGAATCGTGCAGTTGCACGAAAGATGCATCCAATTGAAATGCATTAGTTTAAAAAACGTGCTGGACTTACGAAAATAACGAAATAAACGTGTCCCTGCCACGAATAAATAGATTAAATTACGTGACTAAATCACGAACTGCCGTGAGACAGGGTTGGAATAGAACATTACTTTGTTTTTGTTTTTTTATTATAATTCCGGTGCTTTTTCTGTTTGTATATCTTGCAGTAATGTCCTTTTGCAAATAAAGTCTGTACTGCAGCAATTCTGTGTCTGTATTTTTTTTTTTTTTACATAAACTGCACATTTTATAAAGCTACCCTGAGATGGTCATTCATTTTTTGTATTGAATTTCTGCAGCAAAAGAAACAAAATGCATGCATTTACTAAACCCAACAAAACAAAAATGTAGAGAGGTCTCAAATGTAAGGGCAGACCTGACACATAAAATAATGCAGTTTCTGTAAATTTTTTTTGTTTTTTTTGTCAATGTGTTATGATTGACTAAATGTTCCTGTTGGAAGAGAACATGTGTTAGTGTTTTGAATAATTATTTGATTTTAAAACATGTTTGCAGTGTTTTGTTAGACATAGTGTATTGTGTCAGTTTATTATTGTATTTTGAAAATTAGTTTTGGGGTTTAGTTTACAATGTGTGATTTTGAGCATGAATTTAACCGTTTTGCCAATTGTGTGTTTTAGGTGTATTGGTGCGTTAAGAGTTTAGGAAACTTGTTAAATGTATTGAAAAAACTGTCATAGCGATTGTAAAAAACTGTAAGTCGAGCTCCTCCTGGTGGAATGTGAGCTGTGTGTATTTTAATGACTTCAGCAAGAGCACATGTACAACATTATATTTACCTTATTATTATGCTCTTGTTATTAATAAATAACGTCGGTACCTCTGCATTTTTTTATGAGTTTAATTTTCCATATGGACCTTTCCTGCATACACTAGTTTGGAAAGACAAGTGTACACATGTATAATGGATAAAACACCTAAAGCTGTGTTCTGGCTCTCTTGAATTATACAAACGCGTTTGGCGCCATCTTGTGTTTATTTATCATCTCAGAGAACTTCGGTGTGTGAGTGAGTTTTGTGTGTACCATGTGTAGTGTTATCGCTGTGTTGCTAAACCGATTGCTCTGTAGGCTACATTGTAAGGTAAATCCAGATCCAGCATATTCAGGTCTGATGCTTAACTGTGTCACAAACTGTGACGTCAACACAATGTAGATTTTAAACCTGGAAGACAAAAATTGTGTAAAAAGCTCAAAATGAGCCACTTTTCTCCAACAATTAAAATGAACAGATGCTAACATTGTCTTCTATGATGTGAGAAACAAACACCTCTGCTAAAATCTCAGAAAAAAAGTAGTCTGGTGTTTCATGACCCTTTAAAAACTAATTTCCCATTACCCTCACTGACTATGTTTTTGTTTGTTGCACAGTATATAATCGTATATTTTTATATATGTTCATATATTTTTGCAACACGTTCTCACTCCCAACTCGTCACATATTGACGATTGGTCAGGGCTCCCGAACTGGAATCGGTCACGAAACACCCAAGAGCCAATAGCATTTCACAACCAAGGCTTGCTTCTTCAGCATTTTTTGAATTCGCGCACAGACAGACTGCAGCAGCACACAGGACAGCGAACGGAGACGCGATCGCGTCTATTCTTCTCTTAAATCAATCATTTTGCTTCAGAACACTTGGAATATTGATACTTTTTTTAAAAAATTATAAATATAGTTGTGTCTTGTTATATCTTGTGTTTTGTTGACAAATGGTTAGGTTTAGGGGCAGGGGTTGTGTTAAATGTGTAAATAGCATAACATACTGTAAATGAAACTGTTGTGACTGTTTGCATTGGAAAAAAAAATCACACCCCAACATGTATGCAATAATAGCAGTATTATTACCCAATATATAATTACGATTATCATTAAAATTCCCAGTACCTTTCGTGTCAGCACATTGACCGTGGGTTTCTTATGTAAAGTACTGGAGGACCCTGCACGTGGAAAAATGACGCTAAAGGGGTACCCTGTGTCAAGAAGTGACGCCAAAGGGGTCCTGACCAAGCGTCAATATGTGATGAGTTAGGAGTGAGAACGTGTTGATTTTTGTATAGCTAATCTGTCTATATTCTATACTGTATATTTATGTGTATAAGGAGACTTGCAAAGTGTGTTGTTGTGTGGTCTAAACATTTGAAAGTTGTATTAAGTGTTTCTGTCCACTTCACTTATTGTCCATACAGCAGGTCAAATACCCAACACAATATCCAATCATTTCAGTTAATAATACCAAAAATACACAAACATTTCACCTTTGGGAATTAAATTTCTTTGTATTTCTAACAAGAATCAGGACACATTGTACATAAACCATGAAAAGTGTAAATTATTTGATTAAATGAACAACGTATTATTATTATTATTATTGTTGTTTTATTTATTGTTGTTTTGTTTTGTTTTTTAAACAACAATTTGTGAAAAATTATCCAAAGTTATTCAGACACTCTTCCTCTGTTTCATTTTATGAAGACATTTTGACTTTATTAAATAGTTTTCTTCTATCTTCTCTCTTTCTCTCAATGTAGGTTAAGCAACTGTTATATGACAGATGAAGGTTGTTCTGCTGTGACTTCAGCTCTGAAATCAAACCCATCACACCTGAGAGAACTGAACCTGAGTGAGAATAAACTAGGAGACTCTGGAGTGAAAAACCTCAGTGATCTACTGATGAACACACAATGCAAGCTGGAGAAACTACAGTTAGTATCATTATACTGTACAGCAGTTACAGTGAAAATATAGATTACTGACAATATTTCAGTGCTTATTATGATTTATTTATCCGGGTACATAATTTATTTCCAAAAATTAATGTACCCTTGTGATCTTTAATGAAAATAGCTTTCCCTCACAAAAACATTTCTTCTCTGGTCTGATGACGTGAGGGTGTTAAACCTGTCAGTCACATGAGATTACAGCAATAGCAAAAAACAATTATCCAGCTTCTCATCAAAAATGAATTCCTGACTTGCATTTTTTCTTGTTCAAAAGAGCTGTTTCACTCAGACATGCATCACAATAAGAACAAAATATGATCACAAAATGTTGTATTTGTTGACTGTAAAATACAATCTTAAAATGTCTTGAAGTAAATTTTGATTGATGAACAGAATTGTCTTGATTTGTTACATTTAAAGAGGTAAACATTTTTGAATTTACATTACTTTTATTTTAAAGTGATTCTATAGTTGATCCTGTATCTTAATTACATGACAAATCACAAAACTTTTTTTGTTTGTTTGTTTGTTTGTTTTGGTCTGACTAAAGATTCTCCAGACTTAAAATGTAACTAGTATCCTCAAATCCTAGTTTTGTTTTTGTTTGTTTATGGCTGTATGATTATTTAGCTACTTATATTGTTTTCAGGTTTTTAGCAACATTTTATTTATTTCACTGTATGGTGTTTATTCATGATTCATTTAACTCACTAATTTGTCTGATTCATTGTCTTTTCTCTTTCTGTCTTCAGTCTGTGTTATTGCAGTATTACAGAGAAACAGTGTCTCATCCTGACTTCAGCTCTGAAATCAAACCCATCACACCTGAGAGAACTGGACCTGAGCTGGAATCAAATAAAAAACACAGGAGTGAATCACTTATGTGACGTACTGAAGGATTCACACTGTAAACTGGAGAGACTGAGGTAAAGAACGTTTACCAAAATGAAAGAAACGAATTAAAGAAAAATGAAAAGTTTGTTTTTTGTTCATATTTATCCCAGTGTAGGTTAGGATACTGTGATTTGACAGATGAAGGTTGTTCTGCTGTGACTTCAGCTCTGAAATCAAACCCATCACACCTGAGAGAACTGAACCTGAGTGAGAATAAACTAGGAGACTCTGGAGTGAAAAACCTCAGTGATCTACTGATGAACACACAATGCAAGCTGAAGAAACTAGTGTTAGTATCATTATACTGTACAGCAGTAACAGTGTTATTAGTTTACTGTTCAGTTTATTTTAAGTGTGACTGTACACTCAAAAATTAATTTTGGCTCTTGTTCATTTTAATTAAAATGAGCTAAAGCAACGTTTTTGAGCATTCTGTAACAATTTTATTGTGTTCACTCCACCTAATATATTAAAAACTTTTATTTGTGTTGAAACTACATTAATATTTTTTTATTGACGTAACTAACTGAGCAGTGGATTTGTAGTTCCCAGCATGATTTGTAAGGAACTGCATGATTGTAAATTTAGTGATGAAGTGTTATTTACTGTGTTTTTCTGTAAAGGGAAATACATGTTAGTGTTTAATGTTCAGTTATGTTGGACAGTTTCTGTATTGTTTTAGAATTCTGTGGTTCCCATTTTGCAGAAGAGACGTTTGTGCTTAGACTGTGACTCTTGAGTAATAGATCTGACACCACTGTTTTCATATTCATTGTGTATAATTATGAGTGAAACTGCTTGTTTAAAATAATAAGTGTAGTGTAGATTAATTTGATGTAAACCAGCTAAATTGTGTTGACCCAAATAAGCAATTTTCATTTGAATGAAATAAGTTAAATTGTAAAAACTTTCTTTAGTAAAATTAAAGCATAACTAATTTTTTTTTTTACTGTTTTACATTTACTTATGATGTATTTATTAACACGTAAACTTTACATGGATCTGATTCATTGTCTTTTCTCTTTCTGTTTTCAGTCTGTGTTTATGCAGTATTACAGAGAAACAGTGTCTCATCCTGACTTCAGCTCTGAAATCAAACCCATCACACCTGAGAGAACTGAACCTGAACTGGAATGAAATAAAAAACACAGGAGTGAATCACTTATGTGACGTACTAAGGATTCACACTGTAAACTGGAGAGATTGAGGTCAGTAACATTCACATACAAGAATCAAAATGATGAAAATCACTTCAACAGTTTAAACCAAAACACTTTATACTCAATATATCAAGATGAGTGGGTTCATGGGTTCACATTATATTTGTGAAAAATTCATTTTTTTTTTTTTTTTCAGATTTGTTTGTAAGATGATCTTCTTCTGTTTGTCTCTTTCTAGTCTGTATGACTGTGGAATTACAGATGTTTCTTCTTTAACTCAGTCTTTGACAAACACAAAAGCACTGCAGTTTCTAAAAGAGCTTGATCTGAGTTTTAATGTGATTGGAGACTCAAAGCAGCAGCTCATTGATGTGCTACGAGACTCAAACTGTAAACTGATGTGAGTAAACTTCACTTTCTGATGCTAAAGAAATTCATTTACCTCTGATATGTGAACAAATATATACTTTCAAATATTTGTGAAAAAAGTTTATCAAATTATCATCAAGCTTTATTTCAAAGAATGAAATGTGAAGTTAATAAAAATGTTTAACACAGTGTGACAGTGTGCTTTTGTTTAAAGAGAACAAAAGCACACTGTCAGAGCTTTATATAACAACACCTGATGAACTGACATCAGTAATAGTGAAACATTACAGTTTGAAATAGATTTGGTCAGACTGTAGGAAAACGCTGGTAAAATCATCCTGTATCATCCTGAAGTGGCTTATTCTGTGATAAAATATGGCTGGAGGTGCATTATTCCACTTATTATATGGTTTCTTGCCACGTAAGTGAATAAATAAATACAAATTATTGATTTAAGTTGAAATATATTTTAGCTCTGTTTTAAAACAGTTCCTAACAAACGTCTGTCAACCTGGAAATTCAGACAAGACTTTTTATATCGACTCAGTAGAGACATGGATTGTAATTCATGTTCTAAATGTATTATATTTAAAACGCAAATACTGTTTTATAAATATGTATTCAAATCAGGTATAGTCAGTAATTCATCTGATTACAGGATTTTAATATAATATAACTTAATATAATATATTAAAAAAAAAAAAAAAAGAAAAAAAGGTTGAAATATAGTAACTAATTTGTACTTTGTTCCTGAACTCTGATTATCTTCTCTTCTGTTCCACCTTGCAGTGTAAATAGACATCCATCACTAAACGTCCCTGATAGAGTTGCAAGAAATACCTGGAGTTCAATCACCAAAAGATGATAAATGCTGTATAATTTGAAGTGGTCTTGAGAGGAGCAGTAAACATCAGGTGAGGATCCACAGAAGAGCTTCACTACTGTGTCTATGAGGAGAAAGAAATGTGTGATAAATGTGTGAATGTGATCCATACAGGTGAAGAGACTCAGACTTTACAATCAAATAATGCAGCATGTGTGTTAGAAACATGTGATATCGAATGATTAACGTTGCTTCGGTATTCAAGTGATCATTTCGTATTACTTAAAGCTGGAATAGAGGAGAAAAAAGCTCAGATGAGTCTGTCTGGCTCTTCAGTTTAATAATATTTGTATTTAACTCATCCATAATGATTCAGATGTTTCTAATCATAAATGTGATTGTCAAGTGCACACTGAAATGTATCAAAAGATATAAAACAATGTCACATTTCCATAATATTAAAAATATTTATCTGTATTTTTATGTGTATTTTAAACCTATTGAAGGATCGGACGATCCTTAAAAGCAAACTGTGTGTTTTGCCTTGAGAGCAACCATACATTTGTGTTGTGTTTTGCTTTCTTTTTATATATTCTTAATTTCTTCTTCATTCCTTTATTCATTTATAATCATTACTCATTTAATCATTTTATTATTCCATTTAATCATATTATCAGTTATAATAATCATTATAGTCATTTATATATCCATTTTATTGATTCATTAATTGATTAGTCATTTATATTATATTATCGTAGTTTTTAATATATTTTTTCCGTTGTTGTTTAGTCTTATGACTGTGTGGTTTCAAGGGCTTTTTGTCTTCATGAATAAGAGATACAAGGGAATATTGATATAAACTCAATGTCTATGGGATGTTGTTGTGAATCAGTTTGGTATAACAAAACTTGTTGGATTTGTGTTCTCCAGACGAAGTCTGAGCATTGAGAGATACACAACTAAGACTATTTAATAAACCATCCTTACTTCGTCTCCTGCTTCTGCTCTTCACTTTCATTGGCTTTTTTCTCAGTCAGCTTCTTGGCTCATAGAAGACTGTTAATAGTGTTTTTGGGTATTTTGGGTACCAGACAAGACCTCCTGTTAACAGGGTTTGGGTATTAGACTACTCTGCTGACGAGTTGTTCTGATACAGGACAAACTGATATTTTCTGACGGGATCTGGCGTCCGGGGCTGGATCTTAATTGTCTAGGCATGTAGACAGCGATCTAAGAATATTGTTATTCTATTTTATTTTACATTAGGTTAGTTATGTGTGTGTCTGTTGTTAATGTACAGATATCCAGTATATTGTGTTTGTTCTGTGGATGGAGTCTCTCCTTCATCAGTTCAGACCAACTAAACATTTTACCAGTTAACAGCATTTGTGTCTTTCATTTTCCTCTAGATAGTCAAATACATTTTTTTCTTTTTCACCACATTTATATTTGCATGTAAATAAAATGCCACATGTGCAGTTATAAACAACTTCTTGTTTAAAAAGTTGACATGCCTGTTTATAGTATTACACTACTACATAAGCAGGTTCTCTGTCTAACCAGTAGATATGAAATGTTCCCATTATATGTATATTTAAAGGGACAGTTCACCTAAAAGTGTAAATTTTTGCATTATTTACTCTCCCTCGTCGTTTCAAAGATCTATGATGATATTTTAAGAAAAGTCTCAGTGTCTTTGGTTGTCAACATTCTTCAAAAATATTTTGATCTACAGACAAGTGAAGGAAAGCAAGAAACATTACAAAAATTAAACTATATCATCTAAATTATGTCAGTCTAAGTATCAGAGTTTTCCTCATGACAAAAAAAATCTCTTTAACAAAGACTAAATCAGTGTTTTTGGAAAGTACTTTCTTATTATTTTGTGACTTGCTGAGGCTTTAAAGCAGTGGTCTCAAACTTAATTCCTGGAGGGCCACAGCTCTGCACAGTTTAGCTCCAACCAGCTCCAACATACACCTGCTTATAGTTTCTAGTAATCCTGAAGACCTTGATTAGTTGGATCAGGTGTGTTTGATTAGGGTTGGAGCAAAACTGTGCAGAGCTGTGGCCCTCCAGGAATTGAGTTTGAGACCAATGCTTTAAAGAGTCATGTAACTGACAGTTTAAAATAAATAGATATAAATAGATGACAAAACTATCAAACAACAGATATTTCAACTTAAAATACTTGGAATTAAATGAGTTACCTACAAATACCTAGAAATAGAAATAAAATCACTGATGAAGTGTTAAAGTGTTTGTGAACAGGAAGAACAAAGGCAGCGAGGATTTTTCTTGTTTTCCTTGGATGATGTGCCCAATCCATCTCCTTCGCCGTCTTATGATGATGGTATCCATACTTTTTTAATTTCACCACATGAGTAGTTGTTAGTTAAAGATGGTTTTGCACCAGGATTTATTTTCAGGATTCTGGAGGTTCATCATGTGGAAAGCTGATAGTTAGGTAAGGTGGTTTTGTCATTCTCTAACATTCAGAGCTGTAAAGTAAGGTGGAAAGGACACATCTCTGATACAGTGCAAATTTAGTGCTGGACCTCCACATATTGTTCAATGTTATAAATGTCTAATGATGGTGCCCAGGTCTACAAACTCCTTGTACCTTAAGGTCTTCTACTTGTACTTTAATTGGTGAGGGGTTTGGGGTATTCAGTGTAACCATTTCTGTTTTCTGCTTGCTGATCTTCGAGTCTAGTTGAGTCAAGATGTTTTTTCTGGCGAGGGTGTAAGAGCAACAGCTAATCAATAGTGAAGTCAAGATTTTCTCTGGATAATGCCCTACTTAAACAGACAAACACTTCATGCAGTCGACTGTCACAGCTTTCCTCGCAAGGGAGGGGCTCAGACTCAGATGTTGACAAAATAACCTTATAATATTCATATACTAGACAGTTGAGTACCTAGTGCATAGTATGCATGCATAGCGTGTAGCATGTAATTTGGGACTTTATTTTGATTAAAATTAAATCCAAACTATGGGCATTTAGCTTTATTAATGATTTAAAATGAAAGTCAACAAATGGTCAGCAAATGAACTACTGCAAGTAAGTTTTAATACTTCCATGTTATTTAGGGGAATTATGAAAGGATTTAATTTCATATATACTTCCTATTTTCTCCTCATTCATTGTGCTGATATCTTTGCCCTCAGCTGGGCAATATATGTGGAGAACCTAGGGTTGAAAGTTAGTTGACATCTTTTGAATGGAAGCTCTGTTCTTACAACTGAGTTAATGGCAATTTTATGGGCTTAATGGTGGATTGACGAAGCCAGACTGAGAGAAGTTTTTATCTATTCTGACTCTGCAGCAGCTGTGGAAACTATAAGAGCAGGAACATCTAAAGCTTGCACTGATATTGTAAATGGCATCTTGAGTGTGTTGTTTAGAGTTGGGTTTGCTTGCAAGATCACTTTTGGACATGCTGAGGTGATAGGGAATTAACAGGCAGATAATAGCGAAGGAAATCTTAGGAAGAGAAATAGATATCCATGTATCCTTAAGAAGGGTGAAACTGAGGGAAAGAGTTAAAGAGTGCTTAATTAAACAATGGCAGAGAGGATGGGGAAAGGAAATCAAGGACACTATTTTTCAATTCAGCCTAAAGTTTGGAAAGTATGTTTTTGTACTTTTCCATCCCGAAGTTGAAATGTGTAGATTGAGGTTGGGGCATTGTGGGTTAAATCACTTTTTGTATATTGGAAAGCATAATTCTGGCTTATGTGAATGTGAAAATATGGAAACCGTAAGACAGGTTTTCTTGGAATGTAGGAAGTATAATGTAGAAAGAAAAGCACTTTTTAATAAATTGGCAGAACTTGGAGTTGAAGTATTTTCTGTAAAATCTTTGTTTGGACACAGTGACAGACATAAACTGACCTCTGAGGCAGTTCTTCAGTTCTTGCATAATTCAGGACTGTATATATAACATGTTAGTTCAAACTTTGACCTGTGGAGGGCGGTAATACGCCCAGTTGCGTCTACACTGCATGAAAGTTATAAGAAGAAAACGAAAGTCACTGCAGAAAACACGCAGATGGTAAGACAAAGCGTTGCTCATTGGATTTGATCCATTTAGAAAACGTTTTTACAGATATAACTTTAGCACAGACCCTACTAATTTAAACACTCGCGGACGTTATTTTTGTATATTTTATTTAGAGATATGAGAATTAATTGCTGACAAGCTACAGGCCTAACGGACAGAAAAAATAGCGTTTTAAATAATTAAATTCTCTTCTTAGTGAACCAGACTGCAAGTAAGTTTTCCAAAAGGGCTTATTGAAAACGAATGTGTTTTCCCTATTTTCGCTTGTTTTATGCTGTTGTTTTTGCGATACGAAATCTAAAGTATTTTTAAACCAGTCATTGCTCATTAAGACCATTGGGTTATTGTACATGGCAGTGAATTTGTTTGTAACTCACTTTATTTATATAGTGTTTTTGTTGCTGTTGCTGCTAACTCAACATATAGATCCATCTCATTACCATCATTTCCAGCAGATGTTTTTACAACCCAGTATTTCAGAGGAGCGAGGAAAGGACTCTCCGTCTGAAATGAGTCTCTCACAGAAACAGAGGTAACACTGAGTCTGTTTTCAGAGAATCGTTTTAAACATTTTCTGTGAAAAATAAAACCCTATCAATAACGGAGTCTTTTTCTTGCTGTTTCCATGTAAATTGACGAGGCTGAATCCAGCTTCTTATTTGCAGCTTCTTATTGACGCTATCCGTTCCACCTTAAAAACGCCTTTCTTAGCTTCTTATTCACGCTCGACTTGGGTCCATAACTTCAAAATGCTACAGTAGAAATTATTGCAATTTTGTATGGTGATAGGTGGAACAAGGCCCCAGTGGAATTTTTAACGCACCCTCAAAGGCAGCTGGGATATAGCGCCACCAATTGGGCCAATAATGCAATTTGACCTGTTACTGTCAATTTCATGGGTCCATAACTTGAAAATGCTTCCGTAGAAATTACTGTAATTTTGAATGGTGACAGTCAAGGGCCTTGGGAATAAGCCCCCAGTGGAATTTTTAATGCACCCTCAAAGGAAGCTGAGATATAGCGCCACCAATTGGGCCAATAATGCAATTTGACCTGTTACTGATCTGTTATTAATGGCCCATTTCATGTCCATGTATGTATGTGTGTGTATGTGTGTGTATATATATATATATATATATATATATATATATATATATATATATATGTATATATACAGTAACCAACAATGCAATGGCTTAATCAGTTTAATTCACATTCATTTGTACAATGCATTTCATATCACATTTTTTTTTTTTTTTTTCAGAACAGTTTGACAGAAAATGCTTGTTTTTTTCTGTTACGAAACCAGAATAGTATTTATAGGAGTAGGTATCAGAAAGAACAGTTGAAATCTAGTACAAATTATAGTACTTACAGAATCTAGTAAAAATTATAATATTTACAAATACTATTTATGCATTAAGCAAACTTTGAGTGCATTTTAAAACAATGAAAACACCATAATTTTGTGTCTGGAGTCCTCGCAGGGGTATTCACAGGTGCTGGGCAACGAAAAAAAATAGTTTGGCACGTTCAAAGGATGATACGTTCAATAACTAACGAATAATGTAATTAGATTTCAAGTTGACAGTCCATTTTCGCTCTCATCTCAGTGTTATTTTTAACAATCGTTTATTGTTCATATTTGAAAAAGAGACGGTCCCTAAGTCGAGCGTGAATAAGAAGCTAAGAAAGGTGGAAGCGTCGCAATTTTAAGGTGGAACGGATAGTGTCAATAAGAAGCCGCTAATAAGAAGCTGAATTCATTGCCATGAATGAAATTTAGCTTCTTTAAGAGCCTTCTTTAAACACCTTTGTAGCAGGCCTGATGAATTAGTGAATTAGTTTGTGTTAAACTGGACTAAATAAACTCTAATTTGGCACAAAAAAATCTCTTCAAATGAGACTGAAGTATCTCCTATAGTTTTTCTCTGTTCTTTGTGTCATTAGTGTAAGATCAGGCTCACATGTGTCCAGCTCTGTGTCTGTGAAGAGTGACTGGTCAAAAGAAGATTTGCCACCGAACTTCAGTGAGAAAAAAACATCATCTACGGAAAGGTATGACATTATAACATTATGTTAGCTAGAGATGGGCGATATGGGCTTAAACATTTATCACGATAATTTCTGGTATTTATTGCGATAACGATATCAATGATGATAATTCAGAGAAATTCTGTTTCTTTAGAGAAAAGTATGGTGTTATTTTTCCTATCTTTACCCAAAATAGGGTGTTGTGAACATTACTGAATACACACGTAATGTAATGACTGTTTAATTCACTGGAATGTGAATTAAATTGTTTGTACTTTCTGTACTGGAAGCTTCAAACACTAAGACGAATTCCTTGTGTGTGAAACACGCTTGGCCAATAAAGCGCTTTCTAAATGGGAAGCCGGAGGACGCCCTTGCACAGAAACTCCACATTTCATAGCAGAAGTAATCAAACTGACGACGGTTCAGGAATCTCTAGTCCAGCTATCGCTTTAGCTGAATAAAACGCAGATAGAGGAATTTTAACTGAGAAGACAGTAAACATATGATTGCTACAATATATGGTTTGTCTGTGTTCTTCTGGCAATCTTGAGTATTTTTATAAGGATTAAGTATATTTCTAATGCAATGCTAATTGACATAGCCTTTAATACTATAAAATAGTATGATTTCAGCCCCATTCTGTGATATGAAACCACAGCTGATCACAAAAGGTTATTTCAAACACTCAACTATGTTATGAAGTTAATTTGGAGAAAAAGCATGCCAGTAAATGATATATTTGTTGGACAACAGGTTTGTAAACAGGCTCATACACATGCAAAACTGCATTGCACACTTGCTAGTAGTACAGTTAACGTTATTCAAGGTTCCAGATTGGAGCTACTCATTTAGCGATATACTAGTTTCACGTTGGCTTTAGCACACCAATCCGCACTGTTGCATGTTAGCTAATTTCGTCACTGTGGTTTTTGTGCTAAATATTGACTGAATAAAAAAAAAAGACATGAGACTCTGAGACATCTATTTGATGTCTGCATTAACATCTGTAGGACTTATTTTTAATGTAGTTTGCTCATCTGCAAAGCGTCGGTTGACGTTTCCAATCAGATGTCAAATAAACATCTATTAGATGTCTTTAAGATGTTTATGATTTAGAGCTTCGAAGCTTCGTTAATAATCAACACTGAACATTCGAATGGAGGGGGCTGAACATATTCTCTCTAATAAAGGCAGGAACCTCTGTGTGTCAGTCTGTTTGCATTTTTTATTATGTCGAGCTGTTCATCGAATTGACTTCATGTGGCGAGTGTGTTGCTGCGGACCTAAGGGAGTGCAGTGTCGCATTTTAATGCAATATGGACAAGCGACACGTTCAGAATTTATAAACGTTTAATAAACTACAGAACAGCGTGAGCTGAAAGCGTTGCGCCTCACGCAGTCAGGGCTTCTGCTCCAAGAACGGACACTGCAGTGTGATACCACACACACAGGTCTGTTCAGAGCTTAAGAGAAATACTTTTAATAATGTTCAATCAAATAAACATGATGTTTACGTTACTTGGTTAACACACTTTATTACTACATCATCTCCTCTCTCACATCAGCAACACAGTTCAACACCGTTCCTCAACAACTCCACCCCCTTTTCCCCACGTGCTCAGCTTTGAACTGGCGCATGCGCTAACCTCATTTTTAACCCGGAAAAACCTTCTTACAAGTGAACAGAGTAGGGAGAAAATAACATGTTAACAAATAAGGTACCCTAACATTTTTCTAACAAACAAATCACTCCTAAATTAGAAATTAGGAGCACAGTAATTACTGACAATGTAAAGAGTAGACTATTTAAATAAAAGAACAAAGTTCAACTAACTGTAATAAACAAAGAACACGGTAGCATACTTTCAATAACAGCATCACACATTTTAATTAATGAATAGCTTTATAAAATTTAATGAATTCCCTTATATAGAACAAAACAAACTGTAATAGGCTAAATAGAACAAGGTAACCAGTGTTGTAGTGGTGCCTAGAGAAGTGGCTGTACACCTCAAATACACGTTGAAAAGAATCTGGACGTGACTCTCCTCAAACTCTGATGAAATAGGTTGGGTTTTCTCTGTATTAGAGCCGTTTTGAACATACTATTTTAACACATTCGTTGACTTTACATGCGGTTTGAATTACGTATTCATATGGTAATTATGGCTAATGCAGGACACTACTGAATGATGCGCATCAGAGGGGATTTAGAAGTGGGTAAACACAAAGCCAACTGATAAAGAAATGTATGCGCGTATATCTGATTATACCCTAAACTACATCACTGAAAGTAACGTTAGGCTGGCTAAAGGTATTCTGCGTTTATTTGTTTTCTCATCCAGATGAACTGAATCATGACGTTCATAACATTCACTCATGGACGATTCATATTCAAGCACGAATGAGAACTATTTCATGGGGGATACCAGGTGTTTGGAACAAAAAAAGAACATTCAAATCTCAAAACTGAAAATCGAATGTCAACCCACTGAACAAATATTCGAATAATCGAATATTCCGGTCCACACCTAGTATGCACATGATGTCACTATCAGCTGGAGTGGCAGCATTTTTTTTCAACGTGAATGCTGCAGCAAAACACACAAAAACATCTAAAAACGAGAAAGAGCTGTATTAGAATATTGGAATGGTTTCTGTGGGATTATGTGGTGGTGGGGACTGGAGTGGTGATGCTGGGGGTTCAGCTTTGATCACAGCAATGGATTGCATTTTAGCACATTTTCACACAGAAAACAGCTATTTTGGATTATTTAACATTTTTTTACTGCTTTTGCTCTATTTTTGATCAAATAAATGTAGCCTTGGTGAGCAGATGAGACTTGCTTAAAGTGTGTGTTAGTGTGACATTTAAATGTTTTTATTATATATTATAAAATAAACAATCAGAAGGGTTTGGAAATAAATAGCCTTACAATTTTAACTAACTGTTTTAGTTGTGTGACTGAATAGATCTATTCTTGATATCCTGTTATTTTAGTGGCTTTCGACTAGTTCATCACAGCCCAAAAAATGGGTCACGGGACTGGTCTGATTATCTGCTTGTATAAGCGAGAAGAAAAGATCTTTTTGATGATGTCAAAGGTTGTGTGTCTAGTCAAACTTGATAGTATTTTGATTTGTTTGACTGTAATGTGACTGTAATTTTAAACATGTCTGTGAAAAATAAAACCCTATCAATAATGGAGTGTTTTTCTCTCTGTTTTCATGTAAATTGCCATGAATGAAATTTAGCTTCTTTAAGAGACTTCTTTAAAAACCTTTGTAGCAGGCCTGATGAGTTAGTGAATTAGTTTGTTTTAAACTGGACTAAATAAACTCTAATTTGGCACAGAAAAGCTCTTCAAATGAGACTGAAGTATCTCTTATAGTTTTTCTCTGTTCTTTGTGTCATTAGTGTAAGATCAGGCTCACATGTGTCCAGCTCTGTGTCTGTGAAGAGTGACTGGTCAAAAGAAGATTTGCCACCGAACTTCAGTGAGAAAAAAACATCATCTACGGAAAGGTATGACATTATAACATTATGTTAGCTAGAGATGGGCGATATGGGCTTAAAAAATTATCACGATAATTTCTGGTATTTATTGCGATAACGATATCAATGATGATAATTCAGAGAAATTCCATTTCTTTAGAGAAAAGTATGGTGTTATTTTTCCTATTTTTACCCAAAATAGGGTGTTGTGAACATTACTGAGTACACACGTAATGTAATGACTGTTTAATTCACTGGAATGTGAATTAAATTGTTTGTACTTTCTGTACTGGAAGCTTCAAACATTAAGACGAATTCCTTGTGTGTGAAACAGCGATATACTAGTTTCACGTCTGCCTTCAGCACGCCACTCCGCACTGTCACACACAAATATGTCAACAACTAGACTTTATCGTTATTATCGCGGGAAGACTAATTCTTATCGTGGAGAAAAAATTTACCGGTATATCGCAAACGATAAGATATCGCCCATCCCTAATGTTAGCTAATTTCGTCACTGTGGTTTTTGTGCTAGATGTTGACTGAATAAAAAAAATAATAAACTGAACACACCCTGATAGCACACGTACATCTCGGAGACATCTATTTGATGTCTGCATTAACATCTGTAGGACTTTTTTTTAATGTAGTTTGCTCATCCGCAATGTGTCTATTGGACGTTTCCAATCAGATGTCAACAGATGTCTGCCAGATGTTTGTACACAGCAGATGCTTTCCAGATCAAGAGATCTTGATTACTGTAATTACTGACAATGTAAAGAGTAGATGTAAATAAAAGAACAAAGTTCAACGAACTGTAATAAACAAAGAACACGGTTGCATACTTTCAATAACAACATCACACATTTTAATTAACGAATAGTTTGATAAAATTTAATGAATTTCCTTATAGAACAAAACAAGCTGTAATAGGCTAAATAGAACAAGGTAACCAGTGGTGTAGTGGTGCCTAGAGAAGTGGCTATACACCTCAAATACACGTTGAAAAGAATCTGGACGTGACTCTCCGCAATCTCTGATGAAATCAGTCAGGTTTTTTCTGTATTAGAGATGTTTTGAACTGACTATTTTAACACATTCGTTGACTGAATCCTTGGACTGAAAAGTTTACAGGGGTTCACTGTTTTTAAAAATTTCTGATCGTAAAAACCTGAGGTACTGTTTTCATTATAACGTACTGATTCAAATTAGTAATCAATAATAATTATTATTTTACCACTCTGCGTGCCTACCTGACTTTAGGCTGGCTAAAGGTCTTTGGCATTTTTGTTTTCTCATCCAGATGAACTTGACGTTCATGACTTTCACTCATGGACGATTCGTATTCAAGCGCGAATGAGAACTGTTTCACGGGGATACCAGGTGTTCAGAACAAAAAATGAATATTCGAATCTCATAACTGAAAATCAAACGTCAACCCACCAAACTAATATTCAAATAATCGAATGTTCTGGTCCAGCCCTAGTATGCACATGATTTCACTGTCAGCTGAAGTGTCTGTGGTTCTGCCCACTGAGTGGCAGCATTGGTTTTCAGTGTGAATGCTGCAACAGAACACACAAAACATCTAAAACGAGAAAGAGCTGTGTCAGCATATTGGAATGGTTTCTGGGGTATATTGTGGTGGTGGGGACTAGAGTGGTGATGCTGGGGGTTCAGCTTTGATCACAGCAATGGATTGCCTTTTAGCACGTATTCATACAGAAAACAGCTATTTTGGGTTATAATATGATTTAACAAATTTGACTGCTTTTGCTCTATTTTTGATCAAATAAATGCAGCCTTGGTGAGCAGAAGAGACTTGCTGATTGCTTAAAATGTGTGTTAGGGAAAGGGGAAAGGATGTGACGTGCGGCCCGTACTCGGAACACACACCCGGAGCAGTGGGCAGCCATATTGCTATCGCTGTGGCGCACGGGGAGCAGTTGGGGGATCGGTGCCTTGCTTAAGGGACTCACCTCAGTCGTGGTATTGAGGGTGAAGAGAGCGGTGGTTCACTCCCCCCACCCTCAATCCCTGCCAGACCTGGGACTCGAACCCACAACCTTTCCTTTCGGTTACAAGCCTGACTCCCTAACCATTAGGCCACGGCTGCAAACAATCAGAAGGGTGTGGAAATAAACAGCTTAACAATTATAACTAACAGTGATTTAGTTATGTGACTGAATGACTCTAATCTTGATATCTTGTTATTTTAGAGGCTTTTGACTGGTTCATCACAGCCCAAAAAATGGGTCACAGGACTGTTCTGATTATCCGTTTGTATAAGCGAGAAGAAAAGATATTTTTGATGATCTCAAAGGTCGTGTGTCTAGTCAAACTTGACAGTATTTTGACTTAGGTTTGACTGTAATGTAATGTAAACATCCTAAGCAGGGTTCGCACAAGGTGCTTAAAGTGCTTGAAGTACTTGAATTTGACTTTTTGAAATTTAAGGCCTGGGAAGCCCTTGCAATATTGCAAAAATAGCAATATTCCTGAAGAGGTACTTGAAAAGTGTTTGAATTATTGAAAGACAATGTATCTATGAAATAAGTGTTTAAAATGAACACTTCTGCCAGTGTTTCCCATTCATTAACTAGAGTGTGGCGGCCCGCCACAGTCTCATCTGTCCCGCCACAGTTTCATAATAAACCGAAAATATTTATACTGGTCATTTTAACATAGACGTCTTTAACGTTGTGTTTCGTGCCATCGCTTTGGAAAAGTGTCCGTCGAACGAACTAAGCGTTATATGGTTTTATCCGTTCATCAAGTCTGTTTCGCTGCTTGTTTGTGAAGCACGCACTTCATTCAGAGTCAGACGATCAGTTCGTGATTTGATGTTTGACTCTTTGATTGACAGTCAATGCGGTGAACATTGTTTTTGCCGTGAGTTTAGCGCGAGTTTGAGAATGCAACGGCAACCAGTTACACATTGTCACATTAGCATAATTTCCAACATTGTAATGGACAGATGTTTACAATATTTTACTAGATTTGTAATGAGACGCGTTTGTAAACCTGTTTGCACTGAAGCTGGAGTTTTCCGCCAAAATAAAAGCTCTACTGCAGTTTCCGTCAAAATAAAAGCTCATAGGTTTATTTCTTGGAAGCAAGGACTAAAATTAACAGACACGCGCACAGAAAATACTGTACAAGCAGAGCAAGCGCGTTGTTTCGATGGCATTTTCCCCTCTATTTCACAAGCGCCACCTGCTGTCAGAGAGTGAAATTCAGTCTGTTGTTTTTGTTTTATGCAGGTTTTAGCATAGTTTCACAAAGCTTTAAAGTCAGACCATTCTGTTTTTGATTCAAATGTTGAAATGATACAGACAAATTTAAATTAAACAATGCTCATGCTACATGTGTTTCATCTTTGTTTGTATTGTGATTAAAATTCAGTGGTTGATTCTTTGGTTCATTATTAAATATGTTTAGTTTTTGTAGTAGTACAACTGCAAAAACAGATTAATGGCCAGGAAAAAAAATATTTAGGGTCGATAAATTTTCTCAAATCACCAGCCATTGCCAGATGTGGCAAAACTAGTTTTAGGTCCTGCTTGCAAGTGTAGAAATTAGGACAAAAGTATTGTAATTTTCCTACAGAAGAATAAGGTAAAATAATATACCTGAAAAATACTAATACTAATTACTAATAAGTATTTATTTACTAATTTATTTTACAGTGCAATTATTTTACAATATATGGCTATTCCTGTCATAGGAATAATAATATAAAATTATTATTATTATAATATTTTAATTTGTTTGGCTTCCAAATTGACCAGTGTGAGTGTACTTTAGACTGAGACACTATATCACAACTGACTGAGTTCCCTGTAAACTTTAAGAACAAGTCAATTCACCAGATTTCTTTCTTTGTTTAGTTTGTACACTGACCTGTTTTGGAGCTCTTAATTTTTAACTCTCAGAGTGCACCAGAGAGATGAATTTAACTTTAAAATGTACAAAATTTTCTCCTGAGGGGGCATGCCCCCCCAAGAATTGGCTAAAAAAACATCTCTTCCATCTTTATTTGACCCTCTAACTTTAGCACTCTCTATTCTAATTATTTTCTTAGAAATAAAAGCTTGCCCTTTTAGGCTTATACACTATTCATTTACTTACTGTTTGTTTTCTTAAAAAAACTAACAATAGCTTATCTGTTCTTTTTGTATTCTAAAAAAAGGCCTCTAACACTAGCTTGCTTTATTCTTTTTCTATTCTATCCATTTTCTTTTCATTTATTACATAATTATGAAAAAAAACTACATGTACTGCATTAGGCTAAATGAGATTTGTCATAGCACTTGCATGTTAATGCTCTTTTGTTGATTTTGATTGCTTCCATTGTCCTCTTTTGTAAATTGCTTTGGATAAAAGCATCTGCTAAATGTCTAAATGTAAATGTGATTGACTGTACAAAGATATTAGACAAGAAGTCCGAGGTATATTTTTACAGACTGCAATTCAAATGTCTCCAAGCAGCGAAAGATGGATTTGCAGATATCATTTCATGTTAATATGTTGAATTGTGCGGTAAAATCTCATCCTATATATTGTATTATAGTATATTGACAACTCATCAATTAAATATTATTAAATATTTATGTTTTAAATAAACATGGACAAAAACTGTATATGTTTTTGAGTTGGACGATATGACGATATATATAACATTGATATAAGTGATCACCAGGGTTTAGACCAACCAAGTTTGTATTTACAAATTGAGTTCACAGGCTTTATTTTTTTTCCCCGGCATCAAAATCAGAGACATATAAATGTTGGAAATCCCGATTCCTGGCTGCATTAATATCAACCACTGGATATTTAAGTTGTTAGAAACATTATATTGAGTCCAGCAACCTTTAGTTTAAACTTATTATTGTTTGTTTTACTCACATTTTGCAGCTTCCCTATTAAATCCATTCATGCTGAAGGCTCTTTTGCCACTCATTCCGGCTGAGGGGGCTTGTCCCAGTGGGAATGTGATATCAATGCAAGCCCTCTATACACCCCTCTATATTTATATCTAAAATGTAAATTGTAAACCCAAATTCTTTATTTTTATTTTTTTTATTTGGATATCTTGTTACAATTGTATATATTCTGTTATAGTTTCTGATTAAATAAAAAATAACAGGCAGCCATTACGTGGCATAAATTCATGCAACCAAACATTCATAGACGTAGAAGAACAAATGCATGGATATATCTGTAGATTAATGAGCATTTACAAAAAAAAAAAAAAATAATAAAAAATTCTCTCTATTTTTTGTGTCATTAGGTTAAGATCAGGCTCACATGTGTCCAGCTCTGTGTCTGTGAAGAGTGACTGGTCAAAAGAAGGTTTGCCACCGAACTTCAGTGAGAATAAAACATCATCTACCAGAAGGTATTTAATGTTTTTCTAATTGTTGGTTGCACATGGACTGCTAGAAATTATTTAATTGAATATTTATCATGAATCTATATTGTTTAAATATTTATCAGAGTTTTCATTAAAATGCTAAGAGCAACAGCAAAGAAGATTCAAATGATTTGATGTGAACTATATATTTTGTAAATCCCATTAATTTTGGTGCACTAATATAACTGCCGCACACTTTATAAAAATACCCATTGAAAATGCAGTATTTCATTTTATTCACTAATAGGGTTCAGTATGAGACATTAGATTCAGATGTCCAGATTCACAGGAACTACAAGAATTTCAAAGACAATCTCCTGTGGATCTTCCAGGTAGGAAAACACATTTTCAATAATGTTTACATTTATAACAAACAGATAGTTTGAACAATGCTTGCAAGAATATTCAATAGAAATTTGACTTCTGTTTTATCTTGATCATTTGTTTTCTTTTAGGAAATGTAAAAGAAAAAATGTATTTTTCTTTGATTTTAGGATCTTGAAAGCAAAATAATTACATTTCTGAAAAATGAGCTGGAAAGGTTTAAGAAAATATTACAAGAAGAAGACTTGCAATACTTTGTGAAGGATTTTAATGAGAACAGATGCAGTATCAAAGAAGCAGCTCTTGATCTCACACTCTACTTCCTGAGAGAGATGAAGCAAGATGAAGCTGCTGATACTTTAGAAGGTAAAAGACTCGTGATCATCTGTCACATTGTCAATTATAAATGTATTGGAGAAAAGAGCAAAACTAAAATGCCAAAACAAAACAAAAAACAATCTGTTTTTTTTTTGGTCCTTGTATTTAGATGAGCTGATCTTCATTCATCAGCTAAAATCGAACCTGAAGGAAAAGTATCGATGTGTGTTTGAAGGAATTGCAAAGCAAGGTGACTCTACACTTCTGAATAACATCTACACAGATCTCTATGTCACTCAGGGTTGTAGTGAACAGGTCAATACTGAACATGAGGTAAGACAGATTGAATTTGCTTCCAGACGTTCTCTTGAAGCACAAGAAATACAGGTTGAATGCAAAAATTTGTTTGAAGCACCTGAACAAGACAAGCAGATCAGAACTGTACTGACAAAAGGAGTTGCTGGCATCGGAAAATCAGTCTCTGTACAAAAGTTTGTTCTGGATTGGGCCGAAGGAAGAGAAAATCAAGATATCAGCTTCATATTTCCTCTTCCATTTAGAGAGATGAACTTAAAGGAGCAAGAAAAACTAAGTTTGATGGACCTTATAACTCAGTTTTTCCCAGAGACAAAAGGACTGAACCTTACAAGAAGAAATCAGTTCAAAGTCTTGTTCATCCTTGATGGATTGGATGAATGTCGACTTCCTGTAAACTTTGAGGATAATGAGACGTGGTCTGATGTTTCATCACCAGCTTCTCTGGATGTTCTCCTAATGAACCTCATCAAAGGAAATCTGCTTCCTTCTGCTCTCATCTGGATCACCACCAGACCAGCAGCTGCCAGTAAGATTCCTCCTGACTGTATCGACCGGCTGACAGAGATACGAGGATTCAATGATGCACAAAAGGAGGAGTACTTCAGAAAAAGATTCATGGATGAGAATCTGGCCAGTGAAGTCATTGCTCATGTTAAAAAATCAAAGAGTCTCTTTATCATGTGCCACATACCAGTCTTCTGCTGGATTTCAGCCACTGTTCTCCAGGACATTTTAGAGGCAAAAAGAAATAAAGTTGTGAAAAATAATCAGGCTGATGAAGCCTCCAAATCACTGCAGGAGTCCCATACTGAAGACGCTCCTAAGACTCTGACACAAATGTACACACACTTTCTTAGATTTCAGATCCTGCAGAGCAGACGAAAGTATGATGGAGAATATACACCAGATGTTTCCTGGAATAAAGATGCCATCCTTTCACTGGGGAAACTGGCATTTCATCAGCTGGAAAAAAACAATGTAATCTTCTATGACACAGACCTGGAAGCCTGTGGTATTGACATTTATAAGGCATCCGTGTATTCAGGCATGTGTACCCAGATCTTTAAGGAGGAAACGGGGATCGTTCTTGGTACCATGTACTGCTTCGTTCACTTGAGTATTCAAGAGTTTATTGCAGCCCTTTATGCTCATCTGTTTCTAAACATCAACAAGAAATATGTGTTTGATCAAGACTCTACAGAACAGAAAAACAAAAGTGACACCATGATTGATTTGCTCAAGACTGCAGTGGACAAGGCACTAGAGAGTGATAATGGACATCTGGACCTTTTCCTTCGCTTCCTCCTTGGTTTGTCACTCCAGTCCAATCGACAACCCTTACGAGGTCTGTTGACACAGGAAGACTACAATAACCAGAGCAAAAAGGAAATAGTTCAGTACATCAAGCAGAAATTTGAAGCTAATCTGTCTCCAGAGAGATCCATCAATCTGTTCTACTGTCTGAATGAACTGAATGATCAAACACTGGTGAAAGACATTCAGACCCACCTTAGCAAAGGAAGTCTCTCATCTGCTGATCTTTCTCCTGCCCAGTGGTCTGCTTTGGCCTTTGTGTTGTTGACATCAGAGGAGGAGCTGGAGGAGTTTGAGCTTCAGAAATTCAAGAAATCAGATGAGTGTCTCATTAGATTATCAGCAGTCATCAAAACCTCCAAAAGAGCTCTGTAAGTTAATCATTTTTTGGTTTCATCTGAAAAATACATTTATCTAGGGTTCCCATGCATCCTGGAAAACCTGGAAAATTAATTACATTTTTTTTTAAGTCTTGGAAAATGCATGGAGAATTAGAGAAATATAAGATGTCATGGAAAATCTTGTTCTATAAAATTATATATAAAAAATATTCTTGTGTTTTTTCTTTAGCTGAGAATGAATAGTTTTGTTCTCATTGAAACAATTCATGTTAGTAGCAGAAAGTGCTTTATTTGTTATCACCCACTGATAGGCAGCTGCTTTCAAACATTCCTGTGCATATTTTTTTGGGCACTCTGTAAAGAGCATTGTGTTTTTACATGTTTTTACAGCATTGTGCATTGTAGCCAATGTTGAGCACGTTTAATCAGAATTCACTCAGTAATGCTTTTCCTTGAAACCATAGAACTAGCACTTTTAAATGTATAGTTCATTGTGATTAAAGCAAATATAAATATTATATTTGTACTTAGCAAATATATTTAATCTAATTATTCTTTAATCCTGTTTCCCTTGTAGGCTAAATGATTGTGGCTTAACAGACAAAAGCTGTTCAGCTCTGGCTACAGTTCTTGGATCAGATACCAGTCTGAAAGAGCTGAACATGAGCAATAATAATCTGCAGGATTCAGGAGTGAAGCTGCTCTGCACTGGACTGGAAAATACAAAGTGTTATTTGAAGACACTGAGGTAAGTTGTGTGACAATAGACAAAAATTGAGCTCAACAAAAACATAAGGTGATGAACAAGTCTGTATGTTGTGCATATAGACATTTTTATATTTGTTCCTGCTGTAGTGTTCTTTTTCTCATTTGACAGGTCATTGACACTGTCCTAGGCAAGACAAGGCCAGTTTATTGGCCAGTTTATTTATATAGCACATTTTATACACAATGGTAATTCAGAGTGCTTTACGAGTGAGTAAAATAATCATAAAAACAATAATCACAACAGTAAAACAAGGAATTTAAAAACTGATGAATGTATAAAAAAATTATTTAAAATAAATTCAAAACAGTTGAAAATAGAAAGGATTATACATGGTGCAATTAGCTGGGACGTAGCCCAGTGCTCATTCAAAAAATGCATAGCTAAACAGATGAATTTTGAGTGTAGATTTAAATTTAGCTAATGTTTTAGCACATTTGATCTCTTCTGGAAGCTGATTCCAACTGCAGACATCATAATAACTAAGCTGATTCGCCTTGTTTTGTGTGAACCCTCTGACTACTGACTACTGAAACTAAGGTCTGTCTCCAGATGGACAGACCAAGATTCTTGACTTGATTTTTAGTTGTTTTAGTAGTATGACCCCTAGAGTCTAGGTATGCATTCACCTTGAGAACTTCATCTTTATTTCCAAATGCAATGACTTTTCTCCTTGTTTAACTGAAGGAAGTTCTGGCACATCCAAGTGTTAATTTCATCAATGCATTGGCAGAGGGATTCAATGGGGCTGTAGTCATTTGGCAATAAGGCTAGGTAAATCTGGGTATCATAAGCATAGCTGTGATAACCAATTTTGTTCTTTCTCATTATTTGACTTAGTGGGAGCATATACAGGCTAAACAAGAGCAGTGCAAGAATTGATCCTTGTGGGACTCCGCATGGCATGGACGTCCACTTAGACTTATGCTCTTCTATACTCACATAATAACCTTTCCCTTCCAAGTATGACACACAAAGTCAAGTTCACTGTACTTGTGAACCGAGAAAGAAAAGACTGCAGACATGCAACACAATGATGGTGTTTATCATACGAATGCAATTCGTGTTCATGATAATATTAATAATTCCTTACTTTTTATACGTTTTAGAGCTTATGTTCTAGTCGGCGCAAAATAAGTTTGTTGCGATTGTCTCTTCTTGCAAATAGTGCGTTAACTCCTCATCGGCACGCACCCTCTTTGGAAGAATTGTGGCCTTCGCTTTTCTTTTGCCGAGTAGCTGTGCGAGATTAATTTTCTTGACAGCAGGTGCTGTGCTGGTTCCTTCCTCTATATTCAGAGACTCCTCAGTTTGAGTGTTTTCTGGCTGATCTTCAGTAATGTGCATTATTTCTTCTATGAGATCTCTAATATCTTCCTCCTCCAAATTATTTCTGTATCTAGGATCCAAAGTAGTTGCTTTTGATAGCATTTTTTTTTTGCCCTTCTAAATCTTTGTAGTTATCCTCCAAGACAGCGATCATCTTTGCTTTGAGGTTTTTGTTAACTCGCTGTCTTCTGGTAAGGGGTCGCGGAGATCATTGGTCAGCAGTCTCAGCACAGGTCTAACCGATGACACAGTAACAACCTTCTCGTTTGATAAAACATGTCATGCCATGTCAGGTTCAGGTGTTGATGCTTTGGGTCATCAAGTGCTCTTTTAATTGCGTTGGCTTGCTCCAGTACTCTCTCATTCAATCATTTTTGCAATAGCAAAACAGTCAAACTCTGAGGAAATCATTGATAACAAAGGCTGGAATCCTGTAAATAATGATAAATAGAATTTGTGGAGCACCTTTCAGCACAATATTTCTAGATATTCAAAAGACAAGTACTGACCAAATGACATTTGCTTGCATTGACATTTGCTATTCATTAAACAATACGCGGTAGATGGCGGTATGTGCTGCTTCATCTGTCAGTCACCCGAAGAAGAACTTGTCGTTTTGATTTTTTTTTTTATAGTAATAAAAATAATTTTGTTTAGTTAGAGAACGGAAAATAAATTAAAACAATAAATGTTTGCTGATTTTTATTTATTTAAACTATTTTTTTTTTCTTTTAATTTTATATTAAGCGTGCAAGGTGTATACTGTGTTTCCAAGCTTTCTTATTCGTTTTGCTAATAAACATTCTACGTTTCTTATTGGTTTGGTTACACAGTGTTTTTCAGTTTTGTATACATATTCAAACTTTGTGTAAGTTATTATTTTATATTAGGCATATAACATGGTCTATTATGATTTGTTTTGTTAATAAAAATTCGTTATGTTAATGCCGCTAATTTAAAAGTGAAAGTAAAATGCGCAGGACGCTTTTACGAGCAGGAGTGTACGCGGTTTGCATAGGGCACCAACTCCCAGGGGGGCACCGTCCCAGTTGCTCAAAAAAAAAAAAAAAACCCTTTCGTTCTATAGTAACATTGACATATACATGTACACATACAGTAGGCTAAGCACACATAACGTGCCATTCTTTCATACGCGCCCGCGCCCGCCCTCACCTCGAGTAGCCTCATGTTTGCGGGTGACTGCAATCATAATAACTCGTCCGGCACCGAGAAAAGAAAACGAAAAAAGCCAAGATGACGCCCGTGTATCACTTTCAGGTGCGTTCATAATCCTGACAAACTTGTTTGGCTGTTGACGTTAATAACGCGTTTTAATGTCGGTAATAATTTTACCACCAGCAACGCACCTGCCTTACTAGTTTCCATGACTTAAACTGCATATAAAAACGATAAAAACGAGTATATAAAAACTAGGCAATAATGATCGGTTAATTAAAAATAATCATATGGTTTCATTAAATAACACGTAATGTGGGCTAATACGAAATAAACAATTTATGTACATTACATATTATTACAAATGCCTGCAAAGGGCGCCAAATGCTTAATAATTTTTGTTGTTACACTTACAGGACGATCAAATCCTTGTTTAATAGTGAGCAAACATTTAATTCAAATATCCACTTAATCTTGTGATAGAAATGCTACAGCCTCTATAATTTATTCACGTGGACATCACAACCCTTGCCAAAATTAACCATGTTTTTATCATAGTAAAACTGCTTACTTTTATTTTGTGTTTTCTGGATGCTTGAGACAATAAAATCAATTAGACACTGCATTATGCCTAATAAAATCATAGTCATAGGTAACTGTCTAGATCTACAACTGTAATTTATAAATAATACAATTTAATTGCAATTTATTCATTTACTTTTATATTTTATTAAAGTTCTATTTTGACCCATAATAGTTTTTTTTTTTTTTTAAATTTACTTCCATAATGAGGAAGGGGTCACAACAATACAATTCTACTTAGGGCACCCATTTGGCCAGCAGCGGCCCTGTTTACAAGCTACTTAAAACCAATGGTAAGTGAAGAAAAGAGGGAAAACTCAAATGAACTAAAACAAACAACTGCTTAATGCCGAATTGCCACTAATTTGAAAGTGAAAGTAAAATGAGCATGGCACTTTTACCGAAGGAAAGTGAGGAAAAGAGGGAAAACTCAAACAAACTAAAAACAAACAATTGCTAGATGCTGAATTGCTGCTAATTTGAAAGTAAAACTCGAACTATACTTGGGGAACATATTGCTGTATTGTTTTCCCTTCAATTTTTTTTCCTTAAATTTTCTTTAGTTGGTCTTAAAAAGGTCTTAAAAAAGTCTTGAATTTACCCTCATAAAACCTGCAGAAACCCTGCCTTAGACTTTGGGCCCTGGCGTTATGGCATAGCTCTCACAGGAGGTGGAGGAGGGCACGTTGGGCCCACAGGCTTTGGTGGTTGTGGTGAGAAGGTTTTCTGTAAGAAGCTTAGAAGTGGAGATGCTGGAGAGAGGGATAATGTCTCTGGTGAGCAGGACTCTGGCTCTGGTGTTTCCGGTGACTGAAATATGTTGTCCTGGCTTCCCTGGCTGTTTACCAGAAAGTCGTCCTTCGGTGCTGAGTCTTGAAGCTGTCGTAATGTGTCGCAGTCGGTCTGTGATGAGCTCTGTGGGCAGGGCTCAGCTGGGATGGTGTTCATGAGCAGTGCTTGTTTTGGCTGTGTGGTGTTATCCGTGTCCTTGTGGGATGTGTCGACCACATGACAACTCTGAAGCTGATATGAAGTCCTGTTGTCACTCATGCCTTGTCCAGGTGTGTGTGTGCCATTCAGGCTGGATGTCCTTTAGCACTCTTGCACCAAGTTTGTTTGGGTGGAGGCCATCCATGTCCCGAAGTCCCTTGTTTACATCAGAGACTGTTGCTTAAGGAAGCAGCATGTAATTGTAGCTCTGCTACTGATATTTCTGATAATGGAGTCACCCACTATCAGAGTCCTGGGCTCGGCTGCGCTCTGAGCTGAATGCCTGTTTGTAGCGATGTTAGCTGCTGGCTGATATGATTCATGTTCAATCACATTTGAGGATTCCTCACCTACAGTCTGTTCTCAAGTTGTATAGGGGGTGGTAAAATACTGGTGTTTGCAAGCCTTGTCATATCCATATCTCGGTCAGAGGATGCTACCGCAGCAATACAAGATACTCGTGACAATCTGATGTCTTGAGTGCCTTTAGGTCTTGCTGTGTGTTCCGCCTGTTTTGGAAGTCCAGCAAGTAACTTTGTTTCAAGAACCACAGTCTCTGGCAGTTTGTGCAGCAAGTAGATTCCGGAAGAGGCATTTTCTTTCTTGTCTGTTGAAAGTAGGCAGCTGTGTTTTTCCCGTCTCTGGAATGAAAGCTGCTGGCAGTGGGAGGCAAAGAGTCTCCTTTTTCTTAGTATTATTCCAGTTCTGAAAAGTTTTTTTAGTTTAATGTTTGTGCCAAAAATGTGTTGTTTGAGCACTGTACTGATCTGCTGAGGTTAAAGTAAGCAAGAGCATCCAAACACCATGCCGATGTGACTCCTAAGCCGACGCAATGTGCTATACTGATAACTTAAAATGCATTTGATGATTCATTTGTATCTATGTTGATGCATACCTATTTGTATATGAAGAGTTCCGATGCAGAACCAGCTGAAAGCCATCTTGGTCAAAAATGACATAATGACACTGAGTGAATGCTCCTGACACATATTATATGTCCATCAAATACTTTTGCTTTAGACTCGCTAAATTCCAGCCTCAGCCCAATCAGAAGTACCAGTACTTACATAGAAACCTATACAAAATAGACAGAAAGAAATGTTAATTAAAAAAAATATATATATATATATATGTCAGATGGATTTAGAGGCTTTTGCATCTGAACTCTTCATATATATAATTGGATATCAAAAGCTAAAATAAGATGCTTTCAGACTGTTATTATTTTTACATTTTTTTTAATAACATTTACTGATAAAATATACTGTATGGGAATTTAGGGTTTTCATCTTGAAGTCTGGACCTTGTTTATATTTTGCTTAAAATAAGTTTCTTCTAAAACAAACAACATACATAAAGAAAATGAAATGAAAAACTTTTTTTTTTTTTACCCCAAATAGGGTGTTGTGAGCAGTACACAGGTAATGTAATGACTGTTTAATTCACTGGAATGTGAATTAAATTGTTTGTACTTTCTGTATTGGAAGCTCCTAACATTAAAACGAAATCCTTGTATGTGAAAAACAATTGCCAATAAAGCTATTTCTGATTCAGAAGCCGGAGGGCACCCTTGCGCAGAAACTCCACATATGCAGTACAGGCTGAGAAACAGTAGGGGAAGGGAAGGGGAGGAGAGGGTGTTGATGGCTGTGTTGAGACGGTCAGGGTGGGTGTGGGGTGTCAGACCAGGCTTTTCAAACCTGCAGTAGAACACGCTCAGGTCTTCAGCCAGTTGTTGATTGGCCTCAGTGCAGGGTGATGGGGTCTTTAGCATAGACATTGATGTAGAGTCATTACTTGAACGCTGTTTTTTTCAGCTTTTTTTTTTAGAGTAGTTTTGCTCTGCCACTCTTATCTCCCTATTTCGTGTGTTTGTGGCCTGTTTGTACGAGGCTTTGTCCCCACTTCTGTAGGCGTCCTCTTTGGCCTGCAAAGCTGTTTGAGTTTTGCACTGAACCAAGGTTTGTCATTGTTAAATGTTAAATAAGTCTGGGTGGGAACACACGTTTTTACAGAAACTGATGTAGGATGTCATGGTGTCAGTAAGCTCATTCAGATCAGTAGCTGCAGCCTCAAAAACACTCCAATCAGTAAATTCAAAGCAGGCTTGTAAAATCGCTCTGCTTCATTAGTCCATCTCTTTACAGTTCTTACAACAGTTCTTACATCCTTTAACACAGTGTAGCAATGGTCCAGTATATTGCTGTCCCTAGCAGGGCATATAATATGCTGTCTGTATTTAGGCAGTTCGTGGGTGAGATTAGCTTTATTAAAATCACAGAGAATGGTAATGAAAAGGTCCAGATAATGCTGTTCTGTGTGTGATCTGATCGGCCAACAGTTCTAGCGCTGCGTTTACTCACATGTCAAGAGGAATGTACATACTCACCAAAATAAACAAGGAGAACTCATACGGCGAATAAAAAGGCTTCGAGTTAATAAAGACAGCTTCCATATTTGGGCAGCACATCTTTTCTGATTTGTTTACTAGGGAGCAGAGATTTGCCAGATCTCTTCCAGCGTGCTATCCCCATTTGCGTCACCTGGACCACTTGTATAGGATCGCAGCTCCTCCGACTAAAATGTCCAGTAAAATGTCTGAATGCTCAAACGTCGGCAAAAAGTTATTTGGTGTGCTATTTCTGATGTCCAGGAGTTAGTTTCTTGTAAAGCTGATTGGAAAAAAGCCGCTTAAGACAGGACAAACAAAAAAAACTGTATAAGTACCAAGGAGTGACTAACATAGGCTGCCATGTACGCCACCATCTTAGATTGATAGTGAGAAATATCAGAAGGCCAATTCCTGGCTGTGGATGAACGAAGGAGCTGGGGTTGGAGGAGGGTAATTAGCTTCTGAACAAAGTGATAAGCTGCTGAATAATATTAAATGGACCTTTTATAAGAAAGTAGTGATGGGCGTATAAGTATGTGGATCAGCTGAGAATCAGCTTGCACTTGGTATTTACTAGGACTGCAACGATAAATCGATGCAGAATTGATTCTTAGATTTTAGATTTTAACTTGGATTTAACTGAGCTTAGATTTTAGCAGCAGATGGCGCTCTAATCTAGTTTTTATCTGCACACTCATGAAGAAGAGTACTGAAAAGCGCTTGTGTGTTCAGCTAAATCATGTAATTTCACCTCGGCTCAGAATGCTTTTATGACGTGAGATTAATTTAAACTTTTGACCAAAAAATTAAACATTTTAAAAATTGTAGCTTCATTGGAATGGTACAAAAGTTAGTGACTTTTATGGCATTTGGTATGTAAACACACCAAAAAAAATTAGGGTATGATTTGAAAGGCTAAGTGGTTGTAAAAAAAATATTTAAAAATATATATATTCACACTTGTGGTCCTCATGGTCAAAATGGGAAATGGGGAAAATTAAAAAAAAAAAAAAAAAAGAAAGGAAAAGTATCTACAAATCAGCCACGATGAAGAAAAATATCCACATCAGTGAAGGGGTGAAACTCTACAACATCAAGAGTGCAGAATACACACACATTCACTCTCACACACACTGGCATTCCTATCATTATGGGAATATTCCATAGTTGTAATGGTTTTTATACTGTTCAAACTGTATCTTCTAAACTCTGCAGGACAGTGACTCCTCTAGGGATTGAACTTGCTTAGCCCTGCCCTAAATTTACCCTCACACAAAACTTTCTGCAGTTTTAGACTTGCAAAAAAACATTTTATAGGATTTATAAGCTTCTTTCCAATAAAATAAATGTCCCATCAAGGTCATAATTTACTGGTATTGCTATCCTTGTGGGGATTTTTACAACTAATGGCAAAATGAATGTTTGGAAATGTAAACTGATATTTCCTACTGAAACACTACAGCAAAAGATATAAATAACTGACTTTAAACCATTTTTAGCTATGAAAATACTAGTGGCCTAAGACTTTTGTACAGTACAATATAGAACAAAAATATATTACATTTGATTTTACTGAAAATTTTGCTTTACAACTAAGTTTTAGTTCATTTGTATAAAGAGTACAATATAATTCTGTTTAGAGATTTACATTGTTTAGATCATTTCTAGAATAAATGATTAATCATCTGAATGTGGAATTTTCTTTCTGGTTCTAGGCTTTCAGACTGCGGTATCACTGAAGAAGGTTATAAAGCTCTGGCTTCAGCTCTGAGATCAAACCCTTCACACCTGATAGAGCTGGATCTCACAGGAAATGATCCTGGACAATCAGGAGTGAAGGAGCTCAGTGATTTACTACAGGATCCAAACTGTCAACTCAAGACACTGAGGTGAGACATGATGAAATAATGTCAAATAAATTATGTGTATGTTTTATTTTTTATTTGTTTTAGCTATACAATAATCTAGACAATTTGTTGCATCAGAATGACAATCAGATGCTGCAGGTTTTGTTGTACTGATGATCAAAGTCAACATTGGAATATGAAGTTATATACTATATGTTGGACAGATAAAACTAACTATTTCTGTCAGGACCACTGTTATCAAACATGATTGACAAAACAGTTTGGCATACAGTTTGGATTGGCAGTATGGTTCTGTTCTGGGCAAAAACTCCCTGCCCTTCCTGGCAGCCTAGCTTAGATAGAGAGGGTAGTTAGCTCCTGAACAAAGTGATAAACTGCTAAATGGACCAGCCAGAACTAATGCTGTGTGTGATATTTATTGCATTATTAATTTTTGAATCATTTTGAAACATGTTTTTGAAATTCTGTTTCGCTGCTGTTTTTTAAAGGGGTCATCGGATGCTAAGTTCCCTTTTGGACGTTGTTTGAACATTAATGTGTGTTGGCAGTGTATGTACAAATCTGCCCTATAATGATAAAAATCCATGCAGTGGTTTTTAATTAATCTGTAAAAATAATATCCCCTTTTTCAAATCGAGCCGTTCTCAGATGCCTGTCGGTGTGCCATCACACCGACAGAGGCCGCTCCCACGATAATTGATTGACATGAGCTCTTACCCCAGACCAGCTGTCACAGTCCAGTAACTTTCCTTGTTTCGATGCCGTAGCAGGGATGTAAGTTAGACAAGAATATTGAGATTGAGCGATTGAGGTGTTGTGTTGCTGGATGTAATAATGAACATAGTGGTCGTCATTTACTCCTGACATCTGAGCCGCTGAAGATGCAGTAGATTACGTTTGTTTGTGAAGGGAATGCGCCTCCCGATCTACATATATCCGTCTATGTTCGTGCGAATCATTTATGATCCAGCTTCACTTACAGCAGAAGTGTGTATAAGCATTTTTTAATGAATTTTTGTGATCGGCTTTACTTATAACGTGGTAGTTAGGAAGTTTAGCGGCTAAACGTGGCTAAATGCAGCTAAAGTGAACAAGCTCGTCATTCCACAGAGAGAAGAGAGGGGCGGGGTGAGCAGAGCTCATTTGCATTTAAAGGAACAACCTCTTAGAATGAGATGATTTTTGCAGAGCTCATTTTGACAAGGTAAAAAGGGTGTTGTTTTACAAAACCGTTGAGAATTTTTTATCAAAGTATATTAGAGACTTTTCACCCTAAAGAATCATATCAACTTGTGGAAAATGGGCATCTGATGACCGCTTTAAATAACCACATCATCTGCAGCTCTTGTAGTGCTTTACATCTTTAGCGGTGTAGAGAAGCAACACACATGGAGCAGAAATGGCTTGAATGGAGCATGTTTGGCTCTAGATAAAAATATTAGGATGATTCTAAGGGCTCTGATTAGAGAGGAGGTCCAACACGATTCTACTGAGGGGAAGGTCTTTGGTCACTTTTGACCAAAAAATAAAAAATTTGAAAATTGTAGCTGTCAGGTGGATTACAAAGTTTGTGCAGAATTCATCTCTCTCATGAGACAGCTCACTACAAGAATTAGACCGGATTCCACTCATTGACCATATTTAGCTTTCTTTATTTTTCTCATTTTTTGATGCAGTGATCAATCAGCCAGTCATTAGGTTAAGCAGGTGAAAACCTTTAGATACAAATACAAACACCACTGTAAGAGCACAAATAAATACAATCAAAATACAAAGCAGAGATTATATACAAAGTGTTCTTTTGAAATTGGCATAAAGGATATCATATAAATGAACAACAGATAATCAAACATTTAAATCCATTTATATACCAAATACACTGCTTTTTAGATATGTGATTTTAATGATTAATGATTTTAAACATTTGCTTTTTATAGCTTTTAATCTGAATATCGTTTCTGTATAGAAAACCAGACCTAATTCACAAACCAAACTAATACAAAACCCTATAATATTTAAATACAACACAGTTCAACAAAACAACCCAATTACAAAATAACAATATTAAAGCTCACCGGCTGCTGCTTCAATTTTGTTGTAGTGAATTGCTTAACTCTGCACAAAAGGAACCTCTGTTTGTTCAAGAAACCACTGCTGCTCTGCATGGAGTCTGCTCTACCCTGCTAATTAATAGATTGACTTCACCTGGTGTTCTCTCAATGGTGAATTCTAGTGCACTCTGGCTAGTGCACTCTAGTTAGGAAGGGCGGAGCAAGAGCAACCAACAGTTTGCCACCACAGCTGCTTCATTGGAATGGTGCAAAACTTGGTGAATTTTATGACATTTGGTATGTAAACATACCAAAAAAAATGTTAGCATGATTTAAAAGGCTAAATGGTTGTAAAAAAAAATTATGTATGTATATATATTAGGGGTGTAATGGTACACAGATGTCATAGTTCAGTATGTACCTCGGTTCGGGGGTCAGGGTTCAATGCGATTTTGGTATAACACGAAAAAAAAAAAAAAAATCTACTTTTGTTATGGAGTGAGGCCATACATAAGCTTTTATTTAAAGGACATGGTAAAAACAGGCAGGGTCGAGTAATATCCAGACAGATTTAGCACAGACAAGACACGAGTAACCAAAGACAGGCGTGGGTCGATCGACGGCGAGTGTAATTCAGGGGGCAAGGCAAACGGGTAATCCACGACACAGGCTAGAGTCCAGATGAGGAGCAAACAGAGTCTGAAACAGCAAGACAAAGAGTTAATCCAAGACAGGCGATAAATCCAGGGCAGGCTGCCGACAGACAAGACAAGATAAACCAGTCAAGGATCAAGGCAGAAAAACAAACTATGGACAAGATTTAACTAAAAACGAATACATGTATCGTTACACCCTTAATATATAAGCAATATTCACACTTGTGGTCCTCATGGTCAAAAATGACCACCATCGAAAATAAATGTGAAATGGGGAAAAAGCAAACAAAAAAAAAAGGAAAAAAAAAATTACAATCTACAAATCAGCCACAATGCAGAAAAACATACACAGCAGTGACGGGGTACAACTCTACATTATCAAGAGTTCAAAATACACACACATTCACTCACACACACACACTGGCATTTCTACCATTATAGGGATATTCCATAGATTTAATGGTTTTTCAGGGATGGAGCTAAACTCTGCAGGACAGCGGCTCTCTAGGAACGAACTTGCCTACCCCTGCCCTAAACATACCCTCACACAAACCTTTCTGCAGTTTTAGATATTCTAAAAAATTTGTTTTGAAGGATTTATAAGCTTCTTTCCAAATAAATAAATGTATTTAAGTTACTGGTATTGCTGTCCTTGAGGGGGTATTTGGTCCCCATAACTTAGTGAATACCAGTGAACACACAGCAAGGAAGCGGTTAAACTCTAAAACATCATGACTGCAAAGCAGACTCAACCACTGTACACACACAATTATACATCACACAAATGAACAGGTGTGGCTATAAAAATTTTGTAAAACTGAGTCAGAAGACTCGAATAAGAGGTTGAAATCAGATCAGACCCAGATGGATTACGCTCTGACAAAGAATTCCTGTTAATTTTTCTTCCATTTTTTTATTGAAATAATGTGTAACAAAATGCTTCACATTAACTTTTCAAAAAAAAAAAAAAAAATTAAACTTGACAAAAAGTAGTATTTGAGAATGTGTAAATATTTTTCCAAATCCATAACCTAATAAAAGTAAGCAATTATGTCTAAAAACATCAAGCCTCTCTTGAAGCATCTTTGAGATGTTGCCACAGTTCTTCTGGATTTAGTCTGTCTCAGTTTGTTGTGTTTCTTCATGTCATTCCAGACGGACTGAATGATGATGAGATCAGATCTGTGTGTGGAGCACTGGCTGTTGTCAGACTCCTTGTGCAAACAAAAACCTCACTGGACATTTACAATTAATGGCTGGTGAAAATACTAATGGCCTCAGACTATTGCAGAGTACTATATAGAACAAAAATATATTACATTGATTTTACTGAAAAGAAAAAGTTACATATCGGGTGTTCAGTCGACCATTCAGTGACTATGAGGACCACACATGTACCTCACCTGAGGAGCATCAGAAGGTTAAAGCTTGAAAGTGACTGTAAGCTGGAAATACTACAGTGAATTTGATGTCTAACAATTTAAAGTTTTCTTTTTTGTTTGAATCGATATTCATTTGTCAGATTTTGCGTTACACCCAAGTTTTAGTTCATATGTATAAGGAATAAATTATAATTCCATTTAGGGATTTTCATTGTTTAGGTCACTTCTAGAATAACTGATTAATCATTTGAATGTGACATTTTCATTCTGGTTCTAGACTTTCAAACTGCAGTATCACTGAAGAAGGTTATAAAGCTCTGGCTTCAGCTCTGAGATCAAACCCTTCACACCTGATAGAGCTGGATCTCACAGGAAATGATCCTGGACAATCAGGAGTGAAGGAGCTCAATGATTTACTACAGGATCCAAACTGTCAACTCAAGACACTGAGGTGAGACGTGATAAAATGAGGAGAACTCCACTTCCAGAACAACATTTCACATGTCGGCTAATTTTGCAAGTTTTGTAAATGTTGCCAAAACGTAATCGCCAGAGGCAAGCCTCCGTTTCACCTCCTCAACATCCATTTTCACATCTTTCTCGCGCTAATCGAAATGCATCACATGACCGCTCATTTACCGTGCAAGCCGAAGCGCAAGCCCGTGCCTGCCCCGAGCCCGTGTAAAACTATATTAATTAAGCCCGAACCCGTTGGGTCCCGTCGGGTTCGGGCAAAGATCTTCAGCTCTAGTTTGCAAAGACTGGGTTGGAACTTCTGCAGCGATGTAGGAAGATGTTGAAATGATTTTTGAAGTTGAGGGAGAAAATACGATCTGAGTTTTTCTGAGTCTTGAGTCAGAATATACAGAGGTCAGGCAGAGCAAGGCAAGACGAGCGTTTAAAAAGTATTTAAATTGAATAAAAAAAAAAAAAAAAAAGATGGTTTCGCTAGATAAGACCCTTCTTCCTTGCCTGGGATCGTTTACAACCTCATTTGGGATCGTTTGAAGCCGCATTTAAACTGCATTTTGTAAGTTCAAAATCGGGGCACCATATCAGTCCATTATATGGAGAAAAATGCAGAAATGTTTTCTTCAAAAAACATAATTTCTTTATGACTGAAGAAAGAAAGACATGAACATCTTGGATGATAAAGGGGTGAGTACATTATATGTGGATCTTTGTTTTGGAAGTGGACTTCTCCTTTAAATAAATAAATAAATAAATAAATGATTGTCAAATAAATGACAATAATCTGGACAATTTGTTGCATCAGAATGATCAGATCAGATGCTGGGTGTTTTGTTGTACTGATGATCAAAGTCAAAGTCTGCTTTATTGTCAATTCTGCCACATGTACAGCACATACTGTACATACAGACAGTTGAAATTGCATTACACTCAGACCCTTGGTGCATACAGATAACACCAAACACTAACAGTAGAATGTAAAATATAAAATGAATTACAGAAAATACATATAAATGCAGATTAAATATAATATAATATAATATAATATAATATAATATAATATAATATAATATAATATACACGTATACCAATATACAAATAAGGACCTGCAAAAAAAGTAGCACAAGGCACATGAATACTCCAGAACAGCAGCACTTATTTATTTACTTTTTTTTTTATTCAGATGTTCAAAGAAATGTTTTGCAATTAGTAGATCTGAATAAGTTTTTTTTTTTTTTTTTTTTTTTTTAACATGTATTTTTTTTAATCAGTCATTTTTGAAATGCAATGGGCCTTTAAATCAGAACTGAATTGAATCTCGCTTCATCTTCTTTTCTGCAGGTTTTTGGGTCCTGCTGCAGATGAAGCCTGTCAGTATTTGACTGGAATTGTGGGTAAAAACCCGTTACTCCTTAGAGAGCTAAATCTGAGTAAACGTGAACTAGAAGACACACGAGTGAATCAGATTGCTGCTCTACTGCAGGATAAACACTGTCAAATTAACACACTGATGTGAGTATTGTTAGGTTATTTAAAATGTTACATTACTTTTAATAGTACTGTTATTGTAGCTGATAATATTTCCTTATTTGAGTCAGAGCAGTTTTTTTTCTCAGCATCACATAAAGCCACTATCATGTGAAGTATTAAAATTAAACAGACAATGAAAAATGGTATCAAGCTTTAAATTAGGGTATTATATTGGGTATTGGTTCTGATGCTACTATTCCTTGCCGGATCAGGTATATCAGTCAGACAGGGCTGATCTAAATCCAACATTGTGTGCGCTGTTCTGTGTTACTGTTAAGCCACACAAAAGACATAAAGGCACTAAAAGCACAACGTTTTTATGCACAATATTACAGGTTTTCTGAAGGTATTTGATAGCTTAATGTGAGGCACAGATGAATAGTTCTTACACTAAAGTTCATGTAAACTCAAGTTCAGTTCATAAAAAAAGTATTTTAATTTTATGGTGTGTATATATATATATATATATATATATATATATATATATATATATATATATATATATATATATATATATATAATGTATGTATGTATATATATATATGTATATGTATGTGTGTGTGTGTGTGTGTGTGTAATTAATTAATTAATTAATTAATTTATTTTTTACATATATGTTTTTCTTTTTAATGGAGCAGTCTGTATTTAGTAGATTGTAAAAGAATGATTCCACACACAGAGATTTGGAAATTCTACATTGATTTAAAAGATAAAAACTACACTTTCACAGTTTAATTCTATGTAAATTTAATATAAGTGGCAAAGTCCTATAAACGTATGACTGCTGAATGTAATCATGTTTACTGATAAGCTGGTATGAAAGTGTTGTTCCCCTTCAGTCGTTTCACTACGACATTACATATGGGAACTCGCTAGAGTGACCAATCACCTCTGAGCTTTACAGAAAAGGCCAATGAAATTGGCGAGTGGAGTTTGCGTGCAACGCCACTCCCCCGTACATACGGGTATATAAGATGGCGGCGCGCATCCACTCATCAGATTTTCGCTTCGGAGCCTCACCGCGATGAGCTAAAAAGAAAGATTTCAACTCCTGCAGAAGAGTCAAGCTTTCCCTCGCCTACAGCACGTTCGAGTTTCCTCCGCTGCTGCATCAGATCCCACGAGCCGGCTGCCTGTCACATCAAAGATAGAGTGCCGGCTTCTCGCATTCCAGCGAGCTCGTCTGAGCGCACGGTTGTGCCGCGTCCTCCCTGGGCGAACCGGGATCTAAAAGAGCAATTTCCTTGCGGTCGTCGAGAGCCATTTTCCCGGTATGGCTTTCCGACCGTGCGTTACTGGGTGCGGTAGTTTCCTCACCTCTGTAGACGGTCATGAGCGCTGTCTCACGTGCCTGGGCCGAGAGCACGCTGAAGCAGCGTTTGTGGATGGTTCATGCGCTCATTGCGAGCGTATGTCCATGGCCACGTTGAGGTCCCGCCTCTCGTTCGCGAGACGGCTCCCCTCGTCGTCTTCCCGCGGCAGTTCATCGAGCCGTAAAGGCTTTACGGCTGCTTCGGCGAGGCGCTTGGGGGACCTCCAGGTGACGGTGCAGAATGTTCCGCCGGGCAAAACCGCTCCACCGCGTGGTCCCGTGGTGATGCCCAAGCAGACTGCTCCCCCGTCTAAAACCGGGCCGAGCGTCTCCTTTGGTGCTCCCCCAGAGGAAGAGATGTCTATCTCAGCATCAGAGGGTGAACAGTCGGCAGCTGAAGCTGGCGCTTCGGCGGCGCAGCGCCCCTCCGTGGTCGCTGTCCCGTCTGAGGCGGACGCTGAGCTGTCGGCTATGCTCCTCCGGGCCGCCGAGGGGATCGGGTTGGAGGTCCCTAAGGTGCCTCCCCCCGATCCTTCGAGGTTGGATGATTGGTTTCTGGGGACGAGGTCTGCGGCACCGCCACGCTCGCCTCCAGTGCCTTTCTTCCCGGAGGTGCATGATGAGTTGATCAGGGCGTGGCGGGCCCCTTATTCGGCTCGTTCGCGTTCTACCTCCTCAGCCCTCGCTACCCTTGACGGCGGGGCGGCCAGGGGGTACGAGGGGGTCCCTCAGGTTGAGCGTGCGGTTGCAGTGCATTTATGCCCACAAGACGCCGCCACCTGGCGGGGCTCTCCGCGCCTCCCGTCCAAAGCCTGTAGGCTTTCGTCGGCTCTTACCGGCAAAGCCTACAGTGCTGCGGGCCAGGCCGCCACTGCCCTGCACGCCATGGCCACCCTGCAGGTCTATCAGGCCAAGGCGTTGAAAGAACTGCACAAGGGTAGTCCTGACCAAGCGGTGTTGCAGGAGCTGCGTGCAGCGACTGACTTCGCCCTCCGGGCGACTAAAGTCACGGCGCGGTCCCTTGGTCAGGTGATGTCCACACTCGTGGTCCAGGAACGCCATCTCTGGCTGAACCTGGCGCAGATGGCAGATGTCGACAAAGCACGCTTTCTCGACGCTCCCGTCTCCCAGGCCGGCCTCTTCGGCGACACTGTCGAGGACTTTGCCCAGCAGTTCTCGGCAGTCCAGAAGCAGACTGAGGCGATCAGTCACATCTTGCCCCGGCGTGTGACTCCTACCAAGTCCCCGGGTGCTTTGCCTCAGCCTGCTCGTCGCCGAGGACGCCCCCCTGCGGCCCCCAAGAAGCAAGAACAACCTGCTCTGTCTCCGGCTGAGGCCCATGATGCGCGCCTCGCCGCCAGACGTCGTGGCCGCCGCAGGGGAGCGGCGCCGCCCGCTGCTCAGGAGCCCCCCCAAACATCAAAGACCCGCAGGTCTACGCGGCGCTCCTGACACGGGCAGCCTGGAGATGATGGAAGCTGCTCTTCGGGGGACAACAACATCTGCCCCCCCACCCCCGGAGGAGGGCCGGGGCCGTCTGTGTGCTCAGCTGCCGTCGACCTACGGGTCGGCGGTACCCACCCACTCACAGAAAGAGCAAATTTCCTCATCTCTGGGCCAAGCGCCCCGAGCTCTGTTCCTGTCAGACATCATGTCATCACGGATGCCTCTGTTCTGCGTGCGGAGATTGCAGTCTTACTGGCGAAAGACGCAATCGAGCCTGTCCCTCCAGCCGAGATGAGGTCGGGGTTTTACAGCCCTTACTTCATCGTGCCCAAGAAGAGCGGTGGGTTACGACCAATCCTGGATCTTCGAGTATTGAATCGGTCCCTTCTCAGGCTGCCGTTCAAAATGCTCACTTCGAAACGCATCCTTTCGTGCGTTCGACACCAGGATTGGTTTGCGGCCATAGACCTGAAGGACGCGTACTTTCACGTCTCGATTTTGCCTCGACACAGACCCTTTCTACGGTTTGCTTTCGAGGGTCGAGCGTATCAGTACAAAGTGCTCCCATTTGGCCTGTCCCTGTCCCCCCGCGTCTTTACGAAGGTCGCGGAGGGGGCCCTGAACCCGCTATGGCAGCAGGGTGTTCGCATTCTCAACTATCTCGACAACTGGCTCATCATGGCTCATTCGCGAGAACAGTTGTGCGAACACAGGGACCTGGTGCTTCAGCACCTCAGCCACCTGGGCCTTCGGGTCAACCGAGAGAAGAGCAAACTCTCCCCAGGATCTCTTTTCTCGGCATGGAGCTGGACTCGATCAATATGACAGCCTGCCTCACCAACGAGCGCACGCAGTCGGTGCAGAACTGTCTGAAATCTTTCAGGCACAAAACAGCGGTTCCTCTCAAAACATTTCAGAGGCTCCTGGGGCATATGGCTGCCGCAGCCGCAGTAACGCCGCTCGGCCTGCTTCATATGAGACCGCTTCAGCACTGGCTACACGATCGAGTCCCAAGATGGGCATGGCACCGTGGCACACTCCGGATTGGCGTTTCCCCACAGTGTCGCCGCCTATTCAGCCCGTGGTCAGACCCTGCTTACCTACGGGCTGGAGTTCCCTTAGGACAGGTCTCCAGGCATGTTGTGGTTCACACAGATGCCTCCTCCACGGGTTGGGGTGCTGTATGCAACGGGCAAGCAGCCTCGGGCTCCTGGACGGGACCTCGACTGCTTTGGCACATCAATTGCCTGGAGTTGCTAGCAGTGCTTCTTGCGCTGCGTCGCTTTCTTCCGATGCTCCGCCACAAGCACGTGCTTGTCCGTACGGACAACACTGCGACCGTAGCGTACATCAACCATCAGGGTGGTCTACGCTCCCGTCGTATGTCACAACTCGCCCGCCATCTGCTCCTGTGGAGTCAGACGCGGCTGAAATCGCTGCGCGCCGTTCATATTCCAGGGGAGCTCAACCGTGCAGCCGATCAGCTCTCACGGCAGCCCACCCACCCTGGAGAATGGCGACTCCACCCCCAGACAGTCCAGCTGATCTGGAGTCGATTCGGCCTGGAATCCTCCCACTGCCAGCTCTATTACTCCCTCAGCGAGGCTCCCCTCGGCAGGGACGCACTGGCACATAGCTGGCCTCCGGGGCCCAAGTACGCCTTTCCCCCAGTGAGCCTCCTTGCACAGACCCTGTGCAAGATCAGGGAGGACGGGGAGCAGGTTCTGCTGGTTGCGCCATTCTGGCCCACCCGGTCCTGGTTCGTCGACCTCACGCTCCTCGCGACAGCCCCTCCCTGGAAGATTCCCCTGAGGAAGGACCTTCTTTCTCAGGGGATGGGCACAATTTGGCACCCGCGTCCCGATCTCTGGAACCTGCACGTGTGGCTTCTGGACGGGACACGGTAGACCTCGCCGGCCTTCCACAGGCCATGATAGAAACTATCACTCAGTCTAGAGCCCCCTCCACGAGGCAGGCCTACGCACTGAGGTGGGGTCTCTTCGTTGACTGGTGTGCCTCCCGTCGGGTGGACCCACAGAGATGCCCGATCGCAGTGGTGCTTTCCTTTCTGCAAGAGAAGTTGGAGCGCAGGCTGTCCCCTTCAACTCTCAAAGTGTATGTCGCGGCCATAGCGGCATACCACGATGCAGTCGATGGAGAATCCATCGGGAAACATCATCTGGTCGTGAGGTTCCTCAGAGGTGCGCGTAGGGTTAACCCCCCTAGACCGCACCTCATACCCTCTTGGGATCTCTCCGTCGCCCTTCGGGGCCTGCGGGGACCTCCCTTCGAGCCTCTGGTTTCAGTCGAGCTTAAGTTCCTGTCGCTTAAGACAGCGCTCCTGACCGTGCTCGCCTCCATCAAGAGGGTCGGGGACCTACAAGCCTTCTCTGTCGACGAAGCGTGCCTGGAATTCGGGCCGGCTGATTCTCACGTTGTCCTGAGACCCCGGCCTGGCTATGTGCCCAAGGTTCCCACCACACCCTTCCGGGATCAGGTGGTGAACCTGCAAGCTCTGCCCCCGGAGGAGGCAGACCCGGCCTTAGCGTTGTTGTGTCCCGTTCGTGCCTTACGGATTTACGTGGACCGCACCCGGAGCTTTAGACACTCCGAGCAGCTCTTTGTTTGCTTCGGAGGACAGCAGAAGGGAAATGCTGTCTCCAAGCAGAGGTTGGCCCATTGGGTGGTAGATGCCATCTCCCTGGCCTACGAAAGCCAGGGGGAGCCGTGCCCCCTAGGAGTTCGAGCTCACTCTACTCGGAGTGTTGCCTCCTCCTATGCGCTGGCGCACGGCGCCTCGCTAGCAGACATCTGCAGAGCTGCGGGCTGGGCGACACCTAACACCTTCGCGAGATTCTATAATCTCCGCGTCGAGCCCGTGTCCTCCCGTGTGTTAAGGTAACAACAGGTAAATTGCGGGAGGCCGGCAGGTGTCGGCTTGCTGCGCCATTCCCACGGGATCCGTGCGCTATCTCCCAGTATGTTCCCTCCGGCGAACCTGGGTCCTCCATGCCCCGCAGTCAGGACTAGGTGCGGAGTAGTCCGTGACTGTGCTCCGACTGGGTCTCCTTCGCCCAGAAGGTTGTGGCAAATGTCTTAGTATTTTTCCACAGTCAGCCAGAAGGCTGTGTTTTCCCTCATATGCCTATAGCCAGAATAGATATACTCAGTTCTTTATTCCACATGCCAAACCACATGTGCTCCGCCCCCCCAACCCATGCTTCAGTACATCTGGCATCCCTATGGGGCCCCTCTACTGGTCCCTAGGGCGTTGGGAAGGTTACGTATTGACTCCACTTTCCGTCACGTCCGTCTGTCGGCACTTGGTGTCTTGCGTAACGCAGCCTTAGGGTTGTGGCCTTTTCCATGGGTCTGTTCCCATATGTAACGTCGTAGTGAAACGACTGAAGGGGAACGTCTAGGTTACGTACGTAACCCTCGTTCCCTGAAGGAGGGAACGGAGACGTTACATCCCCTGCCACAACCCTAGGCTGCGCTGACGCCGGGCTGCGGCTCGGCTCCTCAGCAAAACCTGATGAGTGGATGCGCGCCGCCATCTTATATACCCGTATGTACGGGGGAGTGGCGTTGCACGCAAACTCCACTCGCCAATTTCATTGGCCTTTTCTGTAAAGCTCAGAGGTGATTGGTCACTCTAGCGAGTTCCCATATGTAACGTCTCCGTTCCCTCCTTCAGGGAACGAGGGTTACGTACGTAACCTAGACGTTTTTTTGACAACTATTTATAACTGCTTTTAATTTAAAATGTGTAATTTTGATGCAGCATATACTGTAAATTGTAAAAATTGAACAAGGGTTAGTGGTTGACCAATATATCTGCCGATATTTGGCATTTTTCAAATTTGTTTGGCCAATGTGTTCAAGGCGGGACTTTTATTTTGACAGTGCTGAGAACAGCAGCACCAGAGCACACAGTGCTCACATTCTCCCTTTTGTGTCGGCGCCATTACGTTGCGGTTATTGCGCCAACATATATCACAACTGTGCTCGCAGTGACCTGAGTTCGAATCCCGTCTTGATAGAGGCTGTCTAATAAACTCATAGAACTGTTAAACAAAAGAATTAAAATGAACACAAAAAAATATTATAATGTTTGCTTTTGTATTATTAGTAATAGAAAGCCAAACATTATAATACTTTCTCGTTTGCTGTCAGCATTTAGCAAATACACACATTATTTAAACAAATTTTTGAATGAAAAAATGTGAAATTTAATTTCACAAATGTTGCGAACTTGCGAACTGATTCCAGCTGTAAGATCTTGTCAAGTGTACATTTATCTATTGCGTATTGGTAACACTTTAGAATACAGTTCCGTCATTAGTGAATAACTACACAGGAACAAATGACTAATGCAGTATTAACATTCTAGTACCTACTATTGACTAACAAGAAATTCTGATTAACGAATCAGTAAGTAATAGTGGTCAGTTGGAAGTGGTAGTTCACTTATAGCTAATCAGTAACTACTATTTTTTCATATCTCCAAAAGAACTACTAAGAACTACTATATACAGGTTCATAATTAATGTGAATGATGCAAAATGTATAATTAATTCTGAAGTAAATATCATGGTAACGATGATATTCCGATTCCTGGTTCTGGAATCAATGAAATTTGATTCCAAGAATCGATTCCTCATTATTGTTTTCGATTGCGTTTTTTTTAGACTGGAGAAACCTAATTTCGCCATGACCGTAGGATATAAAGGTCTAGATAAGACCCTTGAAAGTAACCTTATCATAATGTGAAGCTTTGTTTTTAAAAAATTATGATACATTTCTGTATTTAAATAAAAAAAAAAACAGTCTATCCGAAAGAACCTTTTCGTGGAAGACTTCTAATCACTTTTAGCAAGCAAGAGGCAAATTAATGAGTGCTTAACGGAAGGCTGCATCCGCAAACTCAGACGTGCTCAGTACCGACTCTCTTCATTCAGTTTATTTATTCATTCATTACTTCGTATGATGCAGCTGTTCGTTTGAGAGCTAGGCGGCCATATATAAGCTTTGTTGCACTGAAAATGGCCCTGAATGGGGAGTTGATTCCCCCTGATGGAATCAATCCCAACCTTTGGAATCGACTCTTGATCGGCCCTAATTTCAATGGAGAGCGGCCGTTGGTGACAGGATGGGGCATCCAGGGACGCGACAAAGTTCAGAATCCTTCAACTTTATGCAAATGGAGAGCAACTTTCAGGAGCAACAGCCAAAAGGAAAGAAGACAGCAGAGCTCATGTGATATTTAGACACGACTGTCGCGTTTCTCCCCCTAGTGGCAGTTGCACAGAACTTTCAAACTGATCATGCAGCAACCGTTACCTCGACATATTCACCTTGGTAAAATTAATGATTTGAATGAATATAATCATCGTCACAAAACAAATGACCCCCAAAAATAAAAACATAGTAGTTTTTATGGGGCTTTTATGAGTTCTTTCTGTTTTCAGTCTGTGGAGATGCAGTATTACAGAAGAACAGTGTCTCATCCTGACTTCAGCTCTGAAATCAAACCCATCACACCTGAGAAAACTGAACCTGAGCTGGAATAAACTAGGAGACTCTGGAGTGAAAAACCTCAGTGATCTACTGATGAACACACAATGCAAGCTGGAGAGACTACAGTTAGTACAGTTCAAGTTTGTGTATTTTAAGACAACAGGTCTTAAGTTATATTGTTTAAAGGAGTGCACTGGTTTTGCCACATTTTGTGTGTTTTTTGTTTGTTTAGTTTTTTTTTTAATCTAGTAAGTAATTGTTTAATTTTCAGAATTTGATACAATATTCTGATTGTGTATGTGCAGAAATCAGCCTTTTATCAGAGAATAAAGAATGTAGGCATTAAATAAATAGATAGGTAAAGAATAAAAAATAAGGTAAAGAAACGGCACATACTAGCATAAAAACACTAATGTGACTCAAAACAAACTATTAGAAACTAAATGCCCGCTGTAGCAGTCATGGATTTGATTCAATTTGTTTCTCTTACTGTTTTCAGTCTGAGTAGATGCAGTATTACAGAGAAACAGTGTCTCATCCTGACTTCAGCTCTGAAATCAAACCCATCACACCTGAGAGAACTGAACCTTAGTGGGAATAAATTAAAAAAACACAACACATACAAGAATCAAAATGATTAAAATCACTTCAACAGTTTAAACCAAAACACTTTATACTCAATTTCTTATGATGATGGTGAAATAAACATAATGATAATATTTTCTTTTCTTATTTTATGCTCTTTCTGCAAATGTAGGTTAGGATACTGTGAAATGACAGATGAAGGTTGTTCTGCTGTGACTTCAGCTCTGAAATCAAACCCATCACACCTGAGAGAACTGAACCTGAGCTGGAATAAACTAGGAGACTCTGGAGTGAAAAACCTCAGTGATCTACTGATGAACACACAATGCAAGCTGAAGAAACTAGTGTTAGTATCATTATACTGTACAGCAGTGACAGTGAGATTAAAGTTGGTTGTTTAAAGACAATTGGACCCAAGTTACATTGTTTATACTGTAGCATTGCATTGGTCATAAAATTCTGAGTAACAAAAAAATTAATTTAAAGTGCCCCTATTATGCCATTTTAAAAGTTGATAATATTGTTTTAATAGACTCCCAAAACAGGTTTACATGTATGCAAGGTCAAAAAACACTTCAGTTTTCTCCAAAAATAGATTTAATTTTACCTCATTTCTAAATTATTCATAAACGACTCGTGCAAAGCAGTTTGAAGAATCAGTCTCTCTAAACCCCTCCTTTCCGTGAGCCCTCACTGCTGTGATTGGTCAGATGGCGCAGTCCTTTATGATTGGTCTACCACGTACAGCGTGTCGGAAAACGAAACGCCCATTGCCATAACTGAATAACAGCCCTGGATACTTGTCAATAGGTTGTTTGCACATGACGTCATTGCTGTGGCGCGAAATGCAGCTGGAGGGCAGGAAGTGATAGTTCTCCATAGGAATCACTAGCAGAAACTCAAAAATGCCTATGTTTTGCGTTGTTTATGGAAGCTCAAATCGGTCTAACCGAGAAACCACAAAATATTTTTTATCATGTATGAAAATTTGCTGTTCATAAGGGGGGAAAGGCAAGAAATTGACTTAAAAGCGCAGGAAAAAGTGGCTTGTAAACCTCCGTCTGTGGTCATGAGGAGAGTCGGATAATGCTTGTGTGTGCAAATGGTTAAGAAAAGATATAATATGTTAAGATAGTAATAAAGAAATATATAAATATCTACAGGGTGAGACAGTGAGAATTCACCTAATGCTAAACGCCACAGGTAGACACAATGTAAGATATTATTTGTAGTTCCGAGAGCGTCATTGATTATAACGGAAGATTGTGAGATTGCAATAAATTGAAGTGCATGACAGCTTTTTAGTGACTATATGGAAGCGCTGTTTGCTCGCTTTCTATAATCAGTTCAGAATTTGAATAAAAGTTTAGCTTTACGTGCTGCTAACAGGACCAATACCCACAAAACCCTGCACATGCAGTGAAGTTTCAGGAGTGACTGAAAAAGCAGACCGGATGAGATGGAGGAATGTCTGTACTGTACAGGAGAAACATATAAACAGAAAATCACAACATATGTTGGATGTGATCCTTATGTTATGAAGAGGAGTGATTTTTCAACTAAATTGAAATGGCTGCCTCATGTTGCCTGTCATTGAGGTGGTGAAAATAAGCTACGCGAGCCTAATAGCAAACAAACTCTTTAGAAAGTGATTCCCACATTTATATGAAAGATGCAGGATATATGTCACTCCTGAAACCACTGCTGTACAGGGTTTTGTGGGTATTGGTCCTGTTAGCAGCACGTAAAGCGAAACTTTTATTCAAATTCCGAACTGATTATAGAAAGCGAGCAAATAGCGCAAAAATTAACTTTTTTTCAAATTCTGAATTGATTATAGCCTAGAAAGCGAGCAAATCGCGCTTTCATATAGTCACTAAAAAGCTGTCACTCACTTCAATTTATCGCACAAGGTTCAATTGTAATCAACTGCAAATATAATATCTTATTTGCATTGTATCTACGTGTGGCATTTAGCGTTGTGTAAATTCTCACTGTCTCACCCTGTGTCTATTTATATATTTCTTTATATCTTAATATTATTATATCTTTTATTAAGCATTCGCACACGCAAGCATTATGTGACTCTCCTCTTGACCGCAGACACAGGTTTACAAGGCACTTTTCCCTGTTTTTTTTTTTTTTCAGTCAATTTCTTGCCTTTTCCTCCTTGTGAACAGCAAATGTTCATACACGATATGAAACAAAATTTCTCGGTTTGACCGATTTCCATAAACAACTGAAAATATAGTCATTTTGAGATTCTGCTACTGATTCCTATAGAGAAAAATCACTTCCTGCCCTCCATCTGCATTTTGCACGTGCTCAGAATCACGTGATCGCAAACAACCTGTACATAGAAAAGCTGACAGTGAGAATTATGCCATACCAATTCCAGCCAGAATCTGACGATGAAGTGGCTGATCGACAAGTTAGCACGGTCTACCGTGGAAAGTGCTCGCAATTTGCTTATGTAAGCGAACCGGGCACACCTCTATGCTGTAAACTTCAACACTGTATAATGCATTAAGCGTCTTTCACATCGAATGCGGAAATCGCTGCGCTGGCCGCTGGGTTCAGTGCAGCCCTTCAGAGCACAGAGACAAAAGTTCATTTGAACAACTCATTTAAACTTTGTCTGCGGCGTGCGCGCTCCACGCCGCGTCCGCTTTGGTCGAGACAGAAACAAGCCGTCCTCGCACGGCGGAAGCAATTAAAATGAATGGGTTTCATAGCACAGCGCTTTCCGCATGGAACTTTATGGGCGGTCAAGTTGATCGCGATGTAGAACGTGGGCGGACATTATTCAAATGTGTTACTTTGTGACGTGTGGCCGTAACAGAAAAAGATTTGAAATCCTGAGGACTCGTTTAGGCAAATGTGAGTCGACTCTTTTTTTTGATAGACAATAACTTTTTTTATCGTGCACTGTCGGCTTCACAACTTTGCAGATATTTTATGTTCACATACAGCTACATGAAACACTACATGAAAGATCATATTTGAAAACGCATAATAGGGGCACTTTAAAGTAATTGAAACTTTGTAGTGATTTTCTACATGTTGATCTACATAAATATAACACTTGCATCTGTTGCTGCAAGAACACGAGATTTTTAATCAATGAAATTGTTTTAAAAAGTATGAAAGACAAGAAACAACAGTTTCCTGCACAGAGAACTAGTGAGACAATTACAAACAGATTATGGGAACTGCAGACTATATGTCTACTGTTGTGTGTTTCATAATGTAAGACAGTAACCCGCCACATGTGAAACTGATGGTACTTTTATTAATGGAGCTCATGTCACAAACACAACACATCACATCAACATAACTCCTGTATTCACAGCAAACACACAATGAGAGAGTGAAGATGGGCCTTACATCCTTAGAGAGCAGACACTTTTAGACTGCAGCATGTTACAATCAACAAATCATATTGCATTTCTGTATCATATCACAGTGATCTCAGCTACTGTAGCTCTTCAATAAGATGATTTTCATAGATCTGAATCATTGACTTTTCTCTTTCTGTTTTCAGTCTGTGTGGATGCGGTATTAGAGAGAAACAGTGTCTCATCCTGACTTCAGCTCTGAAATCAAACCCATCACACCTGAGAGAACTGAACCTGAGCTGGAATGAACTAGGAGACTCTGGAGTGAAAAACCTCAGTGATCTACTGATGAACACACAATTCAAGCTGGAGAAACTAGAGTTAGTATCATTGTACTGTACAGAATTGACAGTGTTATTAGTTTACTGTTTACATTTATTTTAAGACAACAGACTCAAGTCACATCATTTATAGTGCTGCATCTTCTGTTTTTAATCTCCATCTTTAGAAAGATTCAGCAATACTATTAGTTAATGGGTTTATATATGTATTAGAGCGTTAAACTTGCTGAAACAAGACAGAATTGAAAACAGAATTTAAAAAAAGTGTAACAAATGACAGTAGATCATTCTGAGAGTCACATTTATACTGGACTAATGGTACTTTTTACTAAATCATCTTTTATTCAAAATGTGTATTTAGAGACTGTACACTCTAAAATAACTTAATCCTATATATTAATCAAAATTAATTAAATACAATTTTTGAGCGAGGACAAATCCAGACTTGGATTGTAACTAGTGTCCTCAAATACTCCTGTCTTGGTTTGTTTCATATCATTAAGATTTCGTGAGTTTGATGGTTTATTAGTGGCTCTATAGCATTTGCTCGTGATGCATCATAGATCTGGGTCTTTGTCTTTTGTCTTTCTGTCTTCAGTCTGTGTAGATGCAGTATTACAGAGAAACAGTGTCTCATCCTGACTTCAGCTCTGAAATCAAACCCATCACACCTGAGAGAACTGAACCTGAAATGGAATCAAATAAAAAACACAGGAGTGAATCACTTATGTGACGTACTGAAGGATTCACACTGTAAACTGGAGAGATTGAGGTCAGTAACATTCACATACAAGAATCAAAATGATTAAAATCACTTCAACAGTTTAAACCAAAACACTTTATACTCAAAATCTCATGATGAGTCTGAGTTCACATTATATTTGTGAAAAATTAATTTCCTTAATGATTTGTTTGTAAGATGATCTTCCTCTGTTTGTCTCTTTCTAGTCTTTATGACTGTGGAATTACAGATGTTTCTTCTTTGACAAACACAAAAGCACTGCAGTTTCTAAAAGAGCTTGATCTGAGAAAAAATATGATTGGAGACTCAAAGCAGCAGCTCATTGATGTGCTACGAGACTCAAACTGTAAACTGAGGTGAGTAAACTTCACTTTCTGATATTAAAGAGATTCATTTCCCTCTAATATGTGAACAAATATATACTTTCAACTATTTGTGAAGAGAGTTTATCAAATTATCATCAAGCTTTATTTCAAAGGGTTTGTGTCAGAATGAAATGTAAAGTTGATAATGTTTAATACAAAGGAGGGAAGTACACTGAAGTACACTGTCAGAGCTTTATACAACAATTGTATAAATTAATTACATCAGTAATAGTGAATCATATAATATTTTCAGCTCACAGCCATCCAGTATCACATGATTAATGTCTCTGTCTCTTGTGTGTTTTTACTTTGAATAGTATCTAATTTGCAGTTTGT